>VZTG01004865.1:272-19275 GCA_013397845.1 Melanocharis versteri | reverse complement strand
GAAAAACAAAGATCAGATTCTAGAAACTGAGAAGAAAAAAAAATCTTAAAATCAGAAAAGATCTTAACCTTGCAATCATAAGCAGTGCAAAGAAAGGAGACAGATTATAAGGAATAACAAATAGGCAGTCCCAGACCTATCCATTCCAAAAAGGTACAGGGCACACTGTGTTTGGATAACGCACATGAACTTGGAACAGCACTTCTTTTTTCAGGGAGAAATTATTGACTAGGATAAATTGACACCACTGCTTTTGGGCTCTCCGGCAGAAAGTGCAGGCTGAAATTACCTTTTTTTTTTCTTCTTTTTTAAAGAAATGATATTCCTGTTTTTCTAATCACTGACTGGAGGCATTTGCAGTGCTGAGTTGTCCCTCCCTGGTGTAGGGCAACTTGATGAATGATGCTTGTTTGAGCAGGAAACAGTGGAGGAGACGCTCTGCCGGTACCGATGCATCACTGGTGCAGTCCTGCAGCCACAGTTCCTGGATATTTTGGGACAGATACTCTTGAATCATAAAGTTATCTCGCTACTTCAGAGCGATGCCTTTACAGGGGCATCACCCACAGATAAGAGGAGTTTATTCCACAGCTAAACCGTCCCGTTTATAGATGAGGCCTGATCCCAATCTGCAGATATCACTTCACGTCTGAGCTGGGCATGTGTGAGTCAGGCTCCCCTGAGTTAATTTTTCCCTTCAGGGAGAAAATCGCAGAGGATTCCCAAAGAGAAATCCCATTCCTCACTATGGAGTGACAGGGGTGAGAAAGAGAATTGTGGGTAAACACTACTATCTTGAATTTACATGGGCCGAATTTTTACCCCTCCAACGCTGACTGGGTAAAAAAGCCTGTCAAAGGAGGCAGAAGGATGAGATTCTGGGTTAAAAAGTATCACACGCCGCTGAGTACAGCACTCCCAGGTGTTGTGTGTGAGGCAGGACGAGTTAGGAGATAAAGCTGAGCACAATATAAGGATCAGAAGTGAAGCAGCACTTTTTCAAAAGGTACCAAGCACCCTGTCCTTCCCCTATTTCAGTGTAGAAACAGCATCTGCGTGGGCTGGAGGGATGCCAGGGAGAGCAGGGCAGTCCCATGTCATGGACCAAAGCAGGGGACAGACACAGGCTTCCTCTTTTTTATATCTTTATCCTTTTTGTTTGACAATAGCCCTTTGAATCTGTGCTTGGGACAGAATGATAATAATTCTTAACTTAATAATATTGATACAATTATTTTCTAGTAATAATCATGAAACAACAGCAATAATAATAACAACAGGCTTCTTCAATGTTTGTGAGAAAATGGTAGGTCCCAAGCCATAATTTCCACTTACAAGCAAATACTTTTTTTTTCTTTCTTTTTTTAATGTCTAGAGAGCCCACTATTAGAAAGTCCAGTCTATTTTGCTGTTTTGAGAAGATGCAGTGGTTGTGTGACTGTCTCACAGTTGTCCAGTGCTCACCTCTCCTTCTGGGTGCAAACCGTTACCTCTGCAGAGAGACCATAATGTAATTGGTGGCTTTGCTATATTGAAAATATATTGTTTTTTTCTTTAAAAGGATTAATAAAGGCACAGAAATGGAGCTGTGCATAACCTGTGTTTCATCTCTCTGCTCCTTGCTGGCCAGGGACTTGAGCCTGTCAAAAAGCCTAAACACATCCCAGCATGGGGAGCTGAATAATGTAACTGCAACTCCCAACAACACTGTCAGGAAGCCTGGAAATACCTCTTTCTGGTTTCCTTGTTTGCAAAAACATCTCATCATCCAGTTTATTTCCAGGTGACACAAGGTAATGCTGCTGAAAAAAAAAAAAAAAAGTAACTGGTGTTTATCAAAGGTAGGATAAACTGGCAAGGTTTTTATGCCATCAGATGATCTTTCCCCTTTTATCTCCTCTCCTCTTCCTTTTCCTTTCCTCTCTTCCCTTCCTTCTTCTCTCTTTCCTACTCTTCTCCAAGGCTGCTGTGGCTGCTCACTGAGGTCAGTTACCCACTGACGAGGACCAGAAAAACAAAACCTTACACTGGAAGCAATTTGGGGCAGGAAGTGTTTATTCAGTGTCTCCCATCCAGGATGTCACACGGCAAGGCCCTGACCTGGTTGAGACTGTCATGAGTAATATATAAATCAGTATTAATCATCGTGAGCAGCAGCCACCTTGGGATGAGAAAATGATTCATTACTCCAATCTGCTGAATTATTCACTCTTCTGGTGCAAAAATGGCATGAAATATGAGCCCTGAGGATGTGGAGGCTTTTATCATGATAGGGACTTCATTCTGGTACCAGAGGTAAACTACAGCTGGCGTAAAAAAAAAAAAAAATTCTGTCTGAAATTTGTGATGAAAAATGTGGGAGTATTTTTATCGAATAACACATTTTATTAAAAATATCACTTCTTTTGTCTACACTTTTTTTTTTGCATTCGAACACAGAAACAGCTTGTTAAAGTCTTCACCATCCAAAATTGTACTCATCACCATACAACATCAAAAGAATTAAAAATATTTTAAAAGTTGAAATTTCGGTTTTATAAAGGATTGGGTTGTTCAGGTTTTTTTCAAAAAGAGAAGTAAGTATTTACTGAAAATAAGAGATTCTCTCTAAAATGAGGCATTTTTCAATTGACCGTATGAGCTTCTAGGAGTAAGAGTTTCTTTAAAGGTATTGACAAATGATGTGAATAGGAAAATTTGGGAGAAATTCAATAAGGTCGTATCAGGCAGCACATGAGTTAATATCTCCTGCACTGGTCTCCAAAGAAAAGTTCTGCAGAAAGCTGTCATTTGCTCAGAAAATTAAACTGCGCCCAATGTTATGATCTGGCCATTGAGAGCATGAAGCACAGAATTATATTTTGTGAGATTTCTGTCTGAATATAAATTTTAACCTAAATTTCCCTTTCATTTTGCCACCGTGGATCTCCTGGAGCATCATGGCAGCACTCTAATTTCTGGAATGATTCTTTGTCCTGATCCTGTTATTCTGGTTGCTGCTGGTGGTGATTGTACTCTCATGTGTCCTGTGGAGCAAAAAAAGAGAAGAGAGTTCCACAGAGTGAGACGTGTAATTTAATGCAAATCAAAGAGACAATCTCGTCTGAGAGATCAAAACAAACACTGAGAATACCTTTTCTCTGCCAGTCCCTTTTCAATAGCTGGAGCAGTGGCAGAGATGACAGCTACCAGTGCTATCAGCTTTGCTATCTCATACAGAGTGGTTACTTGAGCTTTGAAGACTGATTTATTTTGAGTAAATTATTGCATTTCCATCATCTGATTCTTGGATCATAATAGTCATAATAATAATTCTGGCCATTTGATATCTATTTCTAATTCTAATATCATCTTTCTTGAGGGCACTTTCGGCTAAACAATATTGGTTTTACTGCCTTTGTAGGAAATAAAACCACAGTACACAAAGAGCGACGTAAATTAAATAAACCGAACCAATAAAGTGCTTTAAAACCTTTGCCTCATTGGAAGTATTTAGGGATGTGAATGAATTAGGATATTGGTTTTCCTTTTCCATCCCAGTCTTTCCAAAGACTGCCAGCAGGGGATACACCTTCAAGAATGTTAATGAATGCCAGCCTAATGAGATCCCATTAATATTATTAAATTACCCAGAAAACACTATTCATCACTGTAAACTCATTTAGCAGGGAAGAAACTCACCTGAATTACTGTAGGGTCCTTGGCAGTTACCCAAACCTTGTGATGAGCAAGGCAAGTTCCTGACAGTTTACTGACACTGCTGCTGTTTTCTGGAGCTCCCCAGCACCCCATCCTCACCCTGGACTTTTGGAGGATCGATTTTTCTTGAGGAAAAGTTGCGTGGAGAGAGGAGAACCACTTCCAAGACGATGGAGAGGAATGGGCATCCTTTTGCCCTTTCCAGTCAGCCAAGTGGGCCCTCCTTCCCTTTTCCCAGCAGGTCCAACCCTACCCACCAGCCTGTTCCTCCAGGTTGCTGGGGGCTGTGGGGTGTGGAGTGAGGAGTGCAGCTGCCCAGCCTCATCTCTCTGCTGGAGCCCAGATGATGGATGAGCCCAGCCCCGGCAGAATGATTAGCATATAACTCATAAAACCCAGTGAACTCACAGAGCAGGGCAGGGAGAGGAACCCACAAGGGAGAAAGAGAAATGTTAAATTAAAATCAGGCTGTGTAAGCATGAAGACAAAGTTCACCTTCCAGCCTGGGTGAGCACCCCGGCATCAATCAGCTTTCAATTCAAGCAGAAAGAATGGTATGAGAGAGAGGGAAAGATGGGGTTTTTATATGTTCTTGTGTTCCGTACAGTTGGTTTTTCAGGGATTGCGTTCCCCACTGCCCTTCCCAATGAACTTCCCACGTAAGTTTTGCTTGAACTTATTCCCCTCTGAGGAAAACCTCATCTAAAGACTCCTGTGAATGGAAATCTGCCTAGTGGTGGAGGTGTTGGTTTGATTGAACATGAGCCAGCACGTGCCCAGGTGGGCAAGAAGGCCAAGGGCACCTGGCTTGGATCAGCAATAGTGTGGCCAGCAGGACCAGGGCAGGGATTGTCCCTCTCTGCTGGGCACTGCTGAGGCCACACCTCGAGTCCTGGGGAGGCTTAGGTTCGCATTAAAAAATTTTTTCATGGAAAGTGTCCAAGCACTTGAACAGGCTGCCCAGGGAAGTGGTGCAGTCCTCATCCCTGGAGGGGTTTAAAAGCTGTGTGCGATGGCACTTGAGGGCTTGGTTTAGTGGTGGCTTTGGAATTGCTGGTGGAAAGGTTGGACTCAATGATCTTAGATGACTTTTCCAACCTAAACAAGTCTAAACAAGAACTTTTTTTGTTGTAGAGAGAAAAATACATGAAGAAGCTGACAAAAGCTCACAGCTTGTGTGACTGTCTATCCATATTCCTGAATTGTAGGATACTGCCCCAATTCAAGAGTGAAGGGGTAAAACTTGATCTGAGGTGAATTACAGGACACAAATCTAGAAAAAAAATTGCTGACATTTACTATGATGGAAAGCTGAAGTTGCGCACAAGAGCAAGGATATCCTCCAAGCACGGCAAGGGATGACATGAATCCACATCTGTATTTAGCACAAGAGCAATCTTTTTTCCACTCTTCCTCATCTGACTCGCCATCAGTGTGGCCAACAATTACTGGAGCAATTGCAGTGGTCACTTTAATGCTCCCACTCAACAATTCCTCTTCCCAATGAATCTCTGTTGCAACACTGGGACATAGCAGTGAAAAACACAGGTGCTCATTATCAGCACTGGAGTTTATTAGGCACAATTTGATATCTGGGCATAATTTGATTTAGCTTGGCAAGGATTTAAAAGCCAGCAAGCTGAAAATGCCTGTCCGAGCTCTCCTCATCTCCAACTTGATAACTAATCATTGCAGACTGGTGATTTTACACTAAAACACATCTGGTGACATACAGAAATGGCACGTATAATTCATAACAAACTATTTGGTCCGTTTATCTACTTAAAAGTGGCTCACAAAGAGATCACAGCTTTCTGAAGAGCAGCACATTTGCCATACGCTGCCTGCCAATAACTCTTGGTGTGTAGACAGTTCATGAGCAGTTGGCTGTGAGCACTGAATGTTTTGGCCTATGCCCATTTTGGAACAACTGCGCTGCTTTCATCTCTTCTTGGAAATGAACCCGTTCGAAGTCTGGCAGTATTTAGGTGGGAGACTGCTTGGGAATCCTGGATGCTTTACTAATAAGCCAAAGAAAAGCAGGTAAACAACAGAAACCAGACCAAAAAAACAGGACCCAAGCCGTGCTGATGAATGGGAATAGAATAAATCTGAATCCTGTTGCTCCTAATTAATGTTCCAACCCCCAGAATCATTCTGTTCCCAGCCTGATAAACTAAGCATTATATATGGTTACAGGGTAATGTTCCGGGTGAAGATTAGCTAGTTAAGGGAAGAAAGTGGCTTAAAATGCTAATTTTGGCATTATTTAATAATGTCATAATAATAATAACAGTGATGCTATAATTTTGGACTGTATAATTCTCTCTGAGATCATGTTAACATAAACCAACTCCTGCACAGACATTATATGACAGCCCTTAATGTTCGTGCTGCTATAAAATACCAATATATGACTGTCTTCCTTTAGTCATCTGGATATCCACTACCTTTGGTGGCCATCTGGGACATCTCCAAAGTGATGTTTTTAAGCAGTGTTGAACACTCAGGCTGAAAAGGAACTCAGGCATTGCATTCAGCCTCTGCAACAAACAGCAAGCTGAGGGGATCGTACATTTTGAGACAATATCAATTTTTTAAAAGGTTTGCAAGCAAAATGACAGGTGTGGAAACACAGAGTGTCACAGACCAAAGATGTCCAAGCCAGAACAAACTCCCTGAGACAAAATGAGAAAAAAGATCAATAGGGCAGAGAAAAAGGATATTTTCACTCCTCCCTTTGTCAATTGATAGTAAATTTCTGTCTGGCAGACTTTTCTGCTTGTTTGGAGGGGTTTTATGCAAATGATCTTGGTTCTGATGTAACCAGGGTGTTCTCATTATCTCTGTAATGACCAAATATAGCTAATTAGGTACAATTCATAGACTCATAAAAGCTTTAGAAGAAGAGATAAGAGAATAAGGGTCATTAAGTCATATTTTTGAACACTTTCTTGAATTCTATTGGTTCTTCCTGTATCAAGATCAATAACATATGTTTACTGAAAGCATCCTGCCTGAGAAGGCAAATACATTTGCTCTGAAAACATCAGGAGATGAGATTCTGTCTCTTCCCTGGATAGCTTGTTTCAGTGATTAATCACTGTTAATAATGTGTGTCTTTCCTCTAATTTGGATTTTTCTGTCTTTGGTTTTCTGCTTGTGGTATTTGTTTTGCCTTTCTCTGCTGGATTGAAAAGCTTGAACAGCCACGATTTCCTCTGGTGCAGGTAGGTCTGTGTCACAACCTAGGCACTGCTTTTCTTTTTTTATTATTTTTTCAATAAACAGCATGACCTCTTTATGTCTCATTTAATAAGGAAACTTTCTCTTCATCTTAACTTCTAGTGCAGTATTTTCCAGAACCTCCAGTGACCTTTTGAAAAAGATCAGCCGCAAAATGACGCAAATTCAGCAATACCAGCTTGACCAACTCTCTCTGTAAATAGAGTTGGTTTTTACTCCCACTCACTTCTCCCTTGGTCACCCAGCCAAAGGCTGCTCTTGCCACAGCGTTGTGTTGGGAGGTCATGGCTGGTTGCCATTCAGCTCCCAAATCCCTGTTCGCAACACCTGTGAGCTGGAAAATCATATTCTGTTCTGTGAGGGCAGCCTGGCATTTGGCTGGATGAAGCTGCTGGAATGGGCCCAGGTTGTCCCATGGGACTTCCCCAGCCCCACAACCCATTGCTGTGGCCATAGCTGCCACTGGCTTCTGCCCTAATTGCCCTTGGTAATGTCTCTGGGATCCTCAAGTGTGTGGTAACTTCACGTTGCCAAGGCTGAAAATCTCGGCAAGTTTTGAGATGTCCTAAAATAGAACAGAAATGTTTATTCAAGGCTTCAGGAGCAGCTGAGGTCGCTGGGGTTGTTCAGCCTGCAGAAGACGAGACTGAGGGGAGACCCCATTGTGGTCTCCAACATCCTCATGGAGGGAGACACCGATCTCCTCTCTGGTGCCCAGTGACAGGACTCGAGAGATTGGCCCTAAGTTGTGTCAGGGGAGGTTTAGGTTGGGTGTCAGGAAAAGGTTTCTCCCCCAGAGGGTGGTCAGGCGCTGGAACAGGGTCTCCAGGGAAGTGGTCACAGCACCAGCCCGACAGAGCTCAAAAAGTGGTTTTGGATAATGTTGGCATATGGTGGGAATGTTGGGGGTGTCCTGTGCAGGGTCAGGAGTTGGACTTTGATGATCCTCTTGGGTCACTTCCAGCTCAGGATATTCCATAATGGCATTACTTGGAGACAGTTAAATTTTTGGCCTTTCGCATTCTTGGCTTCATTCTTATCTCAAATTCCTGCCAGCATGAGATTTTGCCACCTTGCTTATTCTTCCTGAATACTGTGTCCTTCTCTATTTGCCCTCTCATCTGGGATTTCTGAGAAGTGCCAACAAAAGTAAATAATGAAAAAGAAGTGCATAAAAAGTCAAGTGCAAGGTTCTGCACCTGTGTTAGAGCCATTCTGGTTATCAATACAGACTGGGGGATGAATGGATTGAGAGCAGCTCTGAGGAGAAGGACATGGGGACGCTGGTGGTTGAAAATTTGGGCAGTGCGATGTGGTGAGACACAGGACCAGGCTGCCCAGAGAAGCTGGGGATGCCCCATCATGGGAAGGGTTCAGAGCCAGTTTAGCTGAGGCTTTGAGCAAGCTGATGACAGAGCTCCAGGTAACAAGTGACAGGACAAGAGGAAATGGCCTCAAGTTGCACCAGGGGAGGTTCAGGTTGGATATTTGGAAAAATTTCTTCACTGGAAGGGTGAAGCATTGGGAGGCTGTCCAGAGAAGTGGTGGAATCCTCATCTCTGGAAGTGTTCAAAAACCATGTGGATGTGGCACTTGGAGACACAGTTTAGTGGTGAAGATGACAGTGTTAGGTTAACAGTTGTATTCAATGATCCTAGAGGTCATTTTCCAACCCAAACCATTCTCTGATTTTATGAAAAAAATACATAAATGCATTTTTTTTATCTGCATGAAAAAAAATCCAGTATACACAGAAGAAGTAGAGAAGCAAATAGCCATAATAAATGCCCACAGACACAAAGATAACAGGGCTATATGTAGATACTTCTACTTGAGGCTTTCACTTTATCAGGAAATTCTAATGGCTTTTTAGTCAAAGTTATCCTGTCTTGATTGCAGACGCTTGGCTTTGGGCCATCTAATAAATTATTCCTAAAAGACTCTCAATTTTCATTCACAATTTCCCGTCTACACTTATGTCAATTTCTCTCAAAATTTTTCTCAGCTTTGAGGAATGAGCCCTTTTAGCACACAAAGCACATTTTTCATGTTTGAGACTGTCCTTTCCATGCCCATAATAAATGTGATCACCACAGGGAAAGTTACACCACGAAGCAAGATGAAAATGATAAGTCCACAGTGTGGATTTTTTTCAACTTGGGATGAAATTTTCAGGTTTCTAAATCACCTGGAAGAAATTACCAGAGCTCAGTTTCGGGGAGAGGTACGGCACAATTAAAATACCTAAAATTGTGTGGGCAAGGCTGGTTTCGTGCTTTGTTTTTTGTGTATAACTCATTGATGATAAAATTAAGTTCAAATTTAAGTGGATTTTAAGGAAAGCACAACTGAAGTGAAATTGTCATGTCTTACAGTCAGGTAATATTTTTTCTGATGTTTAGGGAGTGCTGAAGCATGCAAGAAATCATCAAAAAAGGAAAAGTGAAAATAGAGTGAAATCAAGCTCTGAACAGTGTGAAATATTTTTAAAATGCCCAAGTTCCATTGCCTCTTGCTCTGGTCTGGTATTCAAAAAATCTCACCAAAAAGTCAAGCTGGTCACCAATATTTTTAGATATCAGCTGGGGGGTTTGATGTAGGATTTACACTCAGAGTGACTTGTTCTGTTAGTCTGTTTGCTGACAGCGAGCTCTGGACAAACTCTTTTGTTTGAATTGACAACATATTCAGCAGTGTATGCAAATGAGCCATTATCATATTATTAATATTTTCCTCAAGGTCATTTGAATGGAATTTATTCATGCAGAGTATAAGGAAATTGCAGTGAAGTTGAGTCTCCTAAGTCATCTGTGTCTTCCCTCATTCCCCAAAATTTGATATCCACATAACACACACCAGCAACCACTGGAAAAACAAGCACTGGCTTTCACAGGGAAAATGTTTATGGCTTTTTCTTTCCTGCAGCTCTAAATGATTTCCTGTCAATATCAAGAGATTTGATCATTCGTGACAGTGAGCTTTCAGCTGGAGTTGGATAAAGTTGTGCTGTTCCTGCAGGGATGGGACTCTGTTTGGATTGGAGGCTGTTCCTGCCACCTGGAATACGGCTGTGATGGAGAAACCCGCTTCTCATAAACCCAGAAAACTCATGCCCCAGAGGGAAAGAAGCCACAGCAGCAACCAAGTCATGCTTTAGGCTGGATTTATACTTTAAGCCAACTAAGAATTGTACCATTTGTTAAGACAATCAAGTAGGGTTCCTCAAAATCTGCTAGGGCTTGAGTGATACCTCCATAGGGTGATTCATCCTGCCATAACCTGGGAGGGGGATCAGATGTGGGGAGAGAGGAAGATGAATCACCTCTCTAGGTGCTCATCTCGTTCTGTTGAGTGAGGGAGGAGCCAAGACCAGCAGGTTTAGTGCGTGCCTGTTTCCTAGGTAGGTGTGACGAAACCAAGCCTAATCACAGGTTGTCAGCTGGCAGCTGACACCTCTGTTATTAAAGTGATCCCAGTTCTGGGCATAACTGGTTGTGGACAACATGGAAGATTCAGTGTGTTATTGTTAGAGCAGACCACTGGTTACTCCCTTAAAATGGAAAAGGCAATTTTAACACCCACAAAAATTACCATGACTTTCTTGTCCCATGGCGTAGCAGCCATTCCTCCCGGTTTTGTGTCTTCAAACGTATCTCCTTTTCAGTTCTTCCCCTCCACTTCAGACTACTTACACACATATTTCTGTTTCATTTTTTCTTTTACCAAATATGAGCTCTGTCTCAGTGCATCTTCCTTGGCCAGGCAGCCTCTGCAGCTCTGGGTGTCGTAACTCACCACTGATGAGTTCTAGACTCAATCAGCTGACACTGCACACTTAAGCCTGTCAGTTGCTCCCTTCTCATGACTTTTGCATCTCTTGGCCAATGTAAGTGAAATCTGACAGAACGAAAATGTCAAATTCTCACAAGCTTGAGTGAAAATGGATGGACTCCCAGGTAAAGAGAGGAAGAATTACTGGTGCCACTGGGAGAATGGTCCTGACCATTGCAGACACCAAAGTGTGATTTCCCTCCTGTTCCCTTCTGCTGGCATTAAGAAAATCTCTTTCTGTCTGACATCCAACAGGGCTGAATTCAAACTACAGTTTTAGCATAATACTCTACAGACAGTGTGAGATGCAGTTTCCCAATCAAACAGGTTTCAATATTTCCCACATCCATGGGCCCAGTGACTTTCTCTTCATACAACATTCTAAGCAACAGCCTAATCCAACACTCATCAGCTTTGTGTTTGGGTCCTTGCTGCTGCTACAAAATTAACTTCATGGTGGCGAACCTGAAGTCCTGGTGGCCATTGATTTGTTCACATACTTTATTCCTAGTGGACAACTCACTTGTCCATTTTCTTACACGTTTTATGGTTTTCTGCTCAATTTCTCACTGTCCCCCTCAACAGACAGATAAGCAGCACTTACTTCCACTGTGGTATTTAACATGTAGGTTTCAGCAGAATCAACTTAGATTTTATCACCCTTAATTGCTTCTCTCAGTTCTTTCCACCTTGGAAGTAGATCAGTCTGGGCTGTAGGAGGACCAGCCAGTTTTGAAAACCACTGACTCTGTTTTGCTCTCTTGAAGTCTGTTCAAGGAAAATCTGCTATAAGTTATATGCATCTTTTAAGAACTTGAAGTTTGTTGTGATTTAAACCCAGCTGGAAATTAAGCAGCCACTCGCTCAACCTCCCCTTTCTTCATCCCACCCTGGTGGAACGGGGAGAAGAATCAAAGTAAAGCTTGTAGGTTGAGATAAAAACAGTTTAATAACTGAAAAGAAAGTAAAACACAGCCATAAAGCTAAATTATAATAAAAAGGGAAACACAAGTGGTGCACAATAGAATTGCTCCATACCCACTGACCAGTGCTAGATCCCCCTTTCCAAACCAAGATCAGCCCCTTCCCAGTAACTCCTCCCGGTTTACCTACTGGGCAGGATGTTCTGTGGTGTGGAATATCCCTTTGGGTCACCTGTCCCAGCTATGCTCCCTCCCAGTTCATTTTACAAACCGCCTCTGACAGAGCATGAGTCAAGGAAAAAGTCCTTCACTTTTTAAACACGACTTAGCAAAAAACCCCCATCAGTGTGTTATCAACACCATTCCCATTCCAGATCCAAAACACAGCACTAGAACAGCTACTGAGAAGAAATTAACCCTACCCTGGCTGAAACCAGGAGAGAGATCCAGCAATATATTGTAATGTTTTCAAGGGGAAAAAATTACAAGTTGTTCCATGTAGAGAAGGACAGAAATAATGATTCTTAGGGGGGGAAAAAAAGGTACCGTAACTTCATGGAATTTCTGGCCATAAGTCTCGAAAATCAAGGAATATTTTCAAACAGGCATAGCTTTGGGATTTATAGGTTTTAGATTGGAGCTATGTCAACTTCATTCAATGTTTTCAGCTCCTGTGGCTGGGGAATAGTTTAACCCACAAGTGCTAGGCTGAAACAAGAATTCAATTTCCTGAATAAGCAGCATAATTTAGTCATTGTAGCTCATGAGTCGAGTTCACTGGTATGTTCAACTGGCTGACTATAGCTAATTAAAGTGCCTTTTGAGCCCCAAAAATGACATCCTGTACTTCTTTTGGAGCCAAAACCAGTGTATGGTGTCCCTTGAAGAATTCAAGTCCTTAAAATTCCCCCTGGTCTTGCCAAAAAGGAAAGTGAGTGATTTATAGGAACTGAGGGGTAATATTTCTCTGCCTGCTGAACTCAGAGTAGAGGCACTGCCTGGTGTGAATGTTCTCATCCTGGAGGAGATGTCTACAAGAGGTTTTCTGACACATTAAAAATCATTTTTCTCCATGGGTATGGAGTGTTCCAATCTTCTGCAGCTCTGTGCTAATGAGTAAAGCGCCTGAATGTCCATTTTTTCTGCCTTCTTCACACAACAACCTCTTCTGTCGCTGTGTCTGGGACTTCTCAAGGAAAGCTTCCTCCCTCCCACTTAGCAATATGGAATAATGAGATGTTTCCAGCAGCTGTTTTTATTTCCTCACAGGTAAGGACCTCTGTTTAAGGTAAAGCTTCCCATGGTCTTTAAGCCCCGAGCTTTGCTGCTTGAGCCTTCTGCCGGCGACGTCTCTGATCCGAACGCATTAAGATCACTTCTCCCCAGATGCCTACTGGCTTCTGTTTTATTTAGTGCGCCTGGATGGTTTTCTAGGACTACATCCAAGGTAGTCTCTGACCTTGCTGGTCCTTCAGTCAGCTGTGGTGCACACGGAGCCCTCCAGAAAGACGTGGTCAGTCCCTCGCGCCTTCCTGCAGGACGTGTCAGGTGCACTGAATTTCGCCGTGCTCACTCCTCCTGGCAGGGTACACACAGAGGGATGCAACAGTGGCACATTTTTCACAGATGCCTGTGTAAGGCCAAGAATAGGTTCTCACATTCATAAAACCGGCACAGCCTGCCCTCAGGGAGGCGAGTAACTCATTTATTTTGCCTTTTCTTATCATTATTTCATCTGATGTCTCCTTTTTTTGTCCCTGAGACAGTAATGGGCATTTCAGCCGTGTCTCCCATTCTGGCAATCTCAAAGTACTACACAACATGAGTGACTTCAGCCTCCTGCCACTTCAGCAAGGGTTGTTATTTTCAAGTTTCTCTTTCTGTGTTGCTGTGTTTGCTTGGAGAGCAATACTTTTCTTCGCATTGAGAAATAATCTACACATTTTTAAGGAGAAATAGATATGGGCTTAAAAATAACTCAGTCACAGTGGAGGCAGGAGATACCTCAGCCAATATTAAAAGTCCCAACCCAGTTACTGACATCGGTGCAGCAGCACAAACCCTGCCTGGGGTCATTACAAAGCCTTAGAAATTAATGGGGCAATTTAATCTGCATTTTTGCTGGGTGGGCCATCACCCAAGAGCCAGGAAGAGTCCTTGAGAAAGATTACTGAAAATTTTTCTGGCTGGTGGATACTTTCCAGTAGTCTCAGAGCTTTGGAGGGCTTTTTATGTGGAAACTGTAAAAATATTGTTCCTGTACCAGTGTATTTTGTAGATACCACGTGGATTCATACCCTGTGCTAGATGCTGATTATCACTGAGGAGTTGTGATACACGGCATGACAGGATCTGCATCCATTTCTGGACACTAAAGGAGAATGCTGCCGAAAAGCCCAGGAGAAAATGAGCAATATTATAAATCTTAGAGAGTTTCAGTTGTCCCATAGGCCAGGCTTGTTGGGAATAAGGAGTACTTCAGAGTTTGTTTTCTAAATTTGGCAGCCAGTGTCTGCTCTGGAAATTTAAGGGGTCAGGTGGAAAATAAAAATAAAAAGGAGGCAACTCCACGCTTGGGCCAGAATTAGGTTGGTTAGAGCACAGTGCTAATAATACCAAGGTTGTAGGTTTGACCCCCATATGGGCCATTCACTTAAGAGCTGGACTCAATGGTCCTTGTGGGTCCCTTCCACCTCAGAATATTCTGTGATTCTGTGATGTTTGCTTACTTGGAAGCTGAATAAAGGTTAATGATGTGTTGATTATTTTGTGTGTGAAACGAGTGAATACAGCATTGAGAAGCTCTATCAGGAGCCATCTGCATAAACGAGTTCACTCCTGAAGTGACGCCTCTAATTTTCCCTTGATGATTTTCACCCGTGGCCCTTCATCATCTTGACTGTAACGGGCACGACACAATCTGAGCCTCACCTGCTGTTTCCATCCCTTCAGATCAAGTAAGGCTTTGTGATGGCAGCGAGAGCAGTGAGGACTGAAATGAGATCACTGCAGTGGCTGAAGGGCGTTTGCTGCTGGAGACCCGGCAAAATCCTTTCCCACTGCCAGGAGAGGAGGTCCCCTCCATGCAAGGCATTTCTCTGCTTGTGTCACTTCCCTGCCTGTAAGTTACTGTGTAATTACATCATGGCTGGAAGTATTCATTAAAAAGCTGGAACCATTAGCAGAGGCAAGGCAGCCTCCTTTGTTTTGTGCAAAATTAGATACCAGCGCGAGCCCCAGTTCTAGTTGCATTCATGTTCGTAAATCAAAGTCAAGTATTTCATTAGAGTGTCTGCAGTGTATGTATATAACTCAGCAGCAGAGAGTCTGCTAAGCCTAATGTGTTGCATTTAATTAACATTTAATTAGAGGGTTTTTGTGGGAGGTGCGTAAGTATTTGCCAGGCGGCTCATAAACATGAATCCACATCTCACTGGCTGGACATCAGTGCTCAGTTCTTCTAAATAAAGGCTGCAAGTTGAAATCATCATCTAAATCCATGCAGATCTAGTCCCAGGATACTTCAAGATTCATGTGTGATTTCAAATTTCAGAATTTAGTTTTGTATTGAATCTCTCCTGTGGTTTTCTTTTACTGATCTACATAAAGTTGCATTTGAATGATTATATTTACTCCTCTTCTTACTCATTTGTGTGGTGAGTAGTTGGGTCATGCTGGAATAAATTGCATGTCTTGTTAAGGAAAAAAGAAAAAGCTGAATTCCAGGAAGAAAACTCTTTCCTTTCAGATTTGTGAGTCTGGAAGCTTTTAAGGTGCTGTGGCAGATGCCTCACAATTTAGGTAGCACAGTCATTCCCGTGTGCAAGGAGGGAACTGTGATAATTTTTCCCAGTAAAATCATTATTGACAGGGTTTTGGTGGCCTGTGCTAGGCCAGATGTCACAGGATGAGCTCTGATTTTTGGCTGATGCCTGCATAACAGTTCTGTGTTCAAAACAGGAAGGCAAACAAGGTCTTCTCTGGAGTCACTGGAGTGAACTCCAATAAAGTACACCCAAGGCAGACACCTTCTCCAAACACTCCTCTGTAGGTGAAAACCACCTGACCTGGATGGATGCCTTCAATACAGGGATCTCCACCTGAGAAAGTCACCCCAGATTGTCTCCACAGAGCCAAGTTCAGGGCATGATTTGTCTGACAAAATTTAGGAATCTGTCTGAGCACAAGCAGACCTATGACATTACCACTGCTAACTCTGGTGACTTGACATCCACTGCTGTAGGAGGCCACCTGAAGACTGGTAAGATGGATCCCACCTGTAATTTCTCATTGTCAGGTGTAGAAGGAGTCTGTGAAAATCTGTTGATTCAGGTCAATAGAGGCTGGTGAGAAACTGAAACGAGTTCCCCAGAGAAGTTGTGGATGCCCCATCTTTGGAAGGATTAAAGCCAAGATGGATGGGGCTTTGAGCAAACTGATCTAGATGAAGAATTGCAATGAGATGATCTTGAAGGTCCCTCCCAACCCAAACCATTCTTTGGTTCTATTATCTAGGTGAAAACCTAAAACTGGTGGGTGTTAATACTCCTCCCTCAGCTATCATGACATGGCTAAAATGATTCCCAGTTTAGTGGCCCTTGCAGGGACATCCTTCTCTCTGAAGACTCTCAGTTTGGGTGACACTTTTCCATCCCAACCCCTGCCACCCTAACAGGCTGACTGAACTCAGATGTGAGCCTAAGTCTGGATTATCTTAGGGCATAGATGTGCCCAGCGTTGCAGCAGAACAGAAACAGCCCAGGGCTGTGAACTCAAGGGCTCTTTGCTGCGGCTGTGGCTGCAGGCTCCTGGAAATTTACAACCAAACCCACTTCATTTCTCCCACAGCTTCATTTCAGAGCAAGGTTTCTCCTCATCCTTGTCCTACATGGCTTTTACCCCACGCTGT
Source organism: Melanocharis versteri (assembly GCA_013397845.1). NCBI lineage: Eukaryota > Metazoa > Chordata > Aves > Passeriformes > Melanocharitidae > Melanocharis > Melanocharis versteri. The sequence continues at coordinate 2,667 of VZTG01004865.1, read as the reverse complement.
TAATCAGGCACTGCTGTGCTCACCCCGTGGTTGATGGCAGAAGTGACCCATTTGGAGTGGCTGTCCTTTTCAGAGTGGTGCTGTGGTAGGGAGAATCTCACCAACGTGACAGATTTGTTCACCCTGGACTAAACACATCTTCTGGGCTAAAAATAAAAGGAAAGGAAAAAAAAAAAGGAAAAGAGAGGGTTGGTTGGTTATTTCTTTTTCTCCACCTGACCAGCTGCCCAATGCTTTGCGTTTTGAAAAGCTGTTGAGGAGGTCTCAGCTCATTACTTCTCATTTCTGTGGATGCTTCTGTGAGAAATGATCTCTTTGATCCTCTGCAGGTTGGCTGTCTTTTCCTTGTGTGCCCTACTCCTGAACTGGTTTTTTTTCATCTCCAATTCAGAATGCCAGGGTACTGCTGGGCCTTCAAGGGAAAGAAAAGCGGGAGAGAAAGGAAATTCTATTTTCCAAGTAGAGGGCTGGATTTTTTTTGTCTGGCACAGTGGAGTAAATCCATCATGGTGAAGGTGGTGTTGTATAAGAGAAGGGCAGTTGAGGAGTGAGGTGACAGCGGGCCTGATGTAGGAATATTTTCCTGCTTGGTCTAGGGGCTAATGGACTATTGAAGGCCAGATCTCAGCTGGCACAATTTGTGCGGCTCCCCTGAAGTTAATGGAATGCTAAATTACACCCCTTATGGACTAAAAAACCACTGAGCCAAAGGGTTTTTAAATGATGCAGTTCAGTGAGGTGGAGCCATAGGTGTGTCTGGCAGGAGTGTGTAGAAAGCTGCAAGTGTCAAAAAGCTCTCCACACCCTTCACCCGGGCTTCTCCCTCCTCTCGGGGAGTAAATTCATGAGTCGGACTGTCTGAGCCTTCCCCTCTGCTTGGAGTTTGGGCAACCCAATCTCACAATTCGGATCAGGTCCCCCCAGACCCACAGGGTGAAGCTGAGTTACACCAGCAGCAGGTTGGACTCTCCATGTTTGATCCTGGTGGGCTTCTCATGGGAATCAGAAATCAGAGGAGGAGAAGGAAGTAAAAATCACAAAAACAGCAGGAGTTTGATTGAGTTTGGAGATCACTAAGTTGCCACTGATCAAATCCAAGTGCTTTCCCTGTGTTGAAATAGATTGCTTCCATCAATCTCCAGTAAGGCTTCAAGATGAATCTCCCTCTTTTTGGTGTCTTCATCCTTTTGGATCTGGAACAAACACATTTTTAAAGTTACTTTGATACATCTTTCTTCTCCTTTCAGCTTCCTCCTTCACCACAATCTGCAGGAGAAGGTCCTAACACAGGTGCTGAGTTAATTTTCAAAGGCACCACAGCAGGGTTGCTTTTTTGTTCTCTCCATTTTGTGTCTTCCAGTTTATTTTCCAGATCAATAGGAAGTTACCTCTGTCTTTACTGTTTCATACTAATACTTGACCTACAGATAAGATGGAAAACATGACAAGAATACGAGGGAGGGAAGTGTGAAGCTGTAAGTGGCATTTGAAAATTGTTCACCTTCCACAGCAGCTGCTTTCCCTGGGTTTGGGCATCATCCCTTCCACAAGTAAAGTGTTAAATATTTCAGCTGAGCACATTTTATGGTTGTTGTGGGATCAAGAAAGGGCAAAGGCAGAGTGTCACTATTTGTTGCATGATCGCTTTTTAGAGCTGCAGGTCTCTGCCACACACTAATATTGCTCTTGACTTGTGATCAGAGTCTGTTTTCACTTTACACCTCACTGGTCCCTGCATTCCCAGATTTCTGATTATGAACTTGGGGATCATGTGGCATCAAAATCACAGAGTGGGGATCATCATATCAGAATATTTAACATTGGTGTGCCCAGGGCTGGAGCCATCACTGGACACCAAGAGGGGACTGTGAATGCTCAGCCACTCTCATGCCCATGCTTAATTTGATTCCTGCCTCACCTATCTCTAAACCTAATTTTTAAATCTAAATATAAATCAAATCTCAGCCAGTCTTGCAGTTGCCTCTGCCCACAGGAGAAATCATTCCCTGTCATCCATGATGTGGGGTAAAAACTTACCTGGGAAGATTTTCTAAGGAATTTTTTTTTTTTTTTTTAACATAGAATTTTTCATGTGACTATTTCTCACACCTATTTTTGCAACAAAAGCATTGTTTGTCAGCAAAAACGGAAGTGATGTTCCTTGCTTTCCAACTGCCACAATCTTTGTCATTTACACTTTTGCCTTCAGGCAGGGAGCTGGACAACAGGAACCAGCCCAAGAGTGGATGGAGAAGGCAGGAAAGCAGGTATTCAGCCATGTGGGCAGGCAGCTGATGAGCTAACATGGACCACTTTCTAAAATGGAATAACCATGTTAACTCTTATAACAGAAAAGAAAAATGGAAACAAAAAAAAAAAAAAGAGAAAAAAAGAA
>VZTG01004864.1:719485-748874 GCA_013397845.1 Melanocharis versteri | reverse complement strand
CCCTCTAATTTCAAAGGTATAATTTCAATTTCAAAGGTATAATAATTTGGAGGGTGGGGGTCATCCTTCCATTCCAGGAAGATTCCCGCCTTCCTTGGCAGACATCTGTCTTTTAAACTAGGAAAGAGAGACACCAGAAAATACTGACTTTCTATTCCTTGGTTCTGTTTGATCTCACAATGGCAAAATGCCACCTGAGGCACCAGCAGCCCTGGAGTTCACACCCTGAAGAGGCTGCTGTGGCAGAACATAAGTGACGGATGTTTTTACGTTCAAGTGGTCCATTTTAGAACGCACAGATCCCTCACGCTGTGTCCAAGCCCAGGGAACACTCACCGAAAGAGACGTCACCAAAGTCGAGCTCATCGACGTCAAAGTGTAAAGTTGGTCCAGTGACACATCCCCTGTGATGATGAGGATAGAGGAGGCAATGGCTTGGTTAAAGGGAACTGCAAAGTGTCTGGCTGTCGTGGCTTGGGGGCATAAAACCTGGTGTCGGGACACCGTGGGTTTCAAGTCAACCCCGCACCCTGTGCTCAGCACAGTGTCCACGTTAGCAGGAGGCAGCTAAAGCCACGTGGCCAGCAGCCGACAGCCACTGATGGGGCTTTGGGCACAGGGCAGGCAGGAGGTGCCCCCGAGTTGCTGCTGGTCCCATGAAGGACCCTGAACACACACCCAGACATGGCTCCGAGCCTCAGTTTCCCCATCTGTAATGCGATGGACACAAACTTCTGTAACCAGCCTTTCCAGCCACAGGTTCCCTGCTTTGTTACTTCTTAGCTGTAACTGGTGTTCCCATGGAGGAGCTTTCTCAGGAGATTTTGACCTTCACAATCATTACAGAGTTTTGAGACATGAATCCAGGGGAGCCCTGAACATCCTCTGAAAAGAGCAGCAACAATTCTACACAGTGGACAGATGAATCCTAGAGGAAAGGACCAGCTTGTCACCAGTGCACCAGGTGGCACAGCCAAGAGCAATAGCTTAAACAACCAAACATGGGTGTCCTATGGTGTGGAATCTACCACACCACCTTGCCTGTCCTTGAACTCAGCAGACAGGCTCCAAAGGTCACCAACATCCACTGAAACCAGCACTTGAAGCTGCACAATACTCATGAGTTTATTTCATGGTTGATGCCAATCAATGCCCACTCTGCCTTTTGGTTAAAAATCAAGGACCAGTGAACTGTGACTTCTGTTGTATTCACAGGACTGCCACTGGCTCTGCTCTACACATCTCAACAAGAGACACCTGCCCTTGCCAAAGGAGAAAGCTGCTTATGCAGTAACATCCCATGACCAGTTTGGGGGAGGGACAGAGAAGAATCAATTATTTGATGGTGAAAGGTTCCCTCTTGATTTCCAAAATAAAAAAGCAGCATTTTTCCTCCAAAAACAAAGCCAGCGTAATTGTTTCTCTACTATGGGCAGACCTATTCACCACTCTTCTCTTGCTAAATAATAACTTTCTTGTTCTTTTTTTTATCCATCTCCCTTATCTTATTGGTATACTTAACTGCAGATTGCTTTCATTTCTTTACCGCCTTGATCCAGTGCCTCCCAACAGCAGCAGCCTAGCTCCAAAGCTCCAGAGCAGCCAGCATCAGCTTTCCTGCTTACACTACATTATCCTACCAGCACATGGCTCAGGCTAGCAGGGACAAGCCCTCATGCTGCTGTGGTCCTGAGGACTGAGCTCTGCCTCCCCTATTATCATCCCTTCTCCCTTTTGCTGGGCGAGGATTATCTCTTGCAATGGCACCAGCCCATGGGATGACGCCCAAGTCCTTGGGACAATTCCTGCTGCAGAGTTCCCTGTCTCCCACATCAGCCCTTTCCTGGCTGTGGAAAGGAGATACCAGAGCACTCTCCGCACAGGAGTTGGGAGCATGGCTTGTCCCCCACCACATGGCCATGAGAGGTGAGGTGAGGCTGCTGCTGCCCATTTGGGACCAATTATTAACAGAGGATTTTAAAAACATTGCTGCTGCTGCAGAATCACCCAGGCTGGCCCATCTCCAAAGCCCTGGGGGCCTTGCTGGGTGTTCAGGTGGGACATCCCAGACCAGCTACTGCCCAAAGCTGATCCATCCCACTGCCTGCCATCGCCCAAGGCAGAGGGAGATCCCTGCAGGGAGGAGTCACTCCAGCTCCCAGGTACCACACAGGGCAGCAGGCATCCTCACACAAAGGCAATGCCAGGATGAGAGCAGAGATTAAGACTTCAGGCAACACCTTTTTTCTCTGCTCGACCCCAAAATGAGGTAGGTAGGGGATGTCCCAGAGACAGCTACAGATGTGCCCACCAAGCTCCCAGAGCCCTTACTTGATCCTCAGGATTGCAGGTGTAGGAGAGCCAGCCACACTGAACTGGAATTCTTCGTCAAACTTCCCCAGTACGGTGGCATTGAAGGAGATCTGAATAGTCTGGCTCTCGCCTGGTGCAATGATGCCCTCCTCGGGTGCAAACTTGAAGCAGTAGCCCACGTTTGCGTTTGAAGGGATATAGGTGAAGGGAGCATCAATAGCTCCTTTGTTAATCAGTTCCACCTGCAGCAGCAAGAAAGACAAATGGAAATACATGCAGTGTCTTCCCTTCTTGTGAGTTATTTTCTAATGGCGCAATTAACACCTGGAAAAGGCAGAAGATGCTTCGTTCTGCTGAATGGCAGAAGTCAAAAAAATACAGCAGGACAAGTTCTGCCTTTGGGTTTTTCATGCAAAGCAGTGGTAACTCCACATGACCAGAGTCACCCTGGGGTTAGCCCATGGACACAGAGCAGTCCACCTCTGGTCAGCATCACCAAGCTCATTCAGACCTGGCCCTGAGAGCAATGTGGGGTGCTCTGCGTAGTGAATCACCACAGAGCTGGTGCTCCCCAGTTAGCACAGCTCTAGCAGTACCATCTACTTATTCACCTTTTCTCATATCATGAAAATAATACATTGATAATGAGGCATCAGCATCAAAATGTATAGACAGCACCATCTTTTGGTAAGAAAACTCAGTGTGTCTTTCCACAGCCAAGCTTTTGAAGGTGTCTCGCATGGTGTAGTGCCTCATTTTCTACCTCTTTCAGTTGCTCTCTCTTTACTTTTTTTTGCAAATTTGAAACTATTGGGGTGCGGGCAAATAGGTAGAAAATTCCTTTGCTTTATTCCCAGGAACACTTCTGTCTTTCTAGAGCCAGAGGTGCACCAAGGCTGAAGTGTGGTGGGGGACTGGTCAGCAAAGGAAAGAACTCTCAAGGACTTTGCAAGGGCCAGGACTGAGCCAGGAGGCTGGATGTCGTTCCTGTGACTCCCAGAAATAAGCAGGAGACACCTGACTGAAAACTGTTTGCAATGGACTTGAACTCAAATGCAGCCAGTTTGTTCCAGCTGCTTTTGAACAGCTCAGTACAAAGGTGCCTTGTGTCTGGCGCTGCAACAAAAGCCTCTGAACCTGCAGCTTTTTGACCCAGTGTTGGTTTCATATGCCAAGGGGTTGTTTTGCAGGAAGCCTCCCAGCTGATCTCCAAGAAAGGCTGCCAAAAAGCAGGAACTGGGGCTTCGTGAACAGCAGACACACCTTTCAGACCCCCCTAGATTTGACCAGTGCATCAGATATTCCCTGCTTATAACTGCGCAAGTTGCCAGGAATTCCACAGGTCCACCAGGCTTGCTGCTGCCTCAGGAGCCATCAGGATCCACCCCAACCCCTGCTGCTCACCTCATAGACGTGGGGTGTGTCGACAAAAATGTTTGCAAGGTTCAGTGTATAATAGCTGAGTTCAACCAAAGGTCCTTGGCCTTCCCCTCTGAGGCGTAGGGGCAGCCTGGTCTCACGGCCTGGGGAGAGATGTCCATTTCAGTACAATAATTCCCTCTGTTAGACTGCATTTTCCAGGCTGCCTCAATGCTACTCCCTGACTCTGAGATAGATGCAACCAGCTCCTGCTGCTGCAGGAGAAGATATGGACCCTTCTCTTCCCTCAGGAGATATCCCTTGGGGCTGACTTCCCATTTCTAACCCATTCCTTGGGCTGGTTTCCAGTTTAGCCACCAGTTTGCTTTCCAGTTTAGCCACCAGTTTGCTGAGTTTAAAACATCTCTGATGTCCTGTAGTGACAGGACAAGGAGTAATGGATATAAATTGAAAGAAAGTAAATTTAGGTTAGATATTAGGAAGAAATTTTTTACTGTGAGGGTGGTGAGACACTGGAACATGTTCCCCATGGGAATTGTGGAGGTTCCAGCCCTGGAAGTGTTCAAGGTCAGGCTGGATGGGGCTTGGACCTACCTGGTCGAGTGGGAAGTGTCCCTGCCGATGGCAGGGGGCTTGGGACTAGACAATTTTTAAGGTCCATTCCATCCTTACCATGCTATGATTCTATGGTTTCCTTCTCATGCACTTAGAGGAGCTTTGAAATCCATTCAGTGAAGGCACAAAGCTCACAAAGAATTTAGCAACTGTGACCTGGCAAATTGCCAGGCCGCAACTGCCAAACTACCTGCCCCACCAGCACACGACTTTGTTGCCAAAGCCCTCGACTTCTGACACTCAGCATTGTGTTCTGTTTCCACAGACTGAGAGCTGCAAGGTGACAATTCCCACCCAGGGAGAGAAGCAGCTGCTGGCCAAGGGTGGTCCTTCCACAAACACCCTGGGCTCAGCGGGGCTCAGCCACCTCTGGTCTGGTGGTGTCTGGGCAGCGGGAGGTGATCCCGGGTCAGGGAGCCCGTTTCTAACTCAGCTCCTACCGCCTGATGATGGATCCATGTCAAATGGACCCATCCTGGAGGTCAGTGGTCTAGAGGGGCATAGTGCTTGTTCACTAAAGCTGTTCTGTTCTATAGCTCTTTGGCCTTTGAGGAAATGCTGGCAAAGCCGTGCCATGAAAGCATCTCCCTGCACTGCCTGGGTTGTTCTGGGATCAGTAATCCAGACACAGGTGTTCTGAGTCCTGGCCTTGCACGGGAGACTNCCATGGACACAGAGCAGTCCACCTCTGGTCAGCATCACCAAGCTCATTCAGACCTGGCCCTGAGAGCAATGTGGGGTGCTCTGCGTAGTGAATCACCACAGAGCTGGTGCTCCCCAGTTAGCACAGCTCTAGCAGTACCATCTACTTATTCACCTTTTCTCATATCATGAAAATAATACATTGATAATGAGGCATCAGCATCAAAATGTATAGACAGCACCATCTTTTGGTAAGAAAACTCAGTGTGTCTTTCCATAGCCAAGCTTTTGAAGGTGTCTCGCATGGTGTAGTGCCTCATTTTCTACCTCTTTCAGTTGCTCTCTCTTTACTTTTTTTTGCAAATTTGAAACTATTGGGGTGCGGGCAAATAGGTAGAAAATTCCTTTGCTTTATTCCCAGGAACACTTCTGTCTTTCTAGAGCCAGAGGTGCACCAAGGCTGAAGTGTGGTGGGGGACTGGTCAGCAAAGGAAAGAACTCTCAAGGACTTTGCAAGGGCCAGGACTGAGCCAGGAGGCTGGATGTCGTTCCTGTGACTCCCAGAAATAAGCAGGAGACACCTGACTGAAAACTGTTTGCAATGGACTTGAACTCAAATGCAGCCAGTTTGTTCCAGCTGCTTTTGAACAGCTCAGTACAAAGGTGCCTTGTGTCTGGCGCTGCAACAAAAGCCTCTGAACCCGCAGCTTTTTGACCCAGTGTTGGTTTCATATGCCAAGGGGTTGTTTTGCAGGAAGCCTCCCAGCTGATCTCCAAGAAAGGCTGCCAAAAAGCAGGAACTGGGGCTTCGTGAACAGCAGACACACCTTTCAGACCCCCCTAGATTTGACCAGTGCATCAGATATTCCCTGCTTATAACTGCGCAAGTTGCCAGGAATTCCACAGGTCCACCAGGCTTGCTGCTGCCTCAGGAGCCATCAGGATCCACCCCAACCCCTGCTGCTCACCTCATAGACGTGGGGTGTGTCGACAAAAATGTTTGCAAGGTTCAGTGTATAATAGCTGAGTTCAACCAAAGGTCCTTGGCCTTCCCCTCTGAGGCGTAGGGGCAGCCTGGTCTCACGGCCTGGGGAGAGATGTCCATTTCAGTACAATAATTCCCTCTGTTAGACTGCATTTTCCAGGCTGCCTCAATGCTACTCCCTGACTCTGAGATAGATGCAACCAGCTCCTGCTGCTGCAGGAGAAGATACGGACCCTTCTCTTCCCTCAGGAGATATCCCTTGGGGCTGACTTCCCATTTCTAACCCATTCCTTGGGCTGGTTTCCAGTTTAGCCACCAGTTTGCTTTCCAGTTTAGCCACCAGTTTGCTGAGTTTAAAACATCTCTGATGTCCTGTAGTGACAGGACAAGGAGTAATGGATATAAATTGAAAGAAAGTAAATTTAGGTTAGATATTAGGAAGAAATTTTTTACTGTGAGGGTGGTGAGACACTGGAACATGTTCCCCATGGGAATTGTGGAGGTTCCAGCCCTGGAAGTGTTCAAGGTCAGGCTGGATGGGGCTTGGACCTACCTGGTCGAGTGGGAAGTGTCCCTGCCGATGGCAGGGGGCTTGGGACTAGACAATTTTTAAGGTCCATTCCATCCTTACCATGCTATGATTCTATGGTTTCCTTCTCATGCACTTAGAGGAGCTTTGAAATCCATTCAGTGAAGGCACAAAGCTCACAAAGAATTTAGCAACTGTGACCTGGCAAATTGCCAGGCCGCAACTGCCAAACTACCTGCCCCACCAGCACACGACTTTGTTGCCAAAGCCCTCGACTTCTGACACTCAGCATTGTGTTCTGTTTCCACAGACTGAGAGCTGCAAGGTGACAATTCCCACCCAGGGAGAGAAGCAGCTGCTGGCCAAGGGTGGTCCTTCCACAAACACCCTGGGCTCAGCGGGGCTCAGCCACCTCTGGTCTGGTGGTGTCTGGGCAGCGGGAGGTGATCCCGGGTCAGGGAGCCCGTTTCTAACTCAGCTCCTACCGCCTGATGATGGATCCATGTCAAATGGACCCATCCTGGAGGTCAGTGGTCTAGAGGGGCATAGTGCTTGTTCACTAAAGCTGTTCTGTTCTATAGCTCTTTGGCCTTTGAGGAAATGCTGGCAAAGCCGTGCCATGAAAGCATCTCCCTGCACTGCCTGGGTTGTTCTGGGATCAGTAATCCAGACACAGGTGTTCTGAGTCCTGGCCTTGCACGGGAGACTCCCTGGAAGCTGCAGGGACAGTGGGGATGTGCCAGCACTGCCCTGCTGACCAGGGACTCTTCCCAGCAGTTACATGGGAGCCCAGAGGGCTTGGGCTTCCACCATGGCTTCACTGTGGGTGAGAGAAGCAGGGGAAAGGAGCCGTACCTGAGATGTTGCAGTAAGCTACATTTTGATACTCTAGTGCTTCTACAGGTTTAAAGGTCACCTTGATTTCGGCCGAACAATTCGGCCCAATTTCTCCCTCCTGAAACAGAAAGAGACAGCAAAACATTTATCTTCAAACTTCACATTTCTTGTTTTCAACCACAGTCCTGTAAGCCTCTATTTAGAGCATCAATGGTGAGGCAGGAGTGAACAACACAAGGAGCCCAAGGAAACACTCCAAACCCAGCTCAACACATCGCTAGAAGCTCTTAATGCTCAGCTGATCAGCTCCCACTCTCCACAATATTCCTACTGCTCTGACACAAGCTCTTGGTCACATCATGTCAGCTACAGTGGTGTGAAACTGCCATTGTGCACTGGTGGTTCTTGGTCTTAGATAGGCCATAGGAGTAACCAAGAAGAGAACATGATCCCCTTCCTTGGAAATAAAAATATTAGTTTAACCTGTTTTGAAAGAAAGTTGGGATTATTCTAGGGTTTACTCCAAGATGAGAAGGGATTTTGCACTGTGCAGATAGGAGACATTCATCATCTCTCACTATGCCAATACTCAGAATCAGGGCTCAGGGTTGATGGAAGGACGTGGGGATTTGCTTGCATAAACAGAAAAGGAAAAGGTTTTCTGTCCCTGTGTGCAACAGAACTCAAAGAGCCCATTTAAACCTGCCAGCCTTGTGTCCAGGCTCACAGATGACACTGGAAGGGAGACTCAGAAATAGTGTAAGTCGTGGTTGCAGGAAGGGATTGGCTTTTCTATGATTAACCTTGGGCTGAATTTGGCCTCCTTTTCCCAGCGAACCATTGCATGCTTCAGGTTAGTATGTGAACTGGCAGTGCTCCAACACCCTCTGCTAAACACCACGCACCACGTGTCGGGGGAGCCCCTACCTACAATAACTGGTCCTTGTGGACACTGCAAGGACACGCACAGAGTACCCTTGAGCTCGAGCCCTGGCAGCAGAGCTCGGCTTTGGCAGGCTCCCAGCCCTGCCTTCAGCCTGCAGGGCAGAAATGCTTTTAGCAGTGAGCTCTGCAGCCGCACCAGTAACTCAATGTCTTCCCTCTCAGCACATCAAGCCAGCTGAGGATCTGCCAAGTGACCGCATCCGNGGAGGAGGAGGAGGAGGGAGAGGACGTTCTCAGCTATCACTTACCATTGGCTCAATGAAAAAAATGTCATCAGAGAACAGCAAGGGGTCTTCTTGCACCTTTGCCATCTCCTCCTGGACCTTTTTGCTCAGGAGGGCAGTGCGATCTTCACAAGACCCCTTCTCCTTCTCTATTCTTCTCTCCTCCATGAAGGTTTCCAGCCAGACCTCTGTCGGTGGCTGCAGCATATAACACTGCCTGCAGCCACAGGGAGAGACAAAGCCAGCAGATAATTTAATAAGCCACATATTTGCAGAGAGAAGTGTAAGGGCAGGAGAGCAAAGCACTTGGGGAGGAGCAGCAGCAGCTCCCCAGCAAGGGCTGACCCCAAACCACAGGGTCCCAAATGCATCAGAGGATCACTTGTTGTTCACTGGCACAGTAGGTAGTTTTACTCCACACTTGCAAGCTCAGGAGAAGTTTCCAAAGCCAGCAGCCCTCAAGAGAACCTCCTGGCTCCAAGCCTCTGCCAAGCTGAGGGAGAATCCACCAGCCCCTTCAACTGGCTTTTCCTACCACTGAGCTGCCTGGAAGAGGCAGAGAAAGATCACGGAACACCCATTGCAGGACTTCCGTGGGAAGGGGAGAGGAAGCTGGGTTGCAGCTACAGGTTACCAGCATCACTCTTTGTTTCTTCCATTTTGGGCCTGCCCTGTTCCCTGCTCTGCCTTCCACAAGAGCATCCCAGAGCACTTCCAAAAGAAATTGATGAATTCAGGCACTGCATCCCTTCAGTGACATTCAAGGTTTTATATGCATGAAAACAGAGGCCCTGAGAGGGGAAGGGACTTTGTTGTGCAGGAGGGAGACAGCAAACTCCTGGAGAGACCTTTCCATGATCCAGAGCTTTTTGGGTCCCATCCCAGTGCATGGTAATAGAATGTCCTGAGAGGGAAAGGATCCTGCACTAACTCCTCTCATAAAAAAGTCCTCTCTGCTCTGAGATCTCAAAAGCTTCTCTGACAGCAGGACAGTGGCCTTGGAGCTAAAACCATCCCCAAGATTGGAAGGAAGGAAGAACAAAATGTCCTGGTCAGAGTCTAGAACACAAACTGGCATGAAAACAAATGTAATTGGAAAAATCCCCACAAAACCAAAACCAGGTTGAAGTTAACTTTGGGGAAACCTAGTTGCTTCTGAGGGGAAGGTGGATCACCTGGGGTCCAGGCTGAGGCAGGCAAGTGGGAAAAAGTGGAAATAAACAGCCCAGGGAAGTAGCCAGAGAAGGTCATGGGATTTTCTTTTAACACACAGAGCTTGTATGGAAGTCAGACACTGTGTAAGTGGATAGTGGAAAACCAAGAGAACAGTGGAAAACCAAGAAGCCCAGGGCACTAAAGGACCCTCTTGCCAGCCATTAAAGCAGGCGAGGGTCGATCTCCTGGTCCTTTGCAGGTGATTTAAAATGGCTCTGGGGAGTGCGAGTGACCCAGATGGCAGCAAACGGGCTTGCCATGGCAATTTTGGCACGGCAGTTTTGGCACGGCAGTTTTGGCACGGCAGTTTGCGTGGCAGTTTTTCAGTTTTTGTGCGGCATTTCACACAAGCAGGCTGAGCAGAAAGGGTGCAGCCACCCACCCTCCTAGTGTATTGGGTTGTGACTTTTGGCTGGTTGTGAGGTGCTTGCCTTTCTTTCTTTTCTTTTTCTTCCTGTTTTTTTTTTTTTTTCCCCCAGCAATGGTTTACAAATGATCAAAAGCCATTGCTGCTGTTGCTGCCAGCAAGAGTGTACTAACTCAAACAGAACCCCCCAGGAAGGATGCAGCTGTCCAGGCCCCTGGCCACAGGGAGGGTCTGAGCCTGGTGTTAGTATCAGAGGACGGTGCAAAAGACACCTGCGTGTGGTGTGAGCAGGTGAATGATCCTGCTCCGGTGGCAGAGCTTAAGGAAGAAGTGGAAAGTCTGAGGAGCAGTAGGGAAAGCGAAACAGAGATAGACTGGTGGAGTTACACCCTTCCAACCCTGAGAGAAGCTCAGCAGCAGTCAGAGGAGCCCTGCCCTTCTTGCANTTTTTTTTTTTTTCCCCCAGCAATGGTTTACAATTGATCAAAAGCCATTGCTGCTGTTGCTGCCAGCAAGAGTGTACTAACTCAAACAGAACCCCCCAGGAAGGATGCAGCTGTCCAGGCCCCTGGCCACAGGGAGGGTCTGAGCCTGGTGTTAGTATCAGAGGACGGTGCAAAAGACACCTGCGTGTGGTGTGAGCAGGTGAATGATCCTGCTCCGGTGGCAGAGCTTAAGGAAGAAGTGGAAAGGCTGAGGAGCATTAGGGAAAGCGAAACAGAGATAGACTGGTGGAGTTACACCCTTCCAACCCTGAGAGAAGCTCAGCAGCAGTCAGAGGAGCCCTGCCCTTCTTGCAATCAGGCAGAAGGAGGAGACCTAGGAGACGGTGGGGAATGGAAATGGGTCCCTAATGGGGAGGTAATAAAATTCTGCCCTGACCCCCCCATCACCTACCCAGGTGCCCTGAAAGAATAGGTACGAGGCCCTGGGTCCAGAGGGCCATGCACATGACATTAAAGAAAAAATTATGTCTGGAGAGTCTCCCAGTTGCACTCTGTCTGTCAGACAGATCACAACCTCAAGTATTAAGAAGAAAAGCAGGGTAGTTGTAGTAGGTGACTCCCTTCTGAGGGGAACTGAGGGCCCTGTGTGTCAACCAGACCCATTCCACAGGGAAGTCTGCTGCCTCCCTGGGGCCTAGGTATGAGATATCACCAGGAGATTCCCAAATAACTAAATGAACTAAATCAGCCCTCTGATTATTACCCACTGTTGGTTGTCCAGGCTGGCAGTGATGAGGCTGACAAGAAAGGCACCAAGGTAATTAAAAAGGATTTCAGGGCTCTGAGTCGATTGGTTGATGGGGCAGGAGCACAGGTGGTGTTCTCAGTTTTTCAGTAGCAGGGATGAATGATGAAAGGAACAGGAAAACCCACATTATCAATAAGTGGCTTAAAGACTGGTACCATCAGTGAAATTTTGAGGTTTTTGATCAGGCAACTTTTCTGGCACCCGGCCTGCTGGAGTCCCTGAGTTGGCAGAGCTGATTGAGAGGGCTTTAAACTAGGTTTGAAGGGGAAGGGGATGAAACCAGGCTCTCCAGAGAGGAACCTGAGGGTGGTAAGTCAGAGTCAGGGGTGAAGTCAGCAGCTCAAGTGCATGTACACTAATGCATGCATTAGTGACACATGTAACAAACCAGAGGAGCTGGAAGCCATGGTACAACAAGAAAGCTATCATGGAAACATGGTGGGATGACTTGCATGACTGGAGTGCTGCAGTGGATGGCTACAAGCTCTTCAGAAGAGACCGGAGAGGGAGGAGAAGTGGAGGCAGGGCCCTGTATATTAGGGAGGCTCTCAACACCTTGGAACTTGAGATTAATGATGATAAGGTTGAGTGCCCATGGGTAAGAATCAGGGGAAGGCCAACAAGGCTGACATCCTGGTGGGAGTCTGTTATAGACCACCCAACCAGGATGAAAAGGTAGATATGTTATTCTATAGGCAGCTGGAGGATGTTTCAAGATCGCCAGCCCTTGTTCTTGAAGGTGACTTTAACCTGAGAGAAGTCTGCTGGAACTCAACACAGCAAAGAAGAGGCAGTCTAGGAGGTTCTTACAGTGTATGGAGGATGGCTTCTTATCACAGCTGGTGAGTGAGCCTACCGGGGTGGAGCTCTGCTGGACCTGCTGTTCACAAACAGAGGAAGGCTGGTGGGAGATGTGATGGTTGGAGGCCATCTGGGGTACAGTGACCGTGAAATAATAAGAGTTCTCAATATTCGGTGAAACAAGGAGGGGCATCAACAAAACTTCCACGCTGGACTTCTGGAGGGCAGACTTCGGCCTGTTCAAGAGACTGATTTGGAGACTACCTTGGGAAACAGCCCTTAAAAACAAAGGGATCCAGGAAAGATGGACATACTTCAAGAAAGAAGTCTTGAAGGCACAGGAACAGACTGTCCCTATGTGCTGAAAGATGAGCTGGCAGAGCAGACAACCAGCCTGGATGGGCAAGGAGCTTTTGAGGGAACTGTGGGAAAAAAAGAGGGTGTATCACTTTTGGAAAGAGGGTAAGGCAGCTCAGGAAATATTTAAGGATGTTGCCAGATGATGTAGAAAAAAATTAGAGAGGCAAAAGCCCAATTAGAACTTGAGGAAATCCAGTCGTTGCAATCAACCTTTCCTTCCCAAAATGCCATCCTTGGTTGGAGTATAAATGGAACTGGAATGCTAAGTGCTGAGCTCCTGAAGCCCAGGGACACACACCCTAGTGCCAGGGGTGGTTTACTTGGCCTAAACCATTCAAAAGCAGCAACACCCCGCTGAGGCCATATGTTGGTTTTAGTCTTGGGCTATGTATCTCACTGAAATGCATCTTTCAAACCAACCTCCTCTTCTCTTCATCCTCATCTTCCTGAGTAGGAAAAGCTTTCCACTGGAAGCGGGCTGTGATGTTACTCCTGTTTTCGATGAACATGGTTGTGTGGTTTGATATGGTGATGAAAGTCTTCGCAACGTCCACAGTATTTGCGCTCAACCCAATGTTGAGGTCTATAGCTTCTCCGTGAAGCTTTGTTTGGACACTTTGATCTGGAACAAAGCAAAGGGGAGTCTTTGCTCAGCTCAGTCGCTGATGGAAGCACAAGGAACAGAGCAAACCACAGGTCACAGAAGAAAGTGTCACAGCTTTTAGCTATATTAGTTCTACGGATCAGTACATTTATCACAACCCAACAGCTCTGTGTGTACAGCGTGAGGATGTCCTGGGCACCTCCTTAAACACCTTATTTCTGAGTGTATTTGTAGAGATTTGGCCCCAAGGTAACAGTATGTACAGTGAGATTTGTCAGATGTGCTCAGGTGACCCACTCAGATCACTGGGAATTCTGCATCAAAGTCTTTCGGGTGATGCTGAGGAGCCCTGTTCAGTCCTGGCTTGCCCAGGCTCTCCCCTGGGCATCCCATGAGACTCCTGTCTCTCCTGATCCCTCGTTGCTGACAGGCAAATATGCCTGGGGGCATGTGGGCAGAAAAGGGAGGCCCAGAGGAACAAGTGAAGTGACAGCTCACGGCAGGAGGGGACACAGGCGAGGAAACACAACCCAGTGCTCTGCAATATGACAAACCACTACAAAATAAACACCATGAAGACCATCATCATCTCCCTGTCCAAACCCACAGCCACATCAGTCTTGAAATATTTGATATTGTTCTGATCTCAAAAAACCAACCTGGAACGTTTCAAATTAAATAAAAAAGCGACAAAGGAAAGATTAATAAGTACAGAGCAGCCTTTGTATGAACACTGAATGGGATTCCTCAGTCTAGAAATCAAATGGGAGACATATGTGAGAGGTTTGTAATAGCATGAATGGCCTGGGAAATGGGGACGAGGAAAAATTTGTCTTGATTTGTCATCAAACAGGAACTTTAGGGCCTGAAAATGTTATTAGACAGAAACTACACATGTGTAGAGGGCAACATAGAAAAAGGGTCTGTGACAAGACAGAGGTGTGCGAGAAATACATTGCATTGGAGACAGTCCGATAGAGACCTCACACCTCACATAGAGCAATGCCCAGGAATGGAATAAAATAAAACTTCACCCAGGCATAGCCACACAGTAGTGGAGGATCAGGGTTCCTCCTTCCTCCACTCAGCAACCCCCAGCAAAACAGGATTCCAGAAATCTTAGCCCTGTTAGAGGGGATCAACCCCCTAAACACCAACTAGTTTTCACTTTTCTCTGGGGTAAAGCATGACCAGGGGAGGTACATCTGGAGAGGGAATTGAGGTGGCTGGGACGATGGGAAATGATGGTGGAGAACTGTCCCGTGCCCCGTGCAGTGCCCAGCACTCACCTGAGTTGTAGGTCAGTATCAGGGACCCGGAATGGTCGCCAGTCTCCAGCGGGTGAAACTCCACTGTCACCTCCATGGTGGCACCGGCGCCCACAGTTCCCGTGGCCGGAATGACAGAGAACGGACTGCAACACAAAGAGAGGGATCAGGACTCGGGGGACATCTGGGGACAACATTCCTTCTGCAGGGCAGCTCACTTCAGCTCACATGGGCAAGCAGGGAGCAAACAAACCGCAGTCAACAGTAGACAGACAGAACACACAGGGCCATAAACAGCTACTGGCACACTTCTGAGGAGATCCAGCCCTCAGAAGATCCTGTGGGATAAAGTGACCTCATCTCCCCCATACTCTGCATCCAGCTCTCTGCAATGAGACTCAGGGGTCCAACTGCCAGCAATCCCATCAGAGAATGGTTTGTGAAAAGCACAGAGAGGGTTAAGAGCTATCTGCATGCACAACCTGACACTGACTGCCTCAGGAATTTCTCTTTTCCTGCTGCTTATAAACCTCATCTCAAGAGATGCAAATGTTAGGGCTCTACCTGTCCTGTGAGATTACAGCCTAGGAATCAGACAGAGAGAAGGAACTCTTCCTTGAAGATTAAGGAATAATTAGTGTTGAATTTGCAGTGTGGTCCTTTGGTTTATTTTACCTTGAAAACATCCTGATTTAGCCTAAAAAGGGCACATTTTATCAGCATTTCAATGAAAGCTGTTCTAAGAAAAGGAGCAATCAAAACTCTGAAAGAGTGCAAATGCAGATTAGAGCAACACAGTGACATGGAAACAAGACCCAAAAGGAGGATGCCATTTACAAGCTGAAGGATCCAATCCCAGCTAAATTAAGCACCATTAGCAGGGGCACATCAAGGAGGCAGAACAGGAGGCTTCTGTGTATTTACCAGCAATGCAGTCTGGGACTCTGAGTTGTCATCCAGGCTGGTAACTGTTTGCTTGGCCCACCAGACAAACTCTGTGCCATGTGTTGGAAATAATTATGCAAATGTGTTGATGCACTTTGGATTTAACAGGAGCAATTAGGATTGGTCACCAGGTAAACAGCTCTTGCCTGACAGACGCAAGACTCTGTGCTTTGATGCTCAGGGACAGGTCAGGTGAAAAGTGCTTCTGCCTAGCAGCTGCTGGGCTTTGTGCTCTTGTACAGCTGCACTGAGGAAACAAAAGTTCCTGGCCTTGGTGCTTTGCTGCTGGTCAATCTGTCACCTTAAAAGCGTGTTCTGGGGAGTTTGGTGATGAATGCATCACCCACAAAAATAAAGAGAACATCTGGCAAGCTGAACTTTATTCATGTCAGTAGTGACAGCTGAGGAACTTGCTTCAGGTTCTGCTCATTAAGGACCTATTGCTGCCATTGTGGGTCTGACCTGTTCCTATCACCACTAGTGAGAACATCACTACTGGCTGGTGGAGAAGCCTCAGGCCAGCAACGTTTATGTGCTGGATGTGAGACTTTGGAGGGAGGGGAGGAAAGACAAGGCCCCAGCAGCCCCAGAGCCGGATTATTGTATGTGCTCCTGCATCTGCCCTGGGAGTGGTGCCAGGACTGCTGCAAGTCTCTGCTGGGGCTCGGGGGGATCAGTGCCTGGTGTGGGCAAGGCACAGGATTTATTTCTTATTCTTTTGCCAGAAGTTTTGCCAGAACAGAGAATCTGCCAGTTAAGGGAATCCCTGGCCACACTTCAGCACTACCTTCCATCCCATTCCCTTCCCACGTCTACATACTCCTGCCCTCAGATGGCAGGATGGGAATAACACTCCTGGAGGTGACTTCAGGGGTTGCCTGAGAAAGAAGATACCTTCTTATTTTCAAATTATCAGAAGAAGACGATCCAGCCAAGTTCATCTTCTAAATCAGCCCAATTGCTTTTCACATATTCACTAAATGTCTCATATTTCCTATATGTGCATATACCTATGGGCATGTGGTATATTGATAGGCATTAGAGGAGCTCGACCTTTATGAAAGTTCCCAATGAAGAATTCGTGATATTTTGGCAAACATTTAACAAAAAACACAGCTTGTGTTGGGCATCTGATGCAAGGACCACTGGAAAGCTACATGCCTGTGTCCTCCCAGAGAAGGGATCTATTTGGCTGACAGTGGTGAGTAACTGTTTCAGAAGCTGCTTGTGCTGAGGAGAGTGCAAGAAGACAGCTACTAACATGTTCCAGCACCCTCCAGGAAACCTGGGACAGAAAAAGCTCAAAGGTTGCATCCTGCTAAGAACACTGAAAGCAAGAGCAGATGCCACCCATCCTGCTCACTTCCAGCCAGGGCTGCAGGGCAGCAGCTCCAATGCTCTGCTTCCTTTGGTTGCTCTTTCCCAACTCTGTTATCACCCAAATTATCACTATTTGCACAAGGATAGATGAGCTTCCTCACCTCTCTGTGCTCGTCTTGTAATGAGCTTCCAGTTTGCCAGTGTTGCGAACCAGCAGAGTCTTCTGGGTGCTGTACTTGACCGGACAATCCGAGAAGTACAGCTGGTCAGGGAATTCCAGGACAGCTTTGGGGCGAATGGCCCGAATTGGCACAACTATCCTTTCCCTTCCAGTAAGGCACACCAGCTCGTGGGAATAATCCTGCAGGAAAAGAAACTGTCTCAGCACAGGGCATTTAGTGCCATCCCCATAGCAGAAGAAAAAACATTTCCTATATCCCTTCAAGGGCATCAATTTACCTCTTCCACCCCCAAAATGAACACTAAGTCCTACTAACATGTCACATTTTAAAGGCACCAGTGCACTTTGCAAAACCCGTCTCAGTGGCATTAAGCTCTTGTGTCACTTGAGTCATAAAGAGAACTGCCCTAGGCCACCATAATTTTTACTCTAACTTTTAATGATGTTAAATAATTCCTAAGTCCCCTCTAAGGAACATGGAGCTAGGGAACACAGGACATTCCTCTTTAGGTTTCTATATTCCCACTGTTTGAGAATAGGACAGTGTTAAACTGATTCTAAGCAGCAAAAGGAAGATGAGAAAACAGCTGCACCCAAAGAGATCCTGCACCTCTGGCCTGGTGTAGAAACATCAGTTGGCTCAGAGCTCCCCTCTAACTCTGCCTCTCCAAGCAAGTCAGGAGAAGAACAGTGCTAAGAGGTAGCAGGATGCTGTTGGAAAGAGCCTCCCTTTGTTTCCCTGCAAGGCTTCTTCCTTCCATGCCATGTCCTAAACCCTTCCGTATGAACAAGCCTCCAGATCACAGTGTTGACCCTTCAGATCACAGCACTGAGATCAGACACAATTTCTTCAGACCTGCCAGGGCCTCAGCACTGGTGTTCAAACCTCCATGCAAAAGCACGTTTGGCACAGAACAGGTGCCAGTTGACAGAGAAACCACAGTGACAGGCATGAAGACAGAGCCCCAGCAGTATCACTGCCACAGACTCTGGGGTCACAGGTCTTCCTGCAGGTTGTACCTGCCCTACACGAGCTCTTTCAGGCAGGTGTCCAAGTCACCTGCAGCTCACCAACCTCCTGCTGACAAAGGGCACGCAGAGCTCAGTGTGCCTGTGCCAGGCTGGCTCCCTGCCACGGGCACAGCACCTCCTCTGCCCCGGCCTTGCAGCTGTATCATGGTCAGTTGTGCTCTGGGACAGCACAGCTGTAAGGCTGGAGAACAGAGGGTGTGAAAAAGCACTGTCTTTGCTCCAGCCCAGGGTGAGGCAGGGATGCTCGTGCCAGTTAGGAAGGAGGAAAGCTCTGTGACCTCTTCATTCCATATTTTCCATAATAATTAAACCTCTTCCACTGTGCCTAGAGATGGCTGAACATCTGTGCTGTCATTTTTGTGCTGTTCCCTGTGCATCTTCCCTTGGGATTGCTCGGGAATGTGCAGGGAGGGGAAGCAGAGGCCGTCAGGCCTGGGTGCAGTGCCTGACAGCACAGGCCAAGGTGTGACTGGCTGCAGGCTGCCTGCCCATGGCCTGGAGCCAAGCTCACAGCATGGTGTGGGCTGTACCCAGAGTGCAAGGAAAACCATGGCTTTGGAGGTAATTGTGTGTTTTGGCTCCTCCAGTCTCACCTTGGTCTCGTCAGGGGTGAAGCGGACGCGCACCGGGGCACAGGCGCCGGCAGGCACAGTACGGTACGCGTCATTGGCGCCCGCCAGCTCGAAATAAGGTGAGCTCTGCATGGAGACCTTCACCACCCGAGGAAACTGTAGGAAAGACATGAAACAATGATTTCTACACTTGTGGAAACAGGATGAGAGGGAGACCTGTCCGTGCCCTGGTGACATCCTTCCTTGACCCCTTTTCCAAAGCACTTTCAGCTGTGGAGGTACACGCAC
The DNA here is from genome assembly GCA_013397845.1 of Melanocharis versteri. Taxonomy (NCBI): domain Eukaryota; kingdom Metazoa; phylum Chordata; class Aves; order Passeriformes; family Melanocharitidae; genus Melanocharis; species Melanocharis versteri. The sequence continues at coordinate 730,197 of VZTG01004864.1, read as the reverse complement.
ATAATTCACAAGGGTGAACTTGAATCCCTTCTGTCTGGGTCCAGCATTTCAGCCAGGGGCAGTCGGGCAATGCCTGGTGGGAACGAAGGGCCCAGCAGGTCAGCACCAGCAGGATGGAGACAGAGCACCTGAACCAAGTCATCTGCATATTCAACAAGGCCAAAAAACCTGCTGGCTTCTGCCTGCACACAGCATGCAGTTGTGTTCCAGAGGGGGAATGTGCTACCTGAAGGCAAAACAGCTCATTATTGTAGGGGAAGGAAGAAATTCCCTTCTAGCAGATTGGGTTTGGGTAGGGCAGTTCTGGGGATACAGTCGTGAAGGCAGACCACAAGAGAGGAGACCCAACATTGTGGCCTTACTGGGAATAAAAGCAAACCTGAAAAGCAACCAGACAATCCCTGGAACAAGGAGATGGCAAAGAGAATTTAAATGGGCAGTAAAGCAGCAAGAAGAATCATAAAATGATGAGAGCAATCAGGTTGCCAAAAGTGATGGGAACACAGACAGGCTGTGCCTATCGACTATAGGCTTCAAAGGCATTTTCTGCCTGGAGAAACATGACCAGCACTGACTCACAGTGTGGTTCCAGTTTTAAAAGCCAATCTTGGCTCTCCAGGTGTTCTTGCTGCCTGTGCAGGCAAGCTGGGCTGCTGGGCATTCCTGCCTGCAGCCAGCAGGCCAGGTTCTGCCCTCCGGGATACACAGACACAGCAAACATGCATTTTCTAGCACATAGGTATCAACCCCTGAGCACCAAAATGCTCTCAAAAAGTCTAAACCAGATGATTTTGACTCCCTCCTGTCTCTTCCCACCAGCCCACTCTTGGCAAAATCCCCATTTGAGAAAATGTTTCCCTGACTGAAATTCAAATGGTCTCAGTTTTCCTCTTTACAGTGGACCACAACTGCTGACATTTTTCAACTTTTTCCCTCTCAACTCTCTTGGGAAACTGCAAAACAATCACAGTTTCTTCAAGTGAAGGTGAAAACCTCCAGGAGCACATGGCTGTGGATGTGCTGTGGTTCTCCAAAGGGAAAGCAGAGCACCATGTTGCTTTTGGAAAACCAGAGCAGAGCTGAATGAAGCTTAGCAGGAGCCTGAAGTGGCACCTAAAGGCCTCCTGCTGCTTCTGCTACATCAGTCTGATTCCAGGGCTCTTTCAGAACACATTTCCTGCAGTGCCAATGCCATTAATGATAAGTGATTCCAGCATAAAGTGGAGAAGACTCAGCCCCTGAGCTTTGACTGTGAGCTGCACAAAGGGAGCCAAACGGGCTGAGAGAGGCAGAGATTCCTACCAAGAACCAAGATTAACCAAGGAGACACAGGATGTGGTGTAGACTCAAGGCAAAGCATGAGAGCAGGTAAGAACTGTACAGACCTCAACATTCCTATCAATCCAGGGCTTTCAAGAGAAGGAAGCTCCTTTGGGATAGATACCATCAACGCATGGCCAAAATCAGGGGGGAATTCCCAGCACAGGAAGATTGCCACCATCTTGCAGAACAAAGGTGCTGAGACATTTTCTTCTGGATGTACTCTAGCAGATAACTTGCTCTGCTGTACACTATCGGAATTACACCACTCTTCTCTTCCAGCACAGTCTTAAAGCTCTACATCCCACCACTCACCTTGTCCATATTCATGAGAGACACTACCATTTCAGAGACCTCATGAGCGACGAAGTTCTGAAATAACATCTCTGGTGGGGTAACCTGAAACAACTTCCGTTTCAGGGGAACTGATGATGACTGGAGAGGCAAGAGAGAGCAGGGAGAGGTTCAGCTGCTGGGAGGAAGGTTCATGAAGGAGAATCTTACACCGATCCCCAGTGAAGCGCAGACTCTGGGTGAGCACATCTGCCCAGCTCATACTGGGGAAACAGTAGCTCACCCACCTCTGCTCTGAGCTGATCAAGACCTGCTGGGCCACACCAAGCAGGCTCAAGCCAAGCTGCTCTTTTGGCACATGTTTTTCCAGGTTTCCTTCTCCAAAATGCCAGGCAGCACTTACCTTAAGCACAGCCCTGTGTTCATGTGGTCACAGAGCTCTGGGGCACTGACTGAGCACTCATGGAGTAAGTAAAACCCACAAATTTACATCAGACTCCATGGGAAAGAATTTTGGGGTGTCCTTTACTCTGAGACAGGGAAACAGAGGCCTACACAACTTCAAATATCTTTTTTGATCTAGAACTTAGACATCAGTAAGACAAGAACAATACCGGAGGAGGTGTGAGGGATCAGGTGATATTTTGCTGAAGCCAAACATTATTAACTGAAGGAATAAAAGTTGTTGGTTCTATGTGTTGTTATTTGTGGTTTGGATTTGTCCTGGTGGGTTTGTTGGGTGTTGCTGTGAGCAGGGAGAGGGGTGGGGTTGAAGACTTCACCAAAAGGAAGTAGGAGGAGAGGGAAAGGGCCAGAAAAGTTGGTAGTCGGGACAGAATGTGAGTTCCTGAGTACCCATCCAATGGGAAAGGGGACAGAGACTGCCCCGGCTGGGTATAAAGGGTATAAAAATATTGCCATTTTGTTGGAGGGTGTGTGTGTTCGTCTCTGGGGGGAGGGAGACTCAGCTGAATCATTACTAATAAACAGTTTTCTTTTGCTTCAATGATTTTGTCCCCATTAATTGTATGTAAAAGTTAGTGGGTTTCTAACAGAGGTAAAGGCAAAAATAAAGTAACACAGAAGCTAGGAAAAAGACAAGTGACGTGAATGCTGAATGAGGATTAGGTTCAGTTCTTTTCTCAGCAACTTGGTTAAGACTAGAGTTGGTATCTCCTTTTTCCATGTGCTTTAAATGGGTTTTTTCTTGTAATCTATTATTGCTATCTTATTTAATACCATTGCAGAGACACGTCTGGAATGACACAACAACAGCAAATGCTTCTGGAGCAGAGACATTGCTTTGAGAAAACTCTTCCCTGCTTTGTCTGCCTTCTCCAGCCACACTGCTGTCACTCCAGAGGCACAAGCAGGTCTGCTGTGTGTTTTCACAGGAGACACAGTCTGCTGAAGGGAGCGGCTGCAGCACACTGCCCCTTAGTTGTGCCCTCCTCTGAGGTGTTCCCAAGCCCCCTCTCACAGGGCAATCCTTAACCAGTTTGTTACATGTCTCTTGCTGTCAATTTCCTGCTCAACAGCCCACCTCAGTCATCTACCCGTTTGGACTGTGCTTTATACTGAGTCAGTCCTGCAAGAAAAGCAGCTTTAAACACATGTCCAAGTAGGCACTGATCCAGGTAAAGCACATCCATTCCCCTCTGCCCAGGGCGAGTCCTCGGTATATCTGGCAGCCTGCAAAATCTAACAACCTGTCAGGGTCCCAACACATTGTTCCAACCCAAAGCATTAATGCAATTAGTTCTGTTAAATCAGAAGTAGTTACTGCAGGTCCTCGGCCTTCAAAGGCCAATGCTGCCACTGTGGAGGGAATCCTATGACCCCAAGTATTTGATGGTGACCACACCAAAGTAAGAGGTGGCTATTTGAGGAGGAGAATGAGAAAATGGCCATTTTGTGCCTTTGTGTCCCCAGGCTTCCCCTCATTGTTTTAGCAATGGCAGCTACACTCCAGCAAACCCCAGCCGCTTCAGTAGAGGTTATTTGTGTTGGCTTATTGCAGATAAGGACTCCAAGTCCACCACTACCAGCAGTTTGCAATGACAACAGCACCTGGACACTGAGGTATTTTGCTGAAGGTAAGCCTGTCAAAAGCACACACCCTCTTCAAACTTCGCATCAAACAGGAAGGAGAAGAGCAGCAAAAGGCTACCTTTTGACCAGTCTCACTAAGGTCTAGCAATGGGACAAGTCTGGGCAGAGTACTCCCCCCAGTGCTGGCCTGCTTCTTCATGTCGAGAGACCTCTCCCTCGGGAACAGAGAGGGAAGCAGCTGAAAGGCAAAGAAAAAAAAAACCAGCAAGAGCCTCAGAGATGCCCTTGTTCAGAAAGGCTTTTCTTGAACAAGTGGCACTGGTGAATAATTTGTGATCACATCCTCTAGGACAGTGCTGGAAGTCCTGGAAGTTACCTGCTGAAATACTTAGCATCAGTAAATCAATAATACAGAGTGGAATACACATACTCCAACCACATGGCTCTGTCCCATTAGCTTCTCCGTGATTTGATGAGACATGCTTGGGGATGTCTGCTCTTCGGGCATTTGTTTCCTCTTTAGTTTCATTGGATTGAGGCAGCGACCTTTTCAGAGAGTGGCGAGGAGCTCTCCGAACTCCCCTGACTCCATCCCTGCACAACTCTCACAACTCACAGCGAGGAGATATCGCCGCTGGGTGAGTCCAAGAGACGCAAGAAAGCAACCTTGTACCAAGAGTGAGGTGCACAGGAATGTGTCCAAGTTTTTGTTCTCTCTGTTAATTAGCACTTGTTTTCTCTGTCTGGGCTCACAGGCCCCTCCACAGAAAACACAGAGATGCCCTTGACAGAGCCCCAGCACCAGGGCATCTCCAGTCAAGTGAGCTGCAGACAGCAAGGGACCTTTGTGGCCCTGACTCCACTGCTGTCTGCAGGGCTGCATCTGTGCCCCACACAGGAGATGAGAGAGAACAGCTGGTCTGGAACCCCTTCTAGCTGGGACCAGCTGTGTCTCTCGAAGCTCCAGGCAGGGTTTGAGCTGCCCTCCACATGCCAGGTGCCCAAGGGCAGGTTGGTGAGAGCAGCACAGGTGAGTGTCCAACCTGGCAGGAGGAATTACTGTGACAAAGGGGAGGGAAAGCAGCACACCCTCATGGCTTCAGCTTTACACTGGTTTAACTTGGCTCCGGTGGCACAGCCAGGCAAGATGCTGGACTGTCCCTGAAGCAACACCCAGTGTTCCCTACTGCACCAGGACAGCCCCCACCAACAGGAGCACGGCACAAAGAAGTGGGGAGGGGGTCTGCAGCTTCACAGTGCTGCTGGACAACAGGAGGGGCAGGGAGAGGAGGGACACGAGGGGAGTTTCCAGCCTTAACACAGCGCCAGTGGGTACTTACACTCTGAGACTTCAGTATTTCCCTGGACAAAAGACGAGGTGGCTGCGTCTTTCTTGGGAATCCAGAAGCCATTTTGGAGGGAGAATGCCTCAACAAAACTGGAAGGAGCAACAATGGAACTCTGAAAATCCAGAACCCAATTCACGGCAGACTCAAGGGATATACTGGTGCTAAAAACTTTATATTATTTGAAAGCAGCTACATGCTTGTTTGGTGTAAGTAGCTAGTATTGTTAGGCCTCTAGTTGGACTTTATTTGAACTATATGGCTATGTTGTGCAATTTAAAGATGGATCATACTGAAACCTGGAGCTAAAAATATGAACATTAATAATAGAACAGGCAAAGCTGTAGCTTAAATATTACGTAAAAAATGCTAGAGTGGATCTCCTGTTCTTTAGGCTAAACACTCCCCGCTCCCTCAGCTGCTCCTCACAGGACCTGTGAGATACTGGAATGTTATGGCTAATGGCTTAAGTATTGTTATGAAGGACGTTTTGCCCATTGTGGTAAAACTATGTAAAGAAGTTGTGACCACCGAAGCCCACCCCTCCCTGAAAATGCCTCCTGACTGGAACTTTGGACTGTGAGTTAAGCTGCCTAAAGGAACTTGAGACAAGATAAAGGTGACACTATTGTCCTATTATCTCAGGTCTGGGGAGAACCAAACAAGGCTGACAGAGAAAAATATATCCACAAGAAAGCCAAATCCAGCAGCTGTCCTGAAAATCAGCTCTATCTGGGTTCAGGGTGGGGAAGTCATAGCCACAGACTCATCTGCTGAGGCCAGGTTTGCACACAAACCTCCCATCAACAGAGTGGGAAGGAGGAAATCTCAGGTGTGTGGAGTAATCTCTGGTAAGAGGCAGTGGACACCTATCCTCCCTCACGCAAACTGGCTCAGCTCTAAAACCCGCCAGCCCCAGAAGGGCACATCCAGGGGACACTCCCATGAGGGGCAGCTGAGGGGGTGTCATAACCCATCAAAGACCTCCAAAGTGCCCCCCAACTCATTCCTGAGGCCTTGCACCAGATGACCGCATGGGATGCAAAGTAACACAACAGATCTGAAAATCCAGATCCCAATTCATGGCAGACTCAAGGGATATGCTAGTGCTAAAGATTTTATATTATTTGAAAGTAGCAAGAGACAATGTCAAATTTGCCCCGCCCTGGGGAGGTCCCTGGGCATTCCCACCTTGCCCAAATCTGTATTAATCCATTGGACTCTTATGTTTTGCGAGACCTCACCACAGAGAAGACCAGAAGAGGATTAATGGTATGCGGGTGGGATCCACAGAATGGTGGTATTTTCTACTTAATCTATCTCTGTCACTCTTTCTCCCCTACCCCCTCCCCCCCCAACACCTCCTTTTTTCTATTTCTTTCTCTTCCTCACATTTACTGTTACATAAAATCCACACTATTGACTTTGGCATATGGTCTTGTTTGCACCTTAATTCAGAGGTATCTCCCTAATAATTTCAATAACCAGATCGTAACAACCCACTGAAACTTGAACAGAACTCATTCACGTTTAAGCAGTTTAAGTAATCACTATAGGAAAAAAATGTATAGACTAGTATCTTTAGGAAATGTTGCATTTCTTCAGTGAAAAAAAAAGCACAAGCAGTAGACCATATATTGCTCATCCACTCAGCTGTACATGCCACTGAACTGCTGCACCAGAAGACTGAAGCATTATAAAATCCTGCATTTCTCTCTGGCATTCTCTTTCAGAGCACAGATGTGACAACATCAAAAAGTATAACTTTAGTGAATATTTACCTTCAAATGATTCCCTTGCAGAGACCAGTTCTCTGCGAATTCAGGACTCCCTCGCAGAGACCAATTCTCTGCGAATTCAGGACTCCCTCGCAGAGACCGATTCTCTGCGAATTCCGGACTTGCTCACAGAGACCAATGCTCTGTGAATTCCGGACTCGATCGCAGAGGCCGATGCTCTGCGAATTCAAGATTCGCAGAGGCCAATGCTCCGCGAAATCCAGACTCGCAGAGGCCGATGTTCTGCAAATTCAGGATTCGCAGAGGCCAATGCTCCGCGAAATCCAGACTCGCAGAGGCCGATGTTCTGCAAATTCAGGATTCGCAGAGGCCAATGCTCCGCGAAATCCAGACTCGCAGAGGCCGATGTTCTGCAAATTCAGGATTCGCAGAGGCCAATGCTCCGCGAAATCCAGACTCGCAGAGGCCAATGCTCTGCAAATTCAGGACTCGCAGAGACCAATGCTCTGTGAAATCCAGACTCGCCCGCAGAGGCCAATGCTCCGCGAACAGTTGACCTGGCGAATCGCGCAGTGCAGCCGCCCGCACGCACTCAGGCTGCGAGCAACCTGTCAGCAGCGCGTTCTCCAGGCAACTGAGGCCACACCACCGCGACCGACGCTGTCGCCGCGTTCGCGGTTGCCAGGCAACCCACGGAACCCTGTTGCAGGGCGGGCCGGGGGCCGGGACGGGCCGGGCAGGGGCGCTGCGGCCGGGAGGGGCCGCTCCCGAGGCGGTGGCGCTGGGCAGACCTCGATCCGNCCCTCGGTCCCCGCTCGGTCCCCGGTGGGTCCCCGCCTGTTCCAGCCCCGCTGCCCCTCGGTCCCCGCTCGGTCCCCGCTGGGTCCCCGCCTGTTCCAGCCCCGCTGCCCCTCGGTCCCCGCTCGGTCCCCGCTGGGTCCCCGCCTGTTCCAGCCCCGCTGCCCCTCGGTCCCCGGGCGCAGCGGGAGGAGCGCGCTCCGGGGCCCGGGACGCGGCGGGCACGGCGGCAGCGCTCGGCATCGCCGGACCCTCGCACCCAGCTCCGTGCTGCTCCTTCTCGACGGGAAAAACCCAGGGTCTCAACAGTTTGTGTTCAGCGCATAGTACAAGTGGGAATCAGTGAGCTGCAGGCCCTGGGCAGGAACATTTAGCTTCTCGTTCTTCTTAGGGACGCACAAGTAGCAGAAGCAATATCCTGGGGTAATGGTTTATCACCTAATCAGCAGCCAGGAATTAGTGCTCCAGAAGACTGACGTTGTCACATCCTGTATTTCTCTTTGGCATTCTCTTTCAGAATACAGATGGGCTAAAAGGGAAAAAAAAAAAAAGAAAAAGAAAAAAGAAAAAGAAAGTATAATGTTTATCAACCTGTACCTTCAAATGAAATGCAAGACTGATTTTCAGTTGTATTCCCAGCGTTGTAAGAAAAACACACTAGAATCGTAATTGTTGTAAGTTTCCTACTTTCAGTAAACTCGAGATCTTAATATTCTTTCCAAGTTTATCTGTAATATATAGGTTTATATATTCTAAAGAACTCAGGTTTGTTAAATTACTGCATACGCCTTCACGCTGCAGAGCAATAGCATGGATTGTTTGTGTCTTCAGCAGAACTGGTTTGTCTTAGTAAAAAGACTTTCAAGTGAAAAGCTTTCTGAGTTAACCAGAATTAAGAAAGTACGTTTGAAAACAAAGGAGGGAACAAAAGATCAACCCTATAAGTTTATGATGTTTCCAAGTCTACTACTCTGTGCAGCCTAGGGAAGCTGTAATGGAATAAGGGAAGAGAGATCTTAAGGATATGTTATCCAGTGTAGGGAAAACCTTCTCAGAGTCCATGCACAGCTGCTTTAAAGACTTGGTGATAAAAGAGCAACATACGATTGCACTAAGACAGACAAACATCCAGTTAAAGTCAAATTACAAGTTACTTTATTTTCAGATGGGGCCACAGATTGTGTGCTGCTCACCATCCTGGGGGTTCAGAATGTCCTGCAGCTTGGCTGAGCCATGAGATTTGTGGGGTAGAATTATAAAAAGGTAAAGCACAAACATTTCTTACCCACCTACATTGCATTACCAACTCGGCACCTTAAAAATGGTTTTGCTCTTCTAATGGAAGTTTCTAGCTGGAATTGAAGGATTTTTGATTGTTGAGAAGCTCTGAGTAGAAGCAAATATTCTTGCTGGGTACTTGTGATAGGTAGGTACCTGATACCTGGCAGTGGAGGAATGTGCATGTACTTACATTTAGATCTCTGAAGTATTCATTATAGTCAAGAGCATATCCAACCACAAATTTATCTGGAATTTCAAAGCCTGTATCTGTAAAAAAATACAGTTCTTTTTATACTTTGGTGGCGTAAGTAGCTTTTAAGTGCACAGTTTGTATTCAACACATACTTGAGCTAAGAGTAATAGGCATCATCTCTTACAGGGTGCTTCCTTAAGAATATGAGCTGTAAATTGATGATAGAGGTTAGAATCTAAACCATTCCCATCAGTCAGTAATACAGTTAAGGTGTTAAGGGAATGATTTTTATGAACAAAGTAAGTGTTTAAAACCTAGCTATGAGGTAGTCCTGGGAGAGGAGATAAGGAGTGAGATTTTACTTGAGTGAAAGTAGATGCACTGACTCAGTAGGACTTTTCAGTTTGGAATCAAGGCCAGTTTAATAATGCAGAGTCAAAACAAATGCCCTCTAGGGTCAAAGCAAAACAAAACACAGTTAAAATTTGATTCTGTTTCTGCTATCTAAATAATTAAATTTGTACATCAAATAGCTAAACCTGCACTCAGGCCAACCAGGGGAAAAAAGGAAGGTGGTCATGAGGTCTCAGGATAGCATATCTGGTCATTAGTTCACAAGTTTTTATGTATTTTCTCCCCATTTCTCTTGGCCTTCATGAAAGTTATGTGCCAGTTGTCAGATGTATTGCCTCAAGTGAAATTATAAGACTGTATTTTGGGAAGTACAGAAAAAAACAATACTAGAAAAACACAATACTTACAGTCTGGCCTGTAACCTGGACTCTGACATGTCCTTTTAACGAGCAGGCTGTAAGGCAGAGCAGAGAAGGTTGGTTTTTAAAGTATGTCTTGCTCTAAGCTGTAGACTTCTCTTCTGCCACGCCTCCCCATAAGCTCCTAAAATCATGCACGTAAATTAAAACAGTGAGATTCTTGTACAGAAAGAAGTAGTGTTCAGCCTTGTAAGGGAGGGAGAAGCAAAGGCTCTGATCTAGGTTCATTCTTTATGTCCTAGTGGCTCTGTTGTTTTACATTCAGTTCCCTTCAATCCTTTGTCTCAAATCATTGCCCTTCCCATGTAGCAATGCCTCAGGACCCTAGGATAGGGCAGAGGGGGAAGCATGTTCCAGTGGCTGGTAGTGATTTTAGTGGGGAGGGATGGAGAAAAGGCATTTTTTTCTACACAATCATGTCTATTCTTGGTTTGCCTGTGCACTTCATAAGAAACTGAGAACCTCCTGGACAGTCACTAGAAGGACTGTCTGAATAACTGGTGCATAAAGCAACTGTTTTCATAAAGCATTGTGATTACTTGACAGACACAATATTTCTTTTTCCAAAAGCAGATCTAGAATGCTACTTGAAGTCATCTTCCAAGTGCTGACAAACTCTTAGATTCTGGAAACTTCTACAGTTGAGGATATTAAATGTTCTGAGTGTTGTGATTCTAGTATTGAGGCAACTGAGGGGGTGTTAGCAAACCTATGGAAAGAGATGAATTTCCTTCAAACATATAGTAAGAAACAGGGAATCCATCAGACTTTATGAACTACACAGAATGAGCCATAAAACCTTTTTTTATTAATTTGAGTGGTGAAGATGGTAGTGTGTGGGTAAATTTCCCAGTTCAATAAACACTTGATTTTTCAGCAGCTGGGTTGCTTCCTGCATTTGCTTCCTCCCCCCCCC
>VZTG01004864.1:623945-719449 GCA_013397845.1 Melanocharis versteri | reverse complement strand
CAAGCCAAACAAGCACCTGTCAGCATACACTGACTATTCACCCAAATTATTTGAATATGTTACTTAGTGGCTATATCCTTGTACCTTACAACTTTTACCATCCTTGGTTTCTTGTCTTGTATTTTTGAAAGCAGTGCTTTCGTTGTTCTACCAGTCTCAATAATGTCCTGAAAGAGGTAAAAAAAATAAATTATCCTTCAAATTTGAAAGGAAAACCAGACTGTCAGTGGGTTAAATTAGAGCATACTAACCTGGCAGCCCAGTAACATAATTAATTATTGTTTTATATGTAATATGTATTAATTTGAAAAGAAGGGAGAAAAAAATCCATGTCATTCCCCCCCTCCTTCAGTTGTTACTTACCTCTACTACCAACACATTCTGGAATAGATTACACAGGGAAAGAAGGGAAAGCAAAGGAAAGGAAAAGGAAAGGAAAGGAAAAAAGAAAAGAAACGGTTTAAATGGCAATGTTCAGCAAATTATACAGCCAAGAAAAGCACACTAAAACCTTCAGTTACAAGGAAGTTGCATTGATTTTCAAAGGAGATTGTCACTTGAACTACTGACTTTACTTTGGTGCTTTCTGGAGAGTCTTTCTGTAGGTATTTATGAAAGCTTAAAATATGGTGATAAAGGCACCTGTATCAGGTGCTGTGCATAGCACTGGTATTCTAGAGCCACACTGAATGAGTCAGTTCAGTATGGTTCATTTCTGGGGGTTCGGGGATAAAATGAGGAATAGGATCTTTGGAGGCACTCATTACGGATCACTTCAAGTTTCCACTGAGATCAGTGGGAATTATTCACTGTTTCAAAGCCCAGCATTTTAAATCAGTGTTAAGTGGCTGGAAGTATGCAGTATCAAAATCTTAATAAAGATGGATTTCCTAGAAGATACACAAGAACGATTGTTTCTCTTTAAAAGCTGAAGATGCTAATTCATACCTTCCCATTTAGTGTAGATAGCTCCTCTCCAACAAAACTGATTTTTTCTGTAGGTGAATCATTCTAGAAGGAGAAGGATGAGATGGAAGTCACATAAAACATGCCCAAAATTGTTACCCTGTATGTGTGTGAAAGGTGTGCTGCTCTTGCTTTTTTGCAAGAGGAGGGAGTTTGAGATCTGCCCCTGGCTTTGCCATGTTGAGTGTTCTGCTACATGTTTATTCCAGTGAATGTATAATATCCACCCTTTGGGGCAGATCAGTAAATCAGTTCCTTTTCAGAACGTAATTTGAACAGAATGTATGCATAAACTCAATTTTTGTGGAGTTCTCATGCAAACTACCAGTATTTAGAATGCTGGTATCTATGGAGATCTATGGAGAGAGTCAATTTTCCAAAGAAAAGAAAGTTACTTACACAGTAGCTTTTTATTCTGACAAAATCCACGGTAACAGGCACAGATTTATCGCCATTTTGATTTAGTGCTTTTATATGGTCCAGCAAATCAGCAAAGAATTTATAGCCCCCTTTCAGGACACAGAGTGCAACAATGTGATGACTTCCCATGTCTTGCATGATATCTCTAGCCAAACGTTCTGTCCTAGGAGGGAAAAAAAAAAAAAGGGAATTCTGGAAAGTGTTTTGTATATCATAGTTGTTTATCCATATATTAAGCAATGTTCAAGTAAAAATTCTGATCTTGCTGTTAGGTTTTTATAACTAGCAAATCGTGACCACAGCAAGTCAGGAAAGTTAGTCACGTATTTGCAGGGCACAAATTTAATCCATAAACACAAATATTGCAGGATAGGTGGGCTTAACGATATTTGAGGGAACATGGAAGCTTAACTGGGCTTGTAGAGGAAACCTCTCCATAAACCCCCTCTTGTACTAGACTTTAGGACAGAAGTGTTAGGGCTGCAGGGTTCCCATGTTTCTCATGGGCTGCACAGGGCAGGACCTCAGCCTTTTTATTTGGAGGGACAAAAATTGGCATCACTGTCACTATTCTTTGCTGTTTACCCTCATACCTGTCCAGGATGAGTCCATGAGGAATGAAGACTCTTTCTAAATCTTCTTCATAATGCTTAGGAACGCAGAACAGATTTTTGTTGTAGCCGCTTTCGTCATCTCTTATCTGCAAGGGAAAGGAAAGTAGGTCTAAGACTAGCAACAAAGCTGTACAAGAAAAAGCTTTCCGGTCTCTGATAGTGTGAAGAAAAAAATTCCTCACCTCCAATAATGTGTCAAAATAAAAATATTTCTGACAGTTTTTGGTCTTTCTGCTAGAACAATTCAAAATCTCATAACTCGGGAGCTAGTGGCTGAGTTGTGAATGGAATTGTGAATGGATAACAACTACTTTGCCCCAGTCATTATGAGATAAATTCTTGGCCATCATCGACTCATTAAAAAAGCCACGCAAACCAATAACAACCCTTCCTCTTGTTCCATTTCCCCTTCTGCAGAGCTCTGTAGCTTCCTCGTGTGGTAGACAAGCGAAAATTGGAATGTAAGGCAAGTAGATTGGGATTACAGGTCAGCATGTGGCTTTGGGGTGCTGCTCTACCTTGAGCATCGTTTTCCACTGTGTAAAAGAGAAAACTCTGCCTCCTAAGCTTGAATGCACAGCTGAACTTTTGACATTCCAGCCATTAGCTGTCTCAGAGGACAGGGGAGATGGCTCACTCCAAAGAGAAGCTTTGGGATGGCAGTGGGAAGAGGGGAAGCTGCAGAGGGTGCCCATAGGTGGGAAGCAGCTGTGCTGTTTGCCCTTGGAGCAGAGTGCTCCTCATTGTGGCTGGAGACTGCCCATGGCTACGTCCCACAGATCTGGACCTTAACGCTTTTGCCTCCAGGATTTAGGATTACAGTTCTTTATTCAACCTGCTGGTTTCAGGCTGTTGCACCCAGAGGTGTCTGCATGTCTAGAAGCTCCATAATCTCCATTTGGGTTTCTCTTCTGGTCCCAAATAGATCTGTGTCTTTGGATTCTACCTCCTTTCAAGACCTTAATGGATGCTTTGTTCATTTATAAAGTGGTGGTACAAAACCAAGCAAGGAAAAATATAAGGAAGTAGAAAGAATTGTGAATAAGATAATTATGTAAGTTTTAGAAATAAGTTAAGAAAACCCCCTCAAATTAGTGCGAATTTGTCACACCTGATATTGCCCTGCTGTTGTTAAAAATACAGAACTAACTGAAAGAAAAATTCAGAGCTGTCTCAAAGCTTCATGAGTGCAAAATAGGTTACCTACACACCAGGTACATTCCACAGACTCAGTAAAGTGTCTTGCTAAAAGCACAGAGCTGTGGACTCAGCAGTAATAGCATAAAGTATTGCTAGCAACAAGTTAACACCTGCAAACTCTTTAGACAGATGAATTGTTTTTAATTCTCCTTTTCTTTGGCATAGGAGGGATGAGTGCTTAGGAAGAAAAGAAAAATGGATTGTAGGGAACAGCAGTAGGTTATTACTTGCAAAATTCACAGCAGCCAAAAATGAAATAAGCAATTACTGCCAATTATTTTAAATTGGCCACGAATAGCTTCCTGCATTTAAAGATACAACTAGAGACAGGTGTTAAAGGAAATTTCAGAGAACAGATTATAGTAGCACAAGGCAATGCATACAGAATCTCATCCTGGCTGGACTAAGCATATTCTGCAAGTACTCAGAATTGATCGGCCCTAATGGTCCAAGGTACATGTGCAGGGTGACCTCGCAGCTGAGCCCTGGGTGGGTGGCAGCATTGCTGTTCTGCCTGGTTTAGTTACCTTTTTCTTTGTGGCTGAAGTCAGTGAAGTGAAAGCTTAGGTACAGGACTGGTTTTAGTTCAGGTTTGTTTGTGCCTTGTTGATTGTGGAGAGGCGCTGGCAGTGACACTGGGATCAGCTGTGGGTCGGGCTGCCCCACAGCACTGAGAGCAGCTTTAGTGAGTGCAGAGCTGCTCATGGCTTGATGTTCGATTGACCCAGCTGGACAGCTCGAAAGTGGCCCATTTCTGCCTCTGGGAGGCTGCTAGTGGTGAATACACAGGCAGGGTATGGGATTCTGACTTAATTAGAAGCATTGGTCAAAGACAATGATTATTTGAGACTACTAGAACACATAAACATCATTATCATTTGAAGTATCAAAAAAAAAAAAAAGCACCTTTCAGGATAGTCACTGACACCAGTGTAAAAAGTGCTATTTGTTTTGTTGTTGGGTTTTGGTTTGTTTTGTCTCAAATATCCCCATGTCTATTGCATTCTACTTAGCTGCAGCTTAAATGCAGTGATAATGCTCTTGGCCATCATCAACTCATTAAAAAACCACCCAAAAACAATAACAACCTCTCCTCTTGTTATGATAATGCTCCCTGCAATTTGAGCAACTTCTTTGGCCTAATCATGATACTGATTGCAGTATTTAATGGACTTCAGCTTTCCAATCTGCTTTTGCATTTATAAGTGCACAGCATTTCATCTGCACAGCAAGTTAAAGGTCAGCCTTCTTGCCAGCAATGAGCTTCCTGCTGCACTTGATGAGTGGCACCACAACTGCTTCGGCTGCAGTGAGGGATGAGCTTTGTCCACGTGGATGTAACTGTGGAATAAAGGTAATCTCGAGGCATACAGGTGTGAATGGTCATTGCTGCTTAGAGCTGCCCCAGTAGTGCAGCTTTGTAGCTGTTACTTGGTTTAACAACTCTGCTCATTGAGGGTCTTGAGTACAAACAATATCTGCTACGATATCCTCTGTGTGAGGCATTTTTTAAAGCCTAATGAGAGGTTCAAAACCAGAACTTTAAGGATTGCATCAGTTTGAGCACCACATCACCACAGCAACCTGCTATGTGCACCTTACAGGCTTATTAAAGTGTTTGCATTGTGGCACATGCTGAATAATACAGTGACAGCCCATAATAATAAAGCTATCTGTTAAACTATCATACAAAATCATTAAATTTTTTAATAATGAGTTTATAACTTGATGAATTAGTTGTTTAATTGATTTTCAGTCTCATCTGTTGTTCAATTACTGATGTAGGTTTCTGAGTTTAAGGGGAAAAACAACAAAATAAACTACAGCAATTTTGTACAGTAAAGAAATTCATAAATATTGTTTCATCAGCACAGAATGAAAGAATACGAATATAGGTATGTTAAAGTCAAATAATGTCATGCATTTGTAGAAAAGTGAGTCTATTGAGATGCCTCTTCTCTGAAGGCCATCTTTTCTGCTGAGTAAATATAAGAACTAAAGCCTTTCATTAGTCAGTATTCCTAATGTTCTGCTATTTTTGCTGAAGCTGACCTTTCCCCCCCAGCCAAAGCTCCCTTCAGGCAAATAACCAAACAAGGACATTATACTTTCTTACCTGCAGTCCATGAGCCATAATCCCTCTTTGAACTCTGCTCTTGCAGAATGAGTTGGTGTTACTACTGCAGTTTGGCTTGCTCTGTTTTCATCTTCCAGTCAGATCATTACTTGCTTCTAAAAGGTCAAAATTGTCATGTTTCCTGCAGGAAGCATTACTTCCTTCTACTAATGCACTGACATCACAATCCCAGGTTTTTACCTAATCAGATTAACCAGAAATAAAATGGGCTTGAGCCCTGCTGTAACCAATGAGAGTAAAGATGTGGGGAACGAGGGAGATGCAAAAGGGAAGCTCATGAATCAAATTAATGGGAAGGACTAGGCCGAATAGTTTTTTAAACCAAAACCACACAGCAGATATTTGGTTGTAGCAGGTGCTAAGTCAGTGATGTATATGTAAAAGGTAAGTTTGTATACCAGTTTCTTACACAGTGTTTGTTTACACAATCCATTGTTGCGACAAAGTCCACATCTTTTTAAAATTCATGTCATAACTTGCTGTCAGAAAATGTCAGTCAGAGATAAAACAGAATAAACAAAGCATATTTTTAAAAGGGACTTGAAGGAGAGTTCTGCAGCTCTTGAGACGTGGTGAACCCTGTCTGCCATTCTTCCAGGTCATTCTTTCATAAAATGAGAAGGTGATAGTTCCAGTAACATGCTTCACATCATTTAAAATCAAACCATGCTGACATTCTCTGTAATCTGATTAATCTACCAAACTGCACTATTATCTGGGATTAACATAAAAGTCTGAAATTTCTAAAAATTAATCCTACTTGCAAAATGAGCTAAAACCAGCTTGCATGCAACATATTACAGGATGTTCTTACTAGATGGGGTACATTTTATTAATTCAACTAGTTTAGTGTTCTCTTGGTGAGGGAGCACAGCAGCTAATGAAAGGAGATTTTTCTAGTTTCTTTGTAGTCTCACAGTTGCTCTTCAGATTGTGGCTGGTAACACTTGGGATAATGTAGAAAATCTGTTCCAATGGATTAATGGGCAAATCCACAACTTCAACTGATACATAAAATAGTAATTCTGTTTGGGGACTGTTAGTGCCTTGAGGCTTCCTGGCCCCTATTTGATGTAGTTAGCAGGACCTTCCTTCCATGAATTCCCTACTGTATTTCCTATACACATGTGAGCTGCATATCCTGAGAAAAGCCTTGCTTTTCTAATTCCTAGTGTAAGGTGGCCCTTTCTAGCTGACACATTTGGTGGTTGATTCTCATGTAGTTTTCCACATTTAAACAGAATAATTTAGCCTAGTTTTGCTAAAATCAACAGCATGAATGCAACTACTTGTTTGAAGCCTCTTTCTAAGTATTGGCACTACTTTCAGTTTACCACTTCCAGCAAACTGAGCACAGTCTGTGGAATTATAGTGAAGAAATAAATATTTTATGCATATCTGATATGATCTGCAGCTCCCAGCTTAGCTGTGCCCTGTTTTAAAATGTCCTGTTCTTTGTATTACAGATTTTTTTTTGTGTGTAATCTCTGTATAGGGAAAGCTTGACTACAGATCACTCCTCCTTGGCAGCCTGCTCTCTGAACAGGCCACTTGAAAATATTCTCACATGTAATAGATTTGCTTTGGTTCTGGATATTAGAAGGCCACCTTTGCTGTGTAAATTGTATAACCCCCTGAAAGTCTCTATTTGAGGCAAGTTTGATTGCATATTACTCACATTTCTATAAATTGTACATCAGAGCTTGCAAATCTTTGTGTCTCCTTTAGGCATTGTACTCTTAGATCTGATCTGAACTGGGCCCAGTTCTAAAGTCCTGTTTAATTCTGTTTCAGAAAAGGGTTGTAGAAAATCCCTCTCACTGGCTTACTTTTGTGTTTTGGCTGCATGGGGAATATTAGCTGAGTGACAAATGAGCAGCGACTTTATTGAATAGAGCCCATGTTTACTCTTTCATTTAACTTTAAGCTGGTTCAAGAAGTCTCTGCCTACTCTATTTGAAAACTACTCCCTAAATTCAAATGAATTTAGGCTTCTCAGTAAATTCCACAGAACCATGATAGTAACCACACACCACAATCACCTGGCAAGTACTTGAAACGCCAAAAAAATGTGTTAGTGGTATCAATTAGTAATTTGCATAATGAAAGTTACTGCTACAGTGAATGTTTTCATTGTCACATTCTGAAGAAAAAAGTATTCACAGGTAAAAATGTTCATGCCTAAACAGCCCTTTGTCATTGCTGAATAATAGAAATAGAATGTGGCCAGCTGGCATCCTTGGATGGCTTCTCTGTTGTAAATTATGTGATCATATTCCCATAGGAAAGAACAAAAAAGTTTAGGTGTGTATGTATTTGTTCCATATGGGAACCTCAAGTGCATCTTTTTAAAATTAAGTGTTCTGAGGAAACCAAATCAGGTTTCAATCTCTTGCTCTGCTCTAGATAATAGGATGCTGAAAGAGCAAATAAGTGTAGCCCACACAAACAGACTGGAAATTAATAAGATCAGCCCTGACAGCTCAGTAAACAGCATCCAGTCAATACAGAACAACACTGCTCTTGGCCTTGCATTTATTCCCAGAACTACTGAATCAGTAACTACTTTTCTCAGGACATGATTTTGCTGTTTACATAACTGAGTTTGTTAAACAGGTTTATGTTCTATTACAGTTTAGAGTGACCGGCCTTAAGGCTGCTGCAATCATTTTAAAGGTCCTCCAGAAGCATCGTATAGGCACTGATAAAGTCCTGACGGGCACTTCCTTTTAGCTCTTTTCGTTCAGGAGGCAGACGCGTGCAGCTGGACGTGCCGTACAGATGTGCCGTACAGATGTGCTGTACAGATGTGCTGTACAGATGTGCCGGGGTTAGCAGGCCCTGCAGCCCGAGCTCGGGATGCGCCGCGAGAGGGCAGCGCCGGCCAAGGGGAGCGCGGGGCTGGGACCAGGCTGGAGATCGGGAAAGGTTCTGCTTCCCCCAGAGGGTGCTGGGCACTGCCCAGGCTCCCCAGGGAATGGGCACGGCCCCGAGGCTGCCGGAGCTCCAGGAGCGTTCGGACACCGCTCCAGGGATGCACAGGCTGGGATTGTTGGGGGGTCTGTGCAAGGACAGGAGCTGCTCTGGATGATCCAACCGAGAAGGATGGAGAGGGACTGTTTCCAAGCAAGGGCTTGCAGTGGCCGGACATTATCTCAGTTGGTTGGAGCATGGTGCTAATAACGCCAAGTTTGTGGGTTTGGACCGTGTATGGGCCATTCACTTCAGCACTGGACTTGCTGATCCTTGTGGGTCCTTCCAACTCAGAATATTCTGTGATCCTGTGGCACAGGGGAATGGATTCTCACTGACACAGAGTAGCTTTAAATGGGATATTGGGAAGAAATTCCTGACACCGAAGGTTGGTGACACCCTGGCACAGGGTGCCCAGTGAAGCTGTGGCTGCCCCTGGATCCCTGGCAGTGCCCAAGGCCAGGCTGGACACTGGGGCTGGGAGCAGCCTGGGACAGTGGAAGGTGTCCCTGCCCATGGCAGAGGTGGCACTGGATGGGCTTTAAGGCCCCTTCCAACCTAAACCATTTCCATAATTCTGTGATTCTGTCACCCCTGTGAGTCCCTTCCAGCTCTGAATATTCTGTGATTCTGTGAAATATTTACATCAGTTCCAAACTTGTGTAATTGTGGATTACAGGAAAACTACTCTGGTCTGCACCACTGAAGACCTGACCCATGGGCTCCAAGTTCCAAGTGGCTGCTAAAACCTTAAATTAAAACTGAGCACTCATATTCAATGACAGATGGGTTATTAGGAAGACTGATCAATACACTTTGCAATGGCTCGACTTCAGTAATCCCATGCCCATCCTAAATTTGTTTTTTTTTTTTTGCTTGGCACCTTGAATTCTTAGATAAGACCAGCTGCTTAACTGGTTTGCTAAAAATCTATTTGGAAAAACCACACTGCACATGCCATGGTAAACAGTGCATGTTTACGATTAAAGACTAGAAGCAGTTGCACAAATTTCAGTCTCCTTATATACTCCTTTAGATTATGTAGCTTTTTTACTTCGAAAATTTCATGAATATGAACTTTCCTAATCTATTTTCTGTCTGGTCTGAATATGAGATTTTATTATTTTACTAAAATAGAAAAGTGATATAAATCTCATTCAGTATTGGATACATATAAATGTTGTGTATGAAAATGTTTTGCTTTTACAACTCATCTGCTAACCCCAGCAAACCATCAGTAACCCTAGGAAACACAGACTGCTGTTTGTCAGAACTGGAAGGAAACACCCTGTAGAAGATTACCTAGATTTTAAATTTGAATAATTCTTGAAAATATCCTGATGCCAGTTCATAAGTAGATGAATGATAAATTCTGCAAGTTCAGAAATTCTGATGACCAACCTGGAGGAAAAGTGCAGTATTTATTAACCAAGTCTTTGAGGCCCTAACAGAAATGGTGGAGTGACTGTTTGAAGGAAAGCTTTATATACCTTTTGCTACATTGGGTTTGTAGAAAGGAGAAATGTTTCAGTCTCCTGGACTGTCTATGTTAGAAAGTCGTTTTGGGGGAGGATCTGGTTAGGACTGGGGCAAGACAGCAGAGACAAGGAATTCAGAGACTTCTGGATTTTATTCCCAGCTCAGACACACAGTTTATTTACTGTATGCCCGTGGCCAATTTATTTTCCTGACTGCTCCTGTTGTACCTCTGACCTCCCTCTGTGCCTGCTTTCCCCCACTGCCTCTTGTAATCAGCTGACCTCAGTGTTTGAGGCTTCTCTGCCCTGAGCTGCACGGGTCCTCATCAGATTTGGGGACGTGCCTTCCGAGAAGCCCCACTGATGTCGTCACTGGTGGTCAAATGCATGATTTAACAAGAGATTGTGACCCGTTTCCTTGCATGTGAAGCTCCAGTTGTTGCAGTTTCACGTGTCTGTGAGCAAACAGGAGCTGCTCCGTGCCTGCCATGGTGTGCAGTGTGTCTGGTCCCGTCCCCCGCCCCCCAACAGCTGGATGGGTTGTTTTACCTCGGGAGCAATGGGTGGTCCAGGAAGCAGCCTGCTCTGCTCTTGGGGAGCTGGACTCATCTCCACTAGAGAGATGTTTAATAAAAATATTTGTTAAACAATGGCTTTATCTGAGTGTGTGATCACAGCTGTTTTATTTTAGCAACGTAACAGCAATAACAATTAAATCCATATTTCTCCTTGGATATTTATTTTCCTGAATTCATTCTCAGTGTGGTGAAAGAATTCAGTGTGAATTGCTGAGTTAAAATATAGCTGCTTGCAGTGGATTTCAGATTGCTTGTATTACCTTAGTATGATTTTACTATTACTTGAGACGTTAAACCAATATAAAAATACATACCACAGAAAGTCCATGTTTTGAAATATTCTAAAACTCTTCTTCATAATCATTGTTTTTAATTGTTAACATTTTTCTATTCTGCAAAGCCATGTTTGACTCTTAGGAGAGTTAAGTGCCATCTTCCCATAACAGCATGTAAGAAAAATGTGGACTATGCATTTTGGTAAAATAAAAAAATAGCCCTTTTACAATACCGTGCAACTACTGCGTTGAAGTGAAGATAGCTCATCTCTAAATCTCAGTTTTATAAACCCATCTGTTTCAGTGTTGCCAGTGCCTTCTGTTGAGATGTTCAGTATTGAAGATGACACTTTTGTAGGAACTAGCTTGGAAAGATTTTACTGCTGCTACTTATGTTCCTTACAGGCCCTGGCAGTGGAACCCACCTCCAGTGTCACTAGCTGTGCAGGCTTGCCCGCAATGTGAAAAGCAAATTCAGTACAGTTTCCTAAGACAGTGGAGGGAGCAAAGAGAAAAATTCTGTTACTGATTTTTAAGTTTTCAATTCCTTTGTCAGACACAAAAAGTAACCAAGATCTACTTTTAACACAGATCACTTTTATCCCCATTAGAGATAATAAAAAGTTCTTCCTTAACTGAAATGAAGGGATTATGCCCTGAATGCACATTTCTGTTGGAGTCCTCTGCAGCAAAATGTCCAGAAATTCAGAGCAGTTCACCTTATTTTTATCTTGCATATATACCCAAATTCAGGTAACTGCTTTTTTTCAGTCTTACACAACATATATCCCAGACCGGCAGATTTTATATCTTCTTAATACATGTATTTTGCTAGCTTAAAACTAAATGTGGCTGGTTCGTGGCAATTGACAGCTGTTACTGAAACAGGACAGGAAACTGGAAAGATGATGAAGTCTTCTCATGTTTGCTCTCAAGTAAATCCTCCAGTGTTAATAAATAATATGGATTTCTCATGAAGCCTCCTTAGGCAAATTTTTTTAAAAAGCAGTAATTCTGAAAAAGAATAAGCTCTCAGCACTGATATTTCTGAAACTGACTTACTTATCCTTTCAAAAATATTTTGTTAGTGTTTAGAAAAGGTGCAAACCGCAATCATCATTGTAACAAGTGTCTTTGTCTCTGCTTTCCTTCTGAAGCCATCATTTTAACCTGGTGTAAGGCCAAGTGTTGTTTCTGTAAAATATATGAAGGGGTACAGTTTAAATTTCCTGTCATACAGTGTCATATGGGAAATACTGATTTATCCTATGCAGAACTATACATTTAGAGCGGGACCAAATATGGGATATTTGCTAGAAGCCACCTCATTGACGTCAGTTAGGTTTTTAAGAGATTTAAGCAAATTGGAGCACACCTCTCAGCATTTCTGAATTCATTATCCTTCCGCTGACAGTCAGCTCCTATTCCCCAGTCAGTGTACCCCAGGTTTTCAAGCCTAAGTATTGGAATTACTTGTATGTCACCTTTACTCTGACCACAATTTGAAAAATGAGTACGTACTTTTGTGATTACGCAGAGAGGAGTAGGTTGTATAAAAGATTCTTAATGAAACACATTGTTTCATGGTTCTCTTATGTCATATAATGGTCTTGATCTGTGAGAAAAGTAATAAAACCTGAATCTGAATGGTTGAAAATTAATACAGTACTACTGTAGTTAATCTACATCTACTTTGTGTATTCACTGATAGTTAAACTTATGCCATAGTCTGTTTAAAGAGTAGAATTAATGTTATCTAAATTTTAACCCTGAAATAATACTAATATTTAAAATCTAATAGTTAAGGCTTGTGCTGGTTTATGTCAAATTGTTTTGCTTGAAAGAGATCTATAAAATCCAAATTTTTAATTTATAAACAGTCTTGTTCCATCTAAAAATGTTTATCCCTTTTTCCGCTCTGAAATGCTGCTGTACTTGCACTGCTCTTGTGTGCCCCAAACTCAGCAAAATCAATTCCCTATTCACTCTCATAATGACCGCGAGTGTGTTATTCAATGAGAACAAGTTAGGTTTGTTTCCAGCTCTCCTTGAGGCACCTTGGCTCAGAGCAGAGACCTTGTATGTCACCAGAAAGATCTTCCAGGCCTATTAATCAGAGCCACGTAAGCTGTCACGGCGCAGTGGACACAGCCACTGGCTTTCGCTCTGTTCAGCTCTTCACAAGAGTAGGTCACAATGAAGCCAAAAACCGTGGTTGAATATTAATGAAGGCAATTCATTCTTCACTCCTTATCTAGTCTTTTCCACGTTTCATTTGAGCGTGTGCCAAAACTGACATAAAACTAATAACTCAGAGGGAGCCCCGTTACGTAACGCTGTGCGATGCCCTCGTGTGACATGGCAATTTACTTGTCTTTGTGCATTGCTGCTGCTGTAAACGAGCGTTTCAGAAAGGGCCATGCAGCCCTGACTGGAAAAATCTGACTTTGTAGAAGATGAGATGTACTGGTAATGAAGAGAAACCAGGATGGGAGGCCGTGGGTTCAGATGCTGGCTGAAGATCACTCAGTCTGTCCACAAATCTAAAAATGCAGCACTGTGTGGTAAAGCTGGAAAACCTTTAATATCTTGGCTTTTAAGAAAAGAAGAAAGTTAAAGTCGTGGAAGACAGCTGTGATAATTTTGGTCATTTTTAGACATGTTAAGTTTTCATTATAGCAATTATTCTTTTAATTATCTTTTTAAACAGCTTCCATTGTAAAACATCATCCACCATGACTGGCTTTTCAAAAATGCCTTTTAATCAGTAGGGGTCCAATTTGGGAAAGCACAGAACTCTGCATTAAGGACTACCCTTCTTGAAGGCAGCTGAAACTTCAGGCCTGTGCTAAGGTTTCAGTCTAGCTTCGCTCATGGTGCTAAAGAAGCCTGGATGATTGAGGCACAGAGTGAACTGGGACTGGAAACCTCTCATATGCAGCTTTGCTGCCTCTCATCTCCTAAGGGGATGTGTGTGAGAGTGGCAGAAGGGACACCTGCCTAGGTGCCATACCCAGAAACTGGGACATTGAGAACTTCACTTTTCCAGTTCAGAAAATTCCACAGACGTGCTGTCAGTAAGAGGCTGTAACAGCAGAGTTTTTGTGTGGATAATATGGTGCATACAGTGAGTCTGCTTAGAAAAAACAAGACAAGCTCTTAAAAGAAAAATAACTTTTGGACAGCTAGGGGGTATAATAGTCCTTTCACAGCTGTGTCAATGGGCTCAAAACAAAGGTTTTGTGACTTAAAACACACAGTATGTTGTTATATTTAAGTGTATTAAAAAAAAAAAAATCCATCATCTCAAGCTGTGTTTTCTATCTGGAAGCTAGAAAAGGTTGAGGAATAGGCTGCCAGGGAGCAGCAGGGGACAACTGCTGCCTAAAGGAGCCAAGCAGGGTAACACACGGGCTGAGGAGAGTGAAACAGGTCTGGGGAGGGGACTGGGATCAACCAGGAGCCCAGATCACCAGGAAAGGTCGTGGTGATGCCGCAGGTCCAAGCTCAAGATGGGAAGTCAGTCCACAGGTCAGGTCCAGTGCTCGCCAGGCCAGTCCACAGCAACAGGACAGATTCCTCCCAGCTGGGGACAGGTGCACATGGACATGGCTCTGACAAGGAATGGGAGCCCAGTCCTGAGCCTGAAAGGAGCCCCTGCACCCCACGTGAGACTGGCCATGGCCAGTGAGGCTGATGGGGCACACAGGGGACCCAACTGCAGCAGGTTTTCTCTTTGAAGAAGCCCTGAAGAGTCAGACTTAGACTCAATCAGAAGAGAAAATCACAAATAAACCTTTGATAGTTTTTAACATAATACTTGTGCGTATCTGAAAGA
Source organism: Melanocharis versteri (assembly GCA_013397845.1). Lineage (NCBI taxonomy): Eukaryota > Metazoa > Chordata > Aves > Passeriformes > Melanocharitidae > Melanocharis > Melanocharis versteri. The sequence continues at coordinate 704,970 of VZTG01004864.1, read as the reverse complement.
CTGAAAAAAATAGCAAAAAGTTCTATTTACCAAGAGAGTCACAAGATCACACAAGATCTGTTCAAACCATAGAGGAAATAGTAAATCCCAAAAACTGACATCTGACATTAACCATTCAGGTTTAGCACTGAGGCAGTGGGGTAATTAACAAGAATCTTAATTTGTTTCCATCAAATACTTCCACAGCTATGCGTCTTCAAAGGAAGTGAGGAGATAAATGCCGTGATGTAGCACAGGGCAGCTGGTTTGGATCCTTGTCCCTGTATATGCTGGAAGAGCACTAGAGCAATTATTCCTATGTTCAGACAGCCCATCATCATAAAGTTAACAGAAAGCAGATATAGCTTTCAAATTGATGTAGAACTGCATACATCCCAAGCACTGTCAGAGAGGTCATTTATATTTCTATCTGGACTTTTTTTCAGAAAGAAATTAAAAAGATCAACCTGGTCTTTCATTTACATGTTGTTCCCTGCTAACTTGGATTATGACAGGTCTTTTATGTTTATTTTGCATCCTGCATCTGTGTGCAAGAACCTTTGAGAAGAGAAGGGACAGGTTTCCCACAGCTCCCAGGACTTAATGGAACCATGAAAACTTCAAAACTGAAATAGTCCTGTAAGACAAACTTCATGTAAGCACCTCTCTGAGAAATGGGAGATCATATCTGCAAGAGGGAATTTCAAAACCAGTATCTAAGAGACAGGAGTAAAAATTGATATCCAACAAATAATTCATGTGGTGACCAATTTTTCTGTCAGTTCTAAATGTAACTTGTCACATTGTATGACATAGATTTTTTTATTCCCTTTCTACAGTTTTCTTCAGTGCTATTTGAAGATAATAAAAAGTGGGGTTTTTTTCATTTTTAAATAATATATCTGTTTCTTAGGTTTGCTGCATAGATAGTAATATGCATGTTTTATTGAACATCTCTGGATAAACTTCCTTACTGCAATCCAAAGGGAGGACAAACCTATCTGACAAACCTGAACTGTGATACAAGGATTGAGCTAATCCCCCTCAGTCATGGCCAGGGATAACTTTGGGCCATGTTGTGATACCTTGCTGTAACTGACACTACAGTTCCATTAACATGTCTCATTAATGAGCTACTCTGTCTTTGTAACAATGTGTGTGCATGGACTCAGTGCTGGGCTTACAGGACAGACTGAAAATCCCCTCTGAGGAGCAACCTATGATTATTAATAGAGACATCACTGTGTGGTAAAGGCAGATCGAATTCCTCTCTTATTCTGAAAGCAAAAAGCAGCATTTTTGGATGTTTATTCTGTCTTAATTTTTTTATATAGGAAGCCTCTTTTTCCTCCTCTCAGATGATAGTGAACTTCTTAAGATGGGGACTGACTTTGGCTAGTGAGCAGATGATCCTAATGTAAGGTGATCGATCTTATGCCATAATGATAAAACTGGTGATAAAAGTGCTGCATTGGGTACAAGTCAAAGGAAGAAACTAATTGTCAAAGTATCAGGAAAAAATAGGGAAGCTACTTTGTGCATATACTTTTTTTTTTTTGTTTCAGTGCACGTAGAAGAAGAAAATTAAGCAATTTAAATTAAACAGTATTTTATAGTGATGTAACTGTGAATGCAGTTAATTAGCACAGAGGAAATATGATCCTAAAAATAATGTTGGAAATGGAGTCTGGTTAAATAGATGATAATGCTTTTGCTGGCTGTATGACAAGCCCCAGTACAAGATGTCTAGTCTGTAGATTCCACCACTGAGTAACTCGTTGCCATAATTCATGTAAAACAATACAATTTTATCATTCTCCTAATAAAATTAGCTATAAAATGGGCTTGTAGTGCAGCATTTATGCTGGCCTCTCTGCCCCAAAGGTCGGTGTATTGTCTGCATTAAATGTTTGACTCATATTTGAAGGAAGAGTAACTGGATAAAAATGTCTTTGTTGGAAGTGTTTGCTTCCCAGGAGTGTAGGAGCTCAAATGCTTAACCATAGTTCTGTAGCAGATGGGGAGCAGCCAAGCCACTAGAATGGGATGAGAATCTCTAATGTCAACTTTGGCTTCAGGGATGAAAACCACTATTTTTTATAGGGAGGGGTCTTTCATCTGCAGTGCAGCAATACATGTTCAGCTGCATTTTAACTAAATGGTTTTATTTCCTACAGCATATGAAGTGTCTGGTTTGGGGTACTAAGAACTACCATTTTTATGCATACAGGTCTGGTTCTGCTGAAATCAGTGGCAAGATTGTTTGATTTCAGTGGAATCAAGGCTTAGTCACTCCATTTAAATGTCAAATCGCAATAGCAGGCATTTGTGCTTTGAGCATTATCAACAGTGTTCCATGCTGAATTATCAACAGCATTCTGTATTTTTACAGCAACATCACATCTTGCCTTAGTTTTTGAGGTGGTGGGAAAAGGAATCCTGCTGGCTTGATGAAATCTGAAATGGTTTCACTCTGAACCAGTTGGGAGTCACAGGCCTGGAATGACAGGGTCAGGAGAGCAGAAGCCATCCTGGTTTGGCATAAAAGGGGAGAGACAGAGATGAGGGACATGGGAAACATCAAGATGTCTGGATAAACAAATGAGCGAGACTTTAGCTGGAATAAATCTGAGAAGATGCAATGAATTCAATGAAACCTACTCTGGTTTACTCCAGGGCCACAGACTTTCCAGGGTTTGACTGATCTATATCATTTGATGGTTCTTTTAAAGTTTATTCCATCAGTAATTATATTTGTTATATCTGAGGGTCTGACATGCATCTTTTGAGGCCTTTTAAGAACTGATTTTACCAAGAAACCACAGGATTCAGGATAATGTATTTTAGACTCTTTGGTGTCAGTGGTGGTTTTGTCTCTTTGAGTTTTGCTTTGTTCCAAAGCTGTGGGTTTAGTGTGAAAAGTCTTCATGTAGCATCTGGTTTTTCATTGCCTGTTCCTGGTGATGTTTGCTAAAAAAAACCATAGAATTTCCAAGTTGCAAGTGAAAAGTGTGTGCCCTGTCAGGAACCTTCCCCCATCCTTGTTAGAGTGCAGGTATGCTACCCAAATTCTGCTCAGAGCTCTCATTTTATAAATAGTGGCCAAAGTACAAAAGGCAAAACCTAAACAAAACTGAACATAAGTCTAAAAGCTATAAACCCAAACAGTCCATAAATCAAATTATAAGATACCACAAGATGAAGAATTCATGAATAACAAGTGTATAAGTTCACTTGGTAGCATGTTGGAAATGTGCCACCTCCTGCAATTGATAATCAAATCCACCTGAGCTAGTGGTTTATGACTTAAATAATGTGAATTATTTTCCATCTACTGTATTAGAAGCTAGATTAGAGAAATCAAAAAGAAAGATTTAACTACTCAAGAAAATAAGAAGAGAAAGTTGTGTTTTCACAGGCATTTCCTTTGCAGTAAATCAATGATTGCCTCCTTTTAGTGTCCTCTTCACTTATGGAGGAGGAGGTTACCTTTCATTTTTCAGAGGCAGCAAGACATTTCTGCTCTTGGAAATGTTGCCATAAACTAGATATGTCTTAGATGGAATCTAATTTCTCATTACCTTTTCAACCTTCAGCCTTTGCTGATTCCAAAATGAGGAATTTTGAAAGGTAAGTGCAGAAGAAAACTGCATCTTTTCAACAGCCCTCTCTGTTTAGTCAGACAAGAACATCTGTGAAATTTTAAGGGGAAACCTTCAAAAGTGTTCATGATCCACTGACTTTTTTTTTTTTTTTTAGTTGGAAATTGACATAAATAAACCCAGGTCTGGACCCAAACACGTGTTTTCTTGAGACTTCATTTCTTTCTTTGGTTTCTAAGATTTTGCTTGTTGGTGAGAGGTAAAAACCTGTCTGTAGACATGGCTTAACTTTATCATCATGTGAAACTAGATGAAGTGCCCCTAACATAACATAGAGGAGATGCTGAGCACAACTAATTCATAAAAGCTGTGAGTCTCCAAGGGAAGGCTGCAGTATGACTCTTAAAATTCATTGCTTTTTCAAGTCTATTAATAAGATAACCATAAGGAAACCATAAGGTTTGTGTGTATCATTGTATGACAGCATTGTGTATTGCTGACTTTTTGCTGGTAACTAGCACATTTTACTTAACTATTTATGCAAATAGTTTTATTTAAGTAAACCTTTTAGTTAGATTCAAGTCTGAATGAGTTTTAATGGCTACATGTTTCCAGATGTTGGCTTTTCAGTGAACTGAATAGAAATATTAAATGGTGTGGCTTGAATAAGACCAAGGCACAGGGTAGAAGTTTGCTCAAGATCCTTCAAAACAGCTCCATTTTACATAGTGATAGGAGAAAGCATTATTCCCAATGTGTAAAGAACTGACTACAGAATGGATTCTTTTGAAAATATGAGGAAAATAATAAAACAGTTCCTCCTGCAAATTTTCCAAATAAGGAGAAGTAGTAACAAGTCACAGTCTGTTTTAAATGTTGCTTGGCATTTTCTTAGACCTCTTAGAAGGTTATGTCGGGGGAGATGAGAAGGGGTAAGTTGTCTAAAAACAGTAACTCCAGGACTGAAATAATACTGAAATTGAGCAAAAGATCTGAAACACATTGGCTTTTTTAGCATTATATGAATCAGTGACTATCAGCTGTCTTTGGAAAGGGATGTGATATAAAGGGTGATGTAATTCAAAGTAAATTTGTCTAAGTTACTTTCTAGTAAAAAAACCTACATCAAAGTCAACCCTCATAGCAATGAAAATTAGTGCAATCTCTGCCATACCAAATGCTCAATCCAAACCCAAACTATTGTTTTACTTTGTTGGGTTCTGGAAACGTATTTTGCAACCATTAATTTATGTCATTAAGTACTGGATGCCATGTAATGACAGTACACAAATCTGTACTATTTAACAGAGACATGGTATTGGTTTCCCCTGCAATTTTTTATTTGAATTTCATGTCTTTTTCATGGTTTTCTAGAAGAATGCTGCTGGGAGAGCAAAAAAGGAATGGAATAAATAAGACTATCCCTATATTCCTTGAATTATAAATATCAGTTTTACAGTAAAATAAAAGAAAAAAAAAAAAAAGAAGAGCAAGCTCCTTGATGTGTGGTGACTTGATGGACTCAGATCAGGTCACACCACGAGTCCACTGGGCTTCATTTGCTTGTCTCCTATACTACATTTCTTTCTTCTGCTTTTTATACAGAGAAGTCCAGGCCTGGTGACTTAATTTCCAGGCCATTATACTGGGAGTGGGTAGGCCAGGTAGCATCTATTGCCAGGCCTTCACACTACTTCAGTGAGCTTAAAATGATCATCTCCTGAGGATCTCCAGGGACTAGAGACCCAGAAATATCCTTGAGCTGAAAAAACCTGTCAGCTCTTCTCTGGACCAAGCCCTTAATGACTGTCTTGTTCTTCTAGCCTCACTCTCCTAATGAACTGAGGTTTGTTTTCTTTTTTTCCTTCTCACAAAGTCTCTTCAGCTCATAGCGAAAAGATCACAGATATAATCATAATTTTCACTTCTAAATCTTTTTTAGGCATTGACAGAAACCCATCAACACTCAAAGATAGTTGCTTCTGGTAGATACTGAAGAACAGGGCAAACACAGTGATACATGCCCAGAAAAATCGGCTCCTCGGATTATTTTATATTCAGGGACTTTCTGAGCTGGAGGATCACCTTAATTAGATTTCTTCAATGAATTTATTTAATCCCTTGCAAGCTTTTGTGATCTTCCAACACCCTCAGCATCCTGTGGCAAGAAATTCCCTGAGGCAGTCTGTTGGTCTGATGGTTGTGGTGCTATTGTGTTTTTACAATGTGTGGGAATTAACATCTCTCTTGTACCTTCCTGCCCATCATCTTAGGCCAGGAACTCACTCAGATGTTGCTCAAGCACTGAACAAGGTTCTTGACTGATGCAAATGGAAATCAGTGGCATTAGAATGAATCATGAAATAGTGTGATGCTATTGCTGCACAAAAGCAGTCCTGAGTTTGAGATTGAGGTAAATTTTTTCCATCTGTCCACCCAGTTTCCCTACAGAAGTTCCTGTAAGACTGGCTTTGTGACAATGCTGCTGTTAAATTTCAGAAGGTAATAATTGGGTAAATCCTCTGCTGTAGAGACCTGCTGTCAGATCTATGCCTTGCCTGGTGATCTAATCTATCCTGCCTGACTTTGCAGTGTTCTCCCATGGCAAATATACAGGACATAAAGGGACACAAAATCTCACTTAAAAAGACCCCTGAATTTTTCACCCTGAGGACATATGACACCTGTAGAAAGTCTGATTTCTGGTTGCTTGACAGTGGGAAAAAGAACATGCAGAACTGAGTTCTGAGAGCACTTCAGGGTAAATTAGCTTTGATATCTCTCAGATCTCACAGATAAGTGTGGAAATGCATCCCATTTCACAGAACTCCTCCTTTCTGCTCTGGTTTCCTTAGGATGAGACTTCTCTTTCATCCTCATTGCATAAATCTGGAATGTAACTTTGTGTGCAGGAATCTTAAAGCCTTTAGAAGGTACTTGGTTGGAGCAGATTCTGTGAGAAGCTTCTGGAGGGCTGTTTTAGGACGAACTTGTTCAGATAACCTTTCTAAATGGAGTTAGAAAGGGGAAGAGTGTCAGAGTGGGTACAGCCCACACTTGCAGGAGTTAGTGCAGAACTACATCGTTTATTCAGGCCTCACTGCCAGCAGTACTTTGTCTGCAGCAGCAAAACTTAATGCTGGCTCCCTGCCCAAGGATGTAGCCCTCTTTCTTGGCAAATTTTGCAGCCTGCAGCCATGTCTTGCAGCCATGCTTCTGACCTGGATCTTGGCTGATTGAAAACTGAACCCAGCATGTACCATTTATCCTGGAAGTTCTGCCTTCTATCTTCCAGAAACTCAGCACATATGTCCCACCTAGCTTGCTCCCTCTCAGTTTTAATTGCTTTTAATTCTGAGTATCAGATCATCTTTTCCACTTATTTTTGCAGCAGACAGTTATTAATGGGAAAAAATGTTCCTGGTGTCTGGCTGTGGGGTGGATCGTGTTCCAAATACAAAGAATGACCTACTTTTGATATGTGATGTGGCAGTTTTCCTCAGCTCCAACTGTATTTCAGTAGCACTTAGCACCCTCACCTAGCTCCTGCCACAGACTATTTCCCACTACAGGAGTGTTCATTTTCAGTACAAAAATATCCCTAACAAAATGACAGATTACCCACATTGCTGCTTTTTAATGAAGCAGACTCTCTAATGTAAAATAGTCACTGTGGGTTTCGGTTTGGCTCAGAGGTGGCTTGCAATAAAACATTGAGCAGTAAAATGCTAGGTTAGAGTAATGCTAGAGTAATACCAAATTGTGCATGCCTATCACATTTTATTCCTGCCCTTGAAGGGTTGCTCTGTTTTTACTTAGAGCAGGGGCTGTTTACCCCATTGGAAAATGTCCCTGTCAGGTTCTATATGTGCTGACTTTTGGAGGACTGAAGTGATCGCTTGGCTCTCATTTGTGATCACAACTTGTACTTTTAGTTAAACAGGTCATAGGTTCAGCTCCAGACGCCTTTGGTGATGCTTCCTGAGGAAGACAGGGTGGAGGCTGTGGATGCCCTCCCTCACAGAGTGCTCAGTGACATCATGTAAGTGATGGAATGCCAGTGTAAGCGATGGAATGCCAGTGTAAGTGATGGAATGCCAGTCGTGGCTCACTTGTGCATAGGACTGTCAGCTGAAGGGGTTTCAAGGAGGTTATCCATGCTGCACAATCACAATTTATTCTTCTAGAACTCACCAAAACTCCCTTAAATGTCCTGGCCAACTCTCCCATCTGTTTCTGACTTAAAAACATATTCTACTTCAAAAAGGGCTGGGTCAGACCTGAAAGCTACCAAGTGCTTCTGATTAGTGTCCAGGAGCTCCTCAGTTCTCTGCATGCTCATGCAGCTCAGATTGATCAGAAATATGCAGGACCAAGTCTGAGATTAGAGCCTGCCCTCATCAATTAATACCCGCTGGCAGCGTCTTCAGAGTGAGCATCATCTTTGGTAGACAGCACTTGTTAAGGTTTTCATAAACCCTCTGCTTCCCACTTGATTGGTTCCACTGCTGGAAGTGTCACCTTTTTGGAGCAACAAGGAGGTGTGGCTGTCTCACCTCACAAACCCATTAACAGAGAACCTTCTGTTACTGACAGTAGTTTTACCTGTTCTAACTTCACTGACCTGGCCTAGATTAGTTGTGATAATAATGAGAACGCGTTTTGAAGATTACCATCGAGATGGCAGAATAGATTTTAGTTTATTATGAGCTGAAAAATCAGCTATTATTCAATTGGCACAGAGCTGCAGCAGTAATTACTTGGATATATTGAATGATTATGTCTAATGAAGGTGGATTTCTAATGATGGTTGCACCCTGAAGTTCTTACTCATCATGCAATAACAAGAGCTTTGAAAATCAGGAAAACTTTAGAGGAACCATCTTGTGAAAGCTTTCTTAAACCACAAATTCTTCTTCAGATATATATGTTTTATTAAGTGGTGGATGAATAAAAATTAGGTTAAGTTGTCCGTATGGGGACTAATATATTATGGACATTGCTAAATTATGTAAATGCAAGAAAAACAGTATGATTTTATTATTCAGATGCAAAGAAAGCAAAATAGTTGGAGGAAAGTATCTGCATGTAACAGAGGAGCTAAAATACAGATACTTGGTGATGTGCAGACCACTTCTCCTGCTGTCTAACAATATGGGGCATGGTCTCAGACAGTCACAAGCATTTTGTATCCTCCCTCCATACCAGTGGACACACAAGCTGCATTGTTGCTTCTTCCTCTGAAGCTCAGTAAGATTATACCCCAGTGAAATACCACGCTTCTGTGTCTTGCTGGGGGTCACAGAGGTGGGAAAGGTGGTGCCTAGAACACTGCGTTCTGAACTCGCTCTCTGGAGGAATGATTGGAGTATCAAGGGGACAGAAAAGGGCTGGGTCAGGAAAGCTGTCTTGGGAATTAGGATAAAATATCTCTGTCAAGAGAGGGAAGGGAAGGTGAATGTGGACCTGAGCTGTGAATGGATGAGACCATTTGGGTAAAGTGGGAGAGAAAGAAATCAAAGGATATACTTAGGTAGATCCAGTATTTATTTGTTTTGTTGAAACCTCAGAACGTGAGGTCTTTAATCTCTTATCGCTCTTTTATTTGCATACATAACAAACTCAGACTGCAAAACACTGCAGACTTGCTACCTGTGCTGCATACCTGCAAAATCTTTCCTTTGGCTTCAGTGGAAGCAGAATTATCTGTGCTTACTTAGTCTCTAAGCACTGCAGAGCTGTGATGATTGAAATAGTTTTATTTCCAGGCTGACTGGCTCTGAGCCATTTCATTCTGGTCTGAGTTGTTATATGTGCACATGTTGGATGATTAACTGACTCTTCTGCTTTTCAGACTGTTTCACTGAAACTGTCTCACTGTGGGATGTAATTATTTTTCTTTTAAGACATTATCTTCTGCATTCCACCTTACGGCATTTTTATGTTTGAGACCTTCTCAGTTTTTAATAGTTTATGGTAGATGTGATTCTGCCACTTCATAAAACTTACAGTTAGTGTGATGTTCTGAACAGCGATGCTGCAGACCTCCAGCCGTTCTGGTGGACAGCATCAGCCTCTGTAGGGACTTGAGTTGGTCATTTTTGTGCAGCTCTTACTGGCTCAGCAATGCCACAGAGCTGGAGCAGAAGCAGAGTTTTCCTAGACTGAAGCTGAGATTGGTAATTCTGCTCACTCCCATCAAAGAAGAAGAGCACTGTTTACTGCTGTCAGTTTCGATGATCAGCTTCTCTTACTGCATTAATTTTGAGTACAAACTCTTACTGGGACTTTCAGAGGTCCAAATTTCATTAGAAATGTCTTCCCAGGCACAAGACAGCAAATGTCAGGGTGAGCAACAGTTTTACTTTCCTGCATGTCTCCGGTGCTGGCTTTTCCTCAGCAATGAACACAAATGCATAGTAATGAACTTATTTTTTTTATTCTATGGAATATTGAACAACCTGCAGTAGAATGGGGATACATCTTACAAAGGACAGCACAAGTAGAGCACAATACAATAATCAGTAATCCTTTCTTCAGTTCAGGTCTCCCTTTGTTCTGAGGGATGAATTGGAAGGATATGCAGTTGGATAGGGGGAACACTGAGCCGGGAAACCAAGGTTTATGCACTTGTTTCAGCTGAACCCCGGCTGTCAATACGACTTCAGCCAAGACTTTTTATTCTGTTTTTAAAGTTCCTTTAGGACTTAAAGATGTAGAAAAAAGCCAGAGCATAATTTTTCTGTTGTGTCAAGCATCTATTTTCCTTTCTTTTTCCTAGTGATCTTAAGATCATCTGATGTTTCTGGAAATGCACTGCCTTAGACTGGATATATCTCAACAGATTTAAATACCAGAAAGTTTGTTGGGGAAAGATTGATTTCAAATGCCTTTGTGTAAACTTCTGAAAGGTGATCAGCTAAGTCTTAACTAGACACAGTAACTTAGTTCTGTGCTGCTGTTCTTCACGTGGTTTAGTGGACAAGGTGGTACTGACTTCGTGGGCATTGAGTCCAAGATCGGTGGTTTTGGAGGTCTTTTCCAACCTTCAAGTTTCTATTACTGTAAAAATAGGCACCAGCAAGAGACAGGAGGGACTGCATGATTTTAAAAGGATGCAGGTTCCCACTTTAATATTAGACTTTCAGGCACAGAAAGGTTGAGACATTTCCAGCCTTTAGCCTGTGTGTCCCTTCCTGTGTTCCTAAACAGTCAGTTTCCACTATTGGCAGCAGCCCCATTTCTCCCTGCTTGCATAAATGTACATGCTTTTGGTATATTTGTGACACTTTGTGGGGGCCCTAAATGGTCCTGTACTGATTTTTAAGAAGGCCTCATTTCTCAGTACGTTTTTGACATGAATGGCTGTTTGAGCACGAGGCTCCTCTGCTGAAATTTAAGCTATTCAAACTGACTAGCCATAGTCAGCTGACACATTTGCCATTTCTGTGCTGATTTCTCTTCATTTTCTAAAATCTGACAGGTTCCACACTGTCTGTCCCTGCTGTCAGTTTATCAGTTGTGACACTTACACCCATAGCTGCATTAGCACTGATCGTTTGGACAGTTTAAATGGGTATGTGATTCTGTAGGTTTTGTGATTTTGTTTTACTAGGTGTAGTAGACACTTATTTTCCCTTTACATGTGGGGAAAGTACATTTCCTATATTAATGTTCACGTTTGCAGAGATGTATCACTTTAAAAATAAAGATTAATAGGTTTTGTTTGAAGGTTTTGGTACACATCCAGTCTGTATGCTAATAAAGCACTGCAGACCATGATGGCTGCAGTGTACTTCTGTCTCTGTGGATGATGATTTTTAGAGACAGCATATTTCAAAAAGCTATTAAAATGCTTTGTTTGTAACTTGAAGAGTATATACCATGAAGTCATTAAAACCTCTTTCATCATTGTTCTCATTAAATTATCTTTAAAGGTCAGAGCCTGTTATCTGATACAGTGACGTCAAGGAGAGCATTACGTGGCTGAGCAAGCAACACTTGGCTCTAAATCATCCCCACTAATGGGACAGATTGGTGTGAGAGCTGTGGAAAAAACCTCCTTCCACGTTTATTTCCCTGTGAGTTCAAGCCTGTGTTACTTGACCTGAGCTGCTGCTTACAGAAAGTCCAGTGAATTTAATGATGAAGCTTCCAGTTGAGGCTGTTGGGCAGTTCTGGATTCCAAATACTGGGGGGGAATTCAGTGGCTTAAGTGAGCTTCCAGTGTGCAAAATGTATATGTTGTAACCTATATTTGCCTACAGTTTTATTTCCCTGCATTTCATGTCTTTGCAAATTTCAGACAGCAGATTCTCTTTCTTAGTCAAAAGCTTTAAAGAAAATTCTGACTCCAAGTTCCTTTTCCTTACAACAGCAGAGTGTTTGTTGTGTGAAAAAGACAACAGTGCACATGTTTTGGGAGGTGAATAGTGTACATCCAATGTGAAAGATTATGCAGTTCTGTAGAGAACATTTTCTGTGGATTCAGCCTAATGAAACATATGCTTCTTATTATATCAAATACATTTTTTACAATAACCATTTCAACATTATGAAAACGTTTAGATGTTTGCTCTATAATTTATATCCTTCTTCAAATGTCACCTCTTAAAACTCATAATCGTTTCATGAAAAAATATTTCAGCTCTTTTAACAATTATTGCACTCAGAAAACAAAGGAAAGCTAGTCACATGTATTCCATCCCAAACTGGGTTTGACCTCATTCAGAACTAATAGGATATTTTTATAAGGTTAAAAAAGAAAAAAGTTAATAACATTAATCTACCACTGAATTCCATTAGCGTTCCTTAATTGTCTTCTGCAGTTGCTGTGTCTCTTCTGGGTTTCTCTCCCTGTAGAATACTCTGGGAGCTCTGGAGCAGAGGAAGAACGAGACGCGTGGAGCCTGCAGTGCACTCTGGCTTTCTCTCCGTGTGCTCTGCAGGGAGGCACGGGATGGAGCCCTGTGCTGCACTTCTTGCTTTGCTCCTAGGAAGAACAATATCGAGGTGAAGTGTGCTTTAGGAATTACGAGTTTCTCCTTGCTGGAATGCATCCTCTGGATTTCAGATAGGAGGTCCAGGAATACACATTTTGGACTTTACTTCTTTAGTGTTGGAGGGCCTAGTTCCCATTTTCCTCAAAGGGCAATGAGTCAGGACTTCACAATTTCCTTTCTACTTTGATTTCTATGTTCACTACAGTTGACTGAAAAACAGTTTTGAAGGGGGAACATTTTTAAATGAACAAATTTAAAATAAAATCAGTGATATTTTGTGAGTAATGTGGTTTTTTCTTGGCACCTTAACACCCTCCCAACAGTAAATCATGTATTTTTCATTTACTTTCTTACTTCATCAAACTACACAGGCTTTGAAAAAGACACAGACTACTGAAACAAATTGCTGTATTGTGGGTGTGCATTGCCTGTGGGTAATGTGATGAGAAAGAACAGTGAGCAGCAGTTCTGTGATGAAATGAGATGATTCCCAGAGGTCCCTTCCATTCTGGGGTTCCACACAGCCATTCTGGGGGTCTGTGCAGACAGCTGGGACTTGCTTTCAGAGTGTGTTAGTGAGAGGAGAGGAGAGGANCCCAGAGGTCCCTTCCATTCTGGGGTTCCACACAGCCATTCTGGGGGTCTGTGCAGACAGCTGGGACTTGCTTTCAGAGTGTGTTAGTGAGAGGAGAGGAGAGGAGAGGAGAGGAGAGGAACAGGATCATTCTCTTGATAAGGAATGTTGCTTTACAAGCAAACCGATCACTATGGATCTAGTCCTGCAGTTTGTTAGTATTCCTTGTGTTAAAGCCTAGTTCTAACTTTGCAGAATGAAACAATTGCCTTCATAATTCTGATTTCCTTGAGATCCTTCTGGTTTCCTTGAGATCCTTCTGATTTCCTTGAGGTCGAGCAACACGTAAATGAAAGATGCAGGACGAAGGGCACAGGTCAGCACAGTGTAGGTGGGCAAGCAAGCTGAGATAGAAGGTAAATTTAAGCCCACTGAGCAGACAAATCTCACCTATGTGAACAAAGGTGCAATAGCTGTAGGCCTGTAGAAATACCTTGGTTTGCTAATGGAGGTTTCAGTAGGACTGTTTACATCATGCAGACTGCTTACCTGGGCAGAGAGTTCAGGAGAGAGTGCATTAATTCTTCCTTTGCCAAGTACCTGAAGCAGGAGCTTATCTGAAATTAATTTTAGCTCAGTTCTCTGTTGCTGCTCAGGCTTTCTATACAGTGCCTGCAACTGTCATGCATTTCGTATGTGCCCAGCACTGAGACAGCTTCTCACTGAAAAGTGCTACTGGTTTGTGGGTGATACTCAGTTCTGCTTTTACTCTACCCTGACACACTCACTGTGTATTTGTCCAGCTCGATGGAACTAACATTTTTCATTTAGGTTAGGAGCCTATGTCCATGTAGGGGCAGCTACAGACATAGGAATATGGGGATGATTATATTTTTTTGAGCGTGCTTAAGCCTGATTTTAATTGCACATGCTCTCTGCTTACCTGCATTTGAAAATCAAATTTGGTTTCCACTTGCTCCCCGAGTGGCTGTTGAAACTGTTGGAAATGGTCTGCAGGACATTCTTGAAACTGAGACCTAGACTGTGCAAGGATGTTCATGATCAATCAAGTTACCAAATTTAATGAGTCTGTAAGCTGAAGGGATTTCAGCTATCAAGTGGGCTGACCTGGAGTACACATACTGTGTTTTTAAAACTCTTTTGATGATCAGAGGCATGTCCCGAGCTCCTGCAATCATCAGGGCACAACACAACAGTGGTATTTCATGCTCATGTATGTGCTGGGATAGACTTATATCTAGAACACAGGATTTTTTTCACCACTGTAATTGCAACCAAATGATGATAAAATAGATAAAAACCCCCAAACAAATAACCCAACCCTTCCAACTTCTAGTTGTCAAAGTTGAAAAAAAAAAATAGACAAAACCCCTGAATTGTGACCTTCAGTAGTTAGAAGACATTATTGCAGGATTAGTGCCTTTCTCAGTTTGCTATGGATGAAAATTGAGAATATGATCTTACCCAGTTTTCACATCCGTAAATATTGATTGAATAATAACGAATTTTAATCTCCAGGTACCTTGTTATGATTATATTTGGAATATAATCACTTCAGTAATTTTCCTGCCTCAGGCAAATGTAAACCCTGGCCTTCCTACACCTTTTCTAGATATGACATGTGATGCGAAGATGTATTCCAGATTTTCAGAGTCTTTGAGTGCCAAAGCATTATAAAGCCCATATATATTTGCCTTCCTTCTCTGCTTTTAATTCCCAGACTTCAAAGCACTTGTCTTACTTTTTTATTTACTTCTCAAAATCTGTATTTGGTTGATACTGCCCCAACCACGGTGGTTCTCTTGTGCGACATTGGTGTGCACAGTGTAGGTGACTTGCTGTTAGGAACAAAGGGATATTTAGTTGGTGTAATAAATCTTTAATTTTGCCATATCTGAAGAGTTTCCTTTTTCTTTGCCACTTCAGTTTGATAAAAAATCCTAGAAATCATGTTGATAACAGCAGAACTTGCATCTGTCTAATCAAAAAGTTCAAGACTATCTGCAATTTAGTCAGAATTACTCAGATTCATAAGTGAAGTGCTGTTAAAATGAATTTTGGAAATCAGTAAAAGAAACTGGCCTTCAATCCCTTCATTATAAGGTGTTTGATTCCCCTTGCAGAGAGATGTTTGCGTTTTTAACCATTCAGCAGATAGGTATGCACATAATAGCAGGCTTAAAATCATATAAAGAAAGATTGCCCCTTGAGTTTTAATTTAAAATTTGTAAAACAACCATAAAAATACAAAGGTCTGCATAGGTAGGTACTGCTATGAGCTGTTCATAATTACCATGTCAGTGTTTCTGTGACTTCACCAGTCCATTTTAACAATTTAATACAGGTGGAACCCATTCTGTTATAACCATTTCTCACTGGTGTGACTGTTAAATTAGTGTGAAACTTGACAACCATAGAATTTATCTGCAGAAAAAATGGTAAATCAGACTCTGGATAAACCAGTGCATTCCATGCCTTATGTATTCTCTGTGAAAGTTGGTATGAAAAGTAATCAAGAATAATATGGAATTTCATTCCACCTCTCCCTGAAAGACTGTGACATGTTTGGCAGATATTAAGAATGGCTCCCAAGACTTTGTGAAAGAGGTGACAGCCACAGCCACCCATTATCCTGTTCCACATCGTAAGCAAATATAAGTAAAAAGAAGTTGGGACATTTCCAGACTTGCACAAAGCATGAACTGGAATCTTGAGACCAGATTTATCCTCCATTTGAATTACATCAGAATAAATTTGGCTTTCAGTTTGTTCTTGGTTTTGACTGGAGACTGAAAATGTTGAATTGCTGGAAATGTTTTCAAGTCCCAGACACAGTAATCGCTTCTCTAATTGACACAACTGAGAGAGTTCTATACAAAGACAGTTAAATTTCTTGCATAAATTAAATTTACATCGATTCAGTCCCAAACAAAACAAGATGTTAACTTATCAGCTAATTGTGATAATGTCAATTCCCATGCATAGACAATATACTTGTGAATATCTGCTCTGGTGGGCATTGATGGGTCTAGTCATTTGGTTGAACAAAGATTGGGAAATCAATCCACATAAAGGCATTTCCTTCAACAATCTGTTCCTAACATGATCTTCATTTGTGAAATTCAATAGCAGCACATGAAAACAAGTCTGATATTTCCTTGTATACATCCTATGGGCAGGATTTTATTGCTGTAGAGGGTAAAACTTGTACGAACAGACAGTGTTACACAGCCAAACTGTTCAGTATTTATCTGTGGCCTAACATCTAACATTTGATGAATGAATTTACAGCAAAATAAGGTTACTGGAGCTTGTTCAATTGTTTCATGTGGTTAGGACAGCTGTAGGCAATCTGTATAGGCTCTTCTGCTATTAGAAACCTATACATGTTTAGGCAGTATGTATTTCATTTATGATCTGCCAGAAAGTATATTAAAACTGAAGATCACTGTATGAATATTCCTCTATGAATGCTTACAGCAGAAGAAGAATTTCCCAAGACTAAAAGTAACCACAGCAATTCCATTTGAACATCTCCCGTAAATGAAGTCCATCTGTCTTGAACGTCTTCTACATGTGCACTGTATAACAAGAGAGGTCTCTTGATATATATTGTGTCACTTGGCCTGACTTGCTCTTAAATTCAAAAAAATGTCTTTACATGTCTTGTGTCCACATATGTAAAATCTCTGGTTTTCCTAAGGCATTGACTCAAGGCTTTGAATTTGAACCTTTTAACATTCAGGATTATTCAGTCAGAACCAAATATCACAGTTGCAGCACTCCACATGATGTTAAGTGGAAATAAAACTAGTCTGAGGTTGAGTCATGTAACAATCAAATACATGTGAAATTCAGTCCCAGGAATCAAACTCTGTCTATTTCGCCCATCCTCCTCCAATCCCCATTAGACATTTTCCAGACATTCACTGATTCCTTCAGTTCTGCCTCTCTTTAACTTTGCATCTGTAGTCAATTATTTTGTCTTTGTCAGCTGTTCAAACAGAATCTAAAAATACTCTAAAACATCCACTTGCAAACCTTTCTGCCCAGAAGAAACCAGGAGGGTTTTGACAATGGTTAGCTCATCATTTATTTCAAACCAAGGAATGAACCTCCATCTTTTTTCCCTGTCCAGGAATCCTTATAAATAACAAAATTAACAGACAACCTCTAAGGTTTGAAGTGCATGACAGCACAGAAGGTTCTGACATATACACAGGCAGAACAGACTTCCTCACAGATAAAGATTAGATGTAGCCAAGTTGAACTTTCTCGGAATTTTAAGGATTTTCTAAGGATAGAAAAAGTTACTTGGGCCCATTTTTGGTGAGCTTCTAATTGAAGGAGAACATCATACTTGTGTGCCTGTTGCATTTCCTCACGTCTCTGTGTTCTGTACTGACAACTAAACAAGGGTTTTGTTTGTTTATATTTAGCTCTTAGTGGTATATGAGTTTCTATAAGGTAGTAATTAGAAAATCATCCTGCTGCTGTTGTGCACTCACATTAAAATGTCGTGATTATTTCTTCTGTTGTGCAAAGTAATTGTAGTTATATACTCGCTTCCTCCTCTGCCAGTAAAACCAGGATTCACCTGACAAAGGGAGCCTCAGTGCAGCACACATTTAGGCTTTGGCATCCATGAAACCACTCATTCGTTTGCAATTAAGTGTGCATTCAGATACAGTGAGGACTTTGCAATGACTTCAGAACATATAAATTCACACAATGGCTGAGCTGTGCACAGCCCTGGTTAACTCCAATTCCCTGTGCTTGGTGGTGCAGTACAAGTTTTCAACTGGAATACTCTTGAAACAAATCAACAGAATTTTTGGTGGCATTTTCAGATAATTATAAGGAATGTCTCACACACTAAGGTTAAAGGTATTTATTTCCTTAAGTTTGAAATGTGAGGCAATTCCAGCAGCATCTCAAGGTAAAACGTCCATCTTCATGGGTGGTAATTGTTTTTGATAACCGAACCAGCAGGAAAAGGTGAAGGTAAGATACCAGAGTATAAAGCAGAACAAGGATACATATAATAACGATGAGGACATGTTGAATAAAGTGCTTTGCTTCCATAGAATCACAGACTGTGTTCATGCTGCATAATCAGATGAGGCAAGTCAGGAGCACTTGACTGCTGTGCATCAGACTCAGCTGAAGACTGCAGGAGCAAAACACATTTTACTGATGTCAGTCACCAGAGCTGTAATTCTCACTTGAAAATACAGTGCACAGAGTATCAACATAGACCACACAGAAACGCCCAGGGCTATGACCCAGCACCCCTTCTTCTCCTGCATGGCGGGGTGTGCATGTCCCGTGTGAGCAAGAGATTCCTAAACACCAATGCCCCGTGGCTGTGTCTCATCTCAGCCTGTACCTGTGCCCGTGGCTTGAATCGATGTTCACTGCACAGCAGCCTTGCCTGCAGCTGAGTTACAAAACAGGGAAGGAGCTGTAAGACACTGTCAGAAGGCTGGAAGCCACTTCTTCTGTCCGATGTGCTGTCAGGAAAGGCAGCAGCACGAATACCTAAAGTTAGACAAATTGTTCTGTGGGGCTGATCTGGCATGAAGATCAGAGTTTAGCCCCTAACTGTTCCACCTCATTTATTACCCTATTAAGTTATGCTTGTATCCATGCTTGTATTCTTCTAATATTTCTGAGGTCAGCTACGTGCTTAGGAAAACAAAGTAATTGATTGTCATTATCACCAGCTCTTTTTATTAAAAAAAAAAATATCCACATTGCCATACAGATAGCTAGGGCAGCATTTATTGTAACCATTTGCCTTTTCAGTTTTGCACATGTGAAATGTTTACAGAGTTTGCTTCAAGAATTTCTTGTCTTGCAAGTTTGCACAAACCACCAGAAATGGCTCACTTAAAATATACATCAAAAGGAAAATGGTGGTAACAGATGAATGCTTTCATAGAAGTAGACAAATTCAGCCAGCAGCAGCTCACAGCAGAGCAGATCAGCCCTGAAGGATTATATCTGTGGGAGAGTAAGCACAGTTTTCAAGGCCCAGCTTTTAAAGTCACCTAAAATTGATGTTACAGGCTTACCAGGATTTTCAAAACCACCTAAGATACCTAATTTATAGTGAAAATTAGGAACCTGGGTAATTTTGAGAATCTTACTGCCTACATAGCTACAATTTTAGGTACTTAAATTCCTTAATTAGCTCTCCTTAGGTGAACTGGGAACTAAAATGATACTGGCTTTCCCAAGAGTTTACACTCCAAGGTCACTTAGAAAATGCCAGATGACCATGAAAAGGGTCAAAACCAGTTCTGCACGTTTTTAGCAGAACATATTAAGAAGCCTAAAAAGCATGTAACTGTATTTATACTGAGTTACTGTTTGGGTAGGTACTATGGGGAAAAAGTTTGATGATGCCTGCAGCTTGGATTATCTGTATTTTCAGTTTGTTGCCTTTTGCATTTTTTTTTCACCTTCACTCTTTTGTTTTACTTTGAACTTAATTTATGTACAATATGTATGCACTTTCAGTAGATTTCATCTTGAAATGGATGTTCAGTTGTCGTGCACTGAACATATCTCTCAGATCATATGTTTCAAGACAGAGTTTGGAGAGTCAAGTATTCTTTAGATCAGAGCAACAATCTTATCTGAACCTGAGTCCAGTGCAAATCAAGCGGAAACCAACATGAAGCTGAACTCCCTAATGGTACCAGTTCTTAGAGATGAATTAAATCCTGCTAAGTTGAAAAAACCCTTTCAGTTGGTACAAGAGTTCAAACCAAATACAGACTGTTATCATTTGCAGTCATCTGGAAAGGAAAATGCTCTTAATGCAATGCCAGTAAAGGATATTCCCTTGAGTTTTCTTGCTCCGAGCTACTGTAGCTTGTTTACATTCCCCAAAGAAACTGCGTGAAATCTTTCACACACGAAGTCAAACCTTCAGAGGAGTTAGAGGTAGGACTTAGGTTGTTAGAATATTATCTGTTTCATAAAACTTAACATTTTAACCGTAAAACTCCTGGATCCTGCTTCCTTTTTTTTCCTTCCATGTACTGATCACTGCAGGAAGCATGGGACTTCTAAGGCATTTATACTGGGTAAGCCAAAAGAAAACTATCCAGCAGGTCAAGGCATGGAAAATAGTAACAAACACCTGCTGCTTCTACATATGGATGGATTTTTCACTTAAGTGGAAATCACTTAGCTGAAAATCAAAGCACTGGTGGAAAGCGTATGAGAGCAGTTAAAGCCAGAAAAGCTTGTAGGAGTGTTTTATGAGAAAGCGTGTAGCTCCAAGTGTTAACTTCCACAGATAAATGTGCAGAATTAGTTAGCTATTTTGTCTCTTTCATTTGCTAATCAATTTTCCCCACTACCAGCCTATGACAACCAGTAGGCCTGCACATTTGTTTCATATGGTTAAAGAATGTTTAACCCCCTACTGACCCTCTAGTGTTTGCTCTCCTTCCCTCAAGGCACGGAAGACTTTAAAGTAGAACCCGATGAATGAAAAGAATTAATCTCTGAGGGGCTTTTGTCATGAAAGCTTGAAAGGGGATCAGAACATGACATGCTGACAGCTGAAGTCAAGAGGAAAATTATGATATAATACAGCAAGTCAAAAATGTTACATGCCATCGAATCCAAAAGGCAAACAAAGTATACATATTGCCCTGGTTCTTTCTTTGCTGCTCTTGCTACTGGCAACAGTAAAATCTATAGTGGAACCCTGTGAAAAGACAAAGGGTGTTCAGGGCTGCTCTTTGAGAATTAAGCTGTTGAGCTTCTCCAAAGTGGGTGTAACATGTGAATGAGCTTCTTCTGACCCTTGTGTTTTATACCTTTTATGGGTCTATGAGGGACAGTTGCTATTACTGTTCTGGGCAGTTTTGTTCAAGCTTTGTTTTCTAACTAGTTTAATTTGTTTGGACATTCTGAGGCTTGGACTTGATAGTTTTAACTTTTCCTGTTGTCTTCATTCTAAGCTCTTGAAACGGCCATTACATCAAACAGGAAGGTGTGGATACATTGCAGCTAAAATAACACATTTTCAGTCCTCCTGTGCTTATTTCTTTTCACTCTGCTTGTCATAGACAGCCACAGCCACAGCTATGCTCAAGAGCTACTGGATGGTGATCGCAAACCCAGACATATTTTCACAAGTGGTATTTTAAATCTGTGGCTGACCTTCTGGTTAGCATAATTTTAGGAGTCTCCCGAGCTCCCAGCGAGCTTTGCCAGCCAGGACAGACGGAGAGGCGATGCTTTGAGTTTCCAAATTCTATTACAATAAGCCAACGAGAATTAATTTTGCTTATAATTCTGTTGGAGAATCATCTGTTAGCAGTAGAAGATGTGAGAATAGAGCCTGTATTGTGTCAGTATCCCAGCAGCACGGTCCGGTCGCAGGGTGGGTGTGCGGCTCCACGGCCACTCTGGGTGCCCGGAGCAGGACACGCGTGTGAGGGGCCGGGAGGGGGTTATGGACCTGTGACGGCCACCTTCACACGTGTCCCTTGGAGGGGACACGCTGTCCTTTCCTGCTGGCAATGCGCGGAACTTTCATTTCCCCTTTTCCCTTTTCCTTTTCCCTTTTCCCTTTCCGTGTCCGCAGCCGCGTGCCGTTCTCCCGCTGGCCACCAGGGGGCCCCCTTGGCCCAGGCAAAGCCGCGTCCCGGGGAGTTAACCCCGGCCTAGGACCGGGATGGGCGCGGGTCCCACCACGTCCCGGGGAGTTAAACCCGGCCTAGGACCGGGATGGGCGCGGGTCCCGCCGCATCCAGGGGAGTTAAGCCCGGCCTAGGACCGGGATGGGCGCGTGTCCACCACATCCAGGGGAGTTAAACCCGGCCTAGGACCGGGATGGGCGCGGGTCCCGCCGCGTCCCGGGAAGTCAAACGCGGTTTAGGACCGGGATGGGCGCAGCTCTAGCCGCATCCAGGGGAGTTAAACCCGGCCTTGGACCGGGATGAGCGCGGCTCTAGTCCCATCCAGGGGAGTTAAATCCGGCCTAGGACCGGGATGGGCGCGGGTCCCACCAGGTCCCGGGGAGTTAAACCCGGCCTAGGACCGGGATGGGCGCGGGTCCCGTCCCCAACCTTGGAGTCCAGGGTTCATCAGGACTTTGAAATCAGACCTTTGAATTTTCTGGGTGGAAATGGAAAAAAATTGCATTCCAAAAACTCTTGAAGCAGTGACAAATATCTTGTTTAGAAGTAAAATTTAACACCAGTTTTCTAATTTGAGCTTTTTTGAGGAGCAAACAGTGTAGCCCAAGATTATAATCCTGCAAGCATCACAAAGAGAGGGACAGCCAAACCTGCATCACCCTACAGGCTCAGCTCACACCAGCCTCTCAGTGTAGAGACTAATTACCTCCACTAATCAGAGTGTGCAGTGATGGAGGTGCCTCATATCATGCTGATTAAAACTGGTTTATAACCTCAGTTTCCAGTGTGTGTGCAGAGCATGCTTTCAATGGAGGTGTTAAATGTTTACCAACAAAATTAACAGAAGTTTTAGGAGCTAGGAAAGTGAAACACTGTTCTCCCCAGTGTTTCTAAGTGAAATGTCCCCAGAAAAGGAGCAGATGATATTAGCAAATTTGAGTTTGCTAAAATGAGTCCTAAAACGACAGAACTTTTGTGAGTTTCAACATTTTGTGCTAAAATGCCAAGGTTTTAGATTCAGTCCTTGCATGGGCCATTCACTCCTTTTCTTTCAGCTAAGAGCTGAGCTGTTCTCAGCAAGAGGATGACAACTTTTGGCTTCTTTTTACCCATTTTTTGGAGCACAACTGAATGCTCATTTGGGTCATATCCTATCTGTGGAATTCCACTGAGCTCAGTGAAAATAGCTCCCAAGGAGGGGCTGGAGGAGAAGAGCCTGAAATTTGGATTGAACTGAAGTTGATATATTGAAAACTTAATATCCACAAAATGTTGGTGAGTTCTGTTTGTGTTTCCATAGTTACTCACCACGTATCATCCCAGTATCTGCATTCTAAGTGCAACAAGCAGTAAGAGGAAAAAAGCTGCTTTATCTGAATCTTTGTTGCTTTAGGATACAGAACTCTTTTGAAGAAGTCCCAAGTGGCTAATATAGTGTTTTATATTAGTGCAAGAATTTTGTTCAGATCCCAGCTGTTTAAGAAGATGCTTCAGGAGATCTTTACAATGACAAGGCCTGAAGTTAGAAGTGTGGAATTAAGATACAAAGAGCCAAATTCTGTTCTGTACTGTTGCTTTTAGCTTTGTCTAAGTCTTATAACTATTCCAAGTTTTATCTGGGCTATAATACTGCCTAAAATAGTTTAGAAACAAGCATTTAACTGTGAAAAGCATCTACTCTCTGGGAAAAAATGTGAGAAGTAGGTACAAATCATATGATTAAAGTTGATCCTTTGGACACATCCAACTCTTACCTTAATTAGTTTTGGTCTTCCACTAAATGGGAGCTGTAGAGTGTGTGGAATGATGAGTTCTTATATACTGGCAATATGGAAAACACGACCTTGAAGTTTTTTTAACATTTCCTTCAAATACATTTTGAAATTGAATCTAGATATGCTGACTTGACATTCTGCAGAGAGTTGTCCTGAATTTCTTCCCTTTGTCATGCATTTCTTCTGTGAATTTGCAGGTTCGTGGTTTTCACTGAACTGATGTCAAGGAAATAAATTTCAGTAGAATTGGTTTGAAGATCTGTGTTAGGCTTAAGAATTTTGTCTGCAATTCAGAGGTCAAGGGCAGAATTTTTGACAAAATGAAAAATTATACTCTGAGTAGGTAACATGCTTAACATAAACATTTGTTACGATGAAAGATCCCTAAAAACCTGAAGGTTCAGTGAAGTTCTTGAGGCTCACTGGAGCATAAATTTGTCTTCTAAAATGACACTAATTTACATGCTTTTAAGTTTCCTTAATGTCTTAAAGTGGTTTAGCTGTAGCTCAGATTTGATCACATGTAAAGATAAAAAACATAGGAATGCACAGATACTAATATTTACATTTTTATGTGCAAAGTTCATATAGTTGCAACGGGGTAAGAATGTTAGCATTTACCCCAATTTTAGGTAAAAACACTGTGATCTCACTGGAGTTTATGGGATACAATAGTGGTCAATAATATTTGATCTTCCAATATTTGTTGACAAAATTAAAATATTAATGTATTTATATTAGCTACAGCTAAGCCAGTTGGCTAAATACAAACTGAGTTGACATTTACTGATGTGTTGGGATAGTTGGAGTGTAATTTAATCATAACCAAATGCTCAAAATGCCTACCATTTTCTGATCATGTTGCTGAAAAAGTGCATCTAACTGCCTGGAAGGTATATCGCACAAATTACGGCGCAGTTGTTTTAAGCAGAGCTATGGGTTTCTTGTATTAACACTAAAATGATACTGACAAGTGCTGCTTTCCTTCCAGAATTACTTAATATGTCTCTCCTTAACTAGTTGCAGCATATATGAATCACATACTTGGGTCTGTAACTTCTGCAGTTGAGGCCATCATCTGTTACATTATCCTTCCTGTTTGAGTGTATTTGGCAAAGAAAAGGAGCACTGCAAGGAAGAAAGTGATCCATTTTGGGTTTCCACTGCTCTGGCTGCTACTTCAGTTGTATCATTCCCCTTCTGTCAGGTGAGATCATTATTACATGGCCTGGACAGTTATTCCCATTCGGGGTGTGTAGGTTTTGAAGCAATCAGTCAGAGGTCAGATTTGGTCAGGGTGGGACCCTTTCCAAATTACTCCTGGAAAAGGTGGGACCAGTTCCTGAAGCAACATTCTGTGAGTGGAAAAAATTATTTGGTGAAAAGCTGTAACATTTCACGGATCTTTTATAAGGCAGCACTATATAGGAAAGCCTGAGAACAGACTGACTGAAAGTGAACAAATCTCTTAAAGAGAATTCATCAAAGTTAGCTCTTCATCTGGAATATTAAGTTGAAGTACATCTGACTTGCTTCTCAGTGCAATGATTTTCTGGTGTTGTAATCAGAATTATGATTCCACTATGGAGATTTTTAAATTATGCTTCACCAAATGAGACTAAATCAGTGTCCCCAGTCCCTCATTGTGGAACTCTGACGTCAGCTCAGCTCTGCATCTGCCTTTTGCTCCTGAAAATCCATCTTGATCAGTAGCTCAAAGGTTAGTTAGAGTAAATATGAAATAACTGGAAGCCAAGTTAAAGCAATTTATCTTATTTTGTCTTTATTATTTGCAGGCCAAACTGCTGTACTTAAGCAGCAAACACCACAGCGGATAATAAATGGGAGATGCTTATGTTTAGAACAAGTGCAGATCTATAAATTATGGAGGACACACTTGCCTGTATGAAAGGCCATTTGAGAGGCTGAAGCTTCCTGAAAGAGGGGAATTGCTGAAATAATAACTAAAGCGAGTGTACTTTCACCAGGGGCTGGTGGTTCCGAGTAATTGTGTTGTGTTGTATGTACACTTCAGACATTGACCTCATGTCTCAGACATTCACCATGCCGAGAGCTTGGTTGCTTAGCACTGAATGCTAAGTGACATATTAAGTTCAACCAAATGTCAGTCATTGCAATGATGTCATGTTGTCCAAAACCCATTAATTACTTTGAAAATTCCCACAGTAACTGAAAATCTCAGATTATCTGCCTGAATTAATGGGAGCCCTGTAATTGAGTGATGGATCCCATGCTGTTATTTTGTACCCTATGCACTTTACATTTTGAATGGAGGTGGCAAATACAGGTTTTGGTCATCTCTACTCATCTTAGAATCGCTGCCAATTTTAATATTGTCATTAAGAACAATCCCACTAATAATAAGAAATGCGAAAGGCCGTATTCCCCACAGTACACCTTAGAAACTAATATCCCTTAGGAGTGCTATGCAAAGATTTTGGTGGACTTACATGGCTGGGATTTGGAGATTCTGTGCCAAAACCTCTCATTCCTGTTTTAGCAATGTTCAAGATCCCAAAGGAAAGAAAAGGAGTTTATGTATTTATTTATTTTTTTAATATCACCTACTAATTGCGGTGTCATTTTTCCTTTTATCTCTTCAGATAGGAGCGTATAAAGAAAGGTAGTTTTGAAGGGTGTTGGTGCTCTGAGTTACCAGGCTGTAGGTAAACTCCAGAGCAGTGCATGTGAGTGCTTGGGGCTCCGTGCTTTTGTCAGCCAGGGCTGGGAGGTGCAATTACAGGATGCTGTGCCCATTGCAGACTCTCTTCAGGCTCCTGTTTGGTGCCCACATCCAGGCTCCCCTTCTCCACTGGCTCACAAGTTATCAGCAGTTACTGTATTTTGTGTGATCTGGCTTCAGTGCTGCTGTATTTTATAAGCTAACACCTACAGCAGAAGAAAAAAAACCATCTAAATTCATTTTACAAGACTTAAGGAAATGTTTTCTGGTGGATAGTATTCCAGATGAAGCTTGTCTCTTCGTGCATGGGAACTTTGCAAACACTTTGCAATCTTCTTGATTTTTCTGTAACGAGGTCTTGGTGAGATTTTTCTTTCACTTTCATGGATTCGTTTGTGAGCAAGTTGCCACTGTGAACCAGTATTCAATATTCAGAATTAGGTTGTGTTAGTTAAAATTCTTCCCAATGTGGCTTGACGTATTTGATTTGTAGGAAGCAGGTATGAGAAAGAAGGAAAGAAAGATTGACTAAATTCTGTTCAGACTTTTTATGATTAATGATCAGGCCAACTTTCTGCTGGTACAAAATTATGGAATTGTCTGGTCTCCCCCAGACTGCACTGAAGAAAGATGTGTCTGAAGCTGCTGGAAAGAAAATCATGATTCATAGGATGGTGAAATTAAACATATCTTCACTTTCTCTTTAATAAAAAGATGCATAGTCATAAAAGCAAATTTCTTGCTTTGCCACTGTACCTTGTGGCAGCAAAAGATGACTCGGTGCTTCTTTGGTTATGTTTTTAATTTGCCTTTGTTTCATTCTGTTATTCTTCACATGTGTACAAGGCATGTTCAAAAAGAAAGCTCAGAAAGTGGCTAACTTATGATGCAGTCAGCAGGAAGCAAATTTCTAGATAATGGTACCCCTCAGTAGGAATGTAGGACTGGGGGGGAAGTGATACAGACTATTTTTTTATTTATACCATCAACTTTTATCTTACAAAAAATTATGTATTCAGCATTTTCCAGGATGTCTTTATATATCTCCAAATACCACAATTGTGTATTGTGGGGAATATTAGATCTCATTCAATTTAAAATATAACTTTATTTTTTTTCAGTCTTTAGAGTGTGAGTCCTTAAAAAAAAAAAAAAAAAAGAAGGATTTTTATTGGAGTCAGGCAGTCTTAAGAGTCTTACATAGCTTATATTGAGCTTAAGCAAAATAGTGTTTTAGACCTAATACATGTGACATGATCAATATGAAAAAGAACTCTAAACCCCAGAATATACTGAATAAGAATGCAAGCACGAGCAGTGGTTGGCTGTCTAAAAAGTGGGACTACTGAACGTGCAGTGAAGTTCTTGAGGCATCATAAGACCCAAATTCAGTTTACCAAAGCTGAACTAAATCTTCTGGAATCCGTGGGGTGATTTGGGCTTTATTCCAGCCAAGGACTGGTCAGCAGGATCTATTTTGGGGATGAGGAATGCCCCAAAGTGCTGAATGCAGGAGTCAGGGCCACTGGGGCATATCGTTATCCATTTCACACTGCAGCAGGGGCTGACTGTGCAATTGCCTTCCTAGGCTGGGGAACCAGCAGGCCTTGCAGAAACCTGGCTGCCCAAGCCCTCTCCTGCTTTTAGCAAGCTCATTTATTTGCAGCGTTTTGCTAACGTTGCCGTTTAAACTGCCTAAGAACCAAACCCGCCGTGACTTGCCCCTCCCCAAAGGGGTATCTGCTTTCCTAGTGTGCTAACTCTGGAAATGCAGTAGAAGAATGCAATAGCCTTGAAATTGCACTTCTCTGCCAGGAAAATCAGATTTCAGTCCTGAATCTGAGAGTATCTCTTATTAATAGCTAACACGTATGTAGCAACTGTGTTTGCATTGCACTTCACCAAAAGGAGCAAGACCTTCTCTTTGCCCTGATTAATATGCAGGCTGAATAAACCAAATGTAGCATAGCAAATTTATCTATTTTAAAGTATATTTAGCTTCCATTACCACAAATAGCTGTCAGCTTTATATTCTCGGTGTTTGTTTTCTTAAGAATAGGCCTGTGAGCCAGGGCAATGCTGTTTTTCCTGTAGGTAACTGAAGCACAAGAAGCTGATCAGCTGGAGTTCACACAAAAACATATATGGCAGATGAGGGATCTAACCTGACATATTCTGGCAGCAGGTTCTGTTCTGACACGTTCTGTTGTCCTGGCTGATGTATTTCTCTTGAAATCAGGCAAAAGAAGGCAACGAGGAAAGAAACAGATTTTACTCTAAATGGCTTGTTTTGTTGGACATCCTGCAAGCAGAGCATGGGGGTTCTTTGCTGGCTTTTAGGACCTCAGGAAACATCTGCATTCAGGAGAAACCCCTCTAGAGCCACAGCTCTCAGCTGGATATATCTGATTTTCAGGCTTCTCAGTCATGGAGTGGCTCTATGTAGAAAGATACTGTTATCACTAATCACAGAAAATAAAGGAAATATTGCTTAAGGCACATTTTAGAATGTTTTAGATGCTTGTTGGTATTTATTATTCAAGCTCAGTGAATTCTTTCCTCCACATCTTGGTAAATGGATTTTCAGGTTCATTTCCCTGAACACTGGCATGTCCTACACAACCACATAAGAGTTCAAAGTTACAGAACTTACTATATCTAAAAATAGTTGCTGCTGGGAGTCACTTCTACTAACTTTCGAGAAGCAAAGCAAAAATCAAAAAATCCGATAAACCCTCGCCTTTCATTTTGAATTACTGAGCACACAGACACTTTGTCTAACCCTTTCCTACACTGATGTCAGTTACATCATGGAGATGCAGGAACATGTTGTCAGCAACTGGCTACATCACAGCTCAGTTTTTCAAGTCCAGCTCTGTGGTATGGCAATAAAGAGCACATGTAACATTAATAACTAATTAAACAAATAATATTTTTGTCATACTAACTTATCTGAATACAGGAAAGCCAGATTGTTGTGAACTTACATAGGGAAAAATAAGAAAGATGAGTGTCTCCAGGAAGTGCGTATCATGATGATAAGGCTGCTTTTTGATGGTAGGAAATGTGCTGAGCTGCAGTCAACACAGACTTTTTTTCCTCATGATGTGGATATCTTAAAGCCAAAATGCAACCAATCATCCTTGTTCTTTCTCTATGGATTATCCTTTATCTGAATTAACACAAAGCATTTATTTTGGCTTGCAATTGTGAAGGCCTATTAAGTCATTGGTTGCCATGGGGCACTTAAAATATGTTTCTGCTTCCATCCACTACTGGTTTGGTTGTGGTTTAGCCTATGATTGCTTTCAAATGTGTCTCGTAAGCAGACATTCTTTTGAAAAGTGTTATTTTAAAAGGCTAAATTCATTTAAAAGAAAGTCTATTTCCCTAAAATGAGCATGTATTTTGGATGGCACAAAGTCATACTGCATGGAAGAATAATGCAATACTAGATTACTGCCTTAAATTAAAAATCAAATCAAAGCCAGTGGAATTCCCATATCTAATAAATTCCAGATATTCTGGATTCCTGAGGCCAAAGTACTTGCAAAGTCCATAAATAGTGACTAATTGGAAGAAAAATGTTGACAAATTGCACAGAATGAAGACAAGAGAGAGAAAGTAGATTTGGGAAAGAAATAGTATTGAATGAACCCTGAAAGGTTCTCCTTGGTGAGCTTCTACATGTAGCTTACATTATCTACTGCAATCTTTAGGTGATTAAATATTTCTATCACAATAAAAAGAGCCAAGGGGTGATGGGTTAAACGAAACTAATGGTAAGAACATCAGTTGTTTAACTCTAACAGTCTTGTTGCCGAATAAGAATCATTCCATTCCATGTTGAATCACCTTGCACATGGTTTAATCCAGATTTGCAGACAGATGGGCTGTGCATCAGTTCCCAGTCACTGAGCTTTGTGCAGCTCCAGGTGAATGCAGGAAGCAAAGCAGAAGCGCCTTGTTGTGCAGGCTTTGTGTGAAGAGTCAGCTGGGAACGGGACAAAAACCTGCTCCTGCTTCAGGGAAGGGAGGTGTGTGAGTTACAAGCTCCGTGTCACCAGTTCACCTTCTGCACTCAGCTGTGCCGAAGTGTGGCAAGTTCCAAACACAGAGAAGGCACAGTCCTTCCACTGTTTTATGTAGCAGACAAGAGAATAGGAAAATAGGGAGTGCAGTGCAGCAAGGGTGGAGCCCATCCGACGGACTCTGTCCATGAAACAGCTTCACAAGATTCTGTGTCTGCTCTCACGAGTCACAAATTATTTGTAGACATCACCAAATGTGAGTAGGTACTTTTTCACTTAGAGTGTAGGTTAGCTTTTATTTACCCTGATGATGTTTCAATTGTGGATTATACGGTTTAAAGTATATTTTATCATAGGGCTGAACATAAGCCAATTTTATCTTGGCATTTAAGGGAATGATGTATTTTTTTTATTTTTTTTTAATTGAGGTTTCCTGAAATGTGGTTTATTTTGCAAGTGTAAAAAGTGTAGAAAGCCACATTCTTGATCTTCTTTTTAAGAATCAGATCCTATCAAACATGTTTTTCTACCCTAAATTCCCATGGGTATAGAAAAGTGCTTTGTTTCATTAAAATATTTGTAGTAAGCATTTTTTAAAAATACTTTAATGTAGACAGATTTTTGTGCATTTATTTAGTATTTCTAATAGAACTTGTCAGACAGAAGAAATCAATAAATATCATGTATTGTACAAGCTGGTTTTAGCTTCTGAATAGCTCTGACTCAGCACAGATCATAAAAAGCCAATGGCTGTTGAAAATGGGTTGGTTCTGTTTGGTTGACGGAGATGGTAAAATATGCCAAAATAAGCACAAACTCTACTGGCAATACTAAATAGTTTTCTGTTTCTATTTGTCTCAAAAGTAACTAAACACTCCTCAGTTTTGCATCAAGAATTATTTGTGTTGACTTCTGCTTCTTCAGCTGGAAATACTTCCATGTTCATATTTTGATGTAAAATTGAGGGGGGGGTTTGGTGTGTCTTTTTAATATCACTTTATATGTAATGAAATTTATGTAGAATACAGGAAAAAAAGTGTGTCCCCAGATGTTAAAGTGGAAAAGACTCTAAACTTTGTGAGAATATAAGGAAAAAAATGAGATGGTGTTCTTAACTTAGGTGGTGCCTGACATGCTCACCAACTCTTACTACGACATTATTTTTATTTAATTCCACAAATGTAGACCAAGTGTGTCTTGTCCTTTCCTGGAAGTGGGAGGTGGGAGAGGGCTGTGTGACCTCTCTTTTTATCAGGCTGAGTTTCTACATGTGTAGGATGCAAAGAGAGAAGGTCTCATGGCCATCCTGTGGTCTGTGGCCACAGGGAGGATAGCTGATGCACTGCCTTTGATGTGTTCTATGTTAGCTCATTTTCCCCATCCTACACAGTTGGATCAATTGTGTTTTATCAATCATCCTGAAATAGCTGTTTGCAAGATTATAACACCCTTGGCTGGAGCAGTGAATAATGCTGACTCCCACTTCTTGATTCCTTCCCTGCTTTCTCCAGGTTAAAAGTCATGTGTTGGTCTCCACTGTACACACCCTTTGTGTGTGAGGGAAAGAAGGAGCAGCTTTGTGGAAGCTCTGACCTTCCCTGGCATTTAGAGGAGCTGTAAAGTGCAGGGTAAGTTCCTCAGCTCCCTGCACTGTGAGTGAGCAGGTACAGTGACAGCTCAGCCTGGACATGGAATCCATTGAGATGGGCAGCAGTGTCGGCCTTCAGAACGTTCTCCCAAAGCTTTCCAAATGGAAGATGTTCAAAAGGCTGATGCCTTTGCGGGAGATTATCTGTGATCCCAAGGTAGATCATTGCCGTAACAATTCCATATGCACAGCCAGGCTCCTGATTGCTTGTCATTCCTTGAGTTGCCAGTAAAGCTGCTGCATGATATTCCTGTTTTACTGTGTTCTGTGCTTCCGAATCCCACATCTCTGTGCTGCCCCAGTTCAGTTCTTTTCAGACAAAACCAGGAGAGAGGCTTGTTTAGAGAGTTTTTATGAAGTACGAGCTGCAGATTCACCCCCAGTGCTGGAGTCCTAAGGCAGGAGAAGGGTTTTTAAGCAGAGCATGGAGTCACAGAATCATTTTGGGTTTGGAAAAGACCCCCAAGGTCATCGAGTCTAACCTGTGCCCAATCTCCCCCTTGTCACCCAGCGCAGGGCACTGAGTGCCATGTGCAGCTGTTCCTAGAACACATTAAGAGCAGTTATGGACAATCCGTTCCAGTGACTCAGTGGTGGCACAACTAGAGTTTGCTTTGAGGGGCCCCTCCCAGAACCAGGGCCAGTTGAGATCTGTACCATTGTTCTTCTTACTGTGAGCTGACGAGTTTCTGACCAGAATCGTAGGATGTGCTGCTTACAATAGCAGAGGAGTTGACTCAAAGATGCAGGAGGTCTGCTTTAGTTCTTTGTTTCTACCAAAACCCCAAATGCTGAGTTCAGGAACTGGCTCAGTTTCTGTTAAGGGAATGCTGAAGGCCCTTGTGAAGCTGCAGTCACATCCTTGGGGAGGTTTGGTGACACATGTAGATGTTAGTGCCCCCCAGAAGGAATGGAGTAGTCATCTCTGATTAGGTATGAGAGTGTCCTGGGAAGGTTTTTTGCTGAAATCTGTGTAAAAGTAACAGAGCGGAAAAAAATCTGTTGGAAACAACCACTTAGCAATTATCTGTGAAATACAACTATTGCAGCTGTTGTTTGCGGTGTTTAGATGCTGATGGTCATGTGTTATTTGGGAAGAAGTTTCACCGCTTTTGGTCTGAAAAATATTAAAAAATGGAATTGTGTTCTGCACATGAGCAAAAAAAAACAAAATTGAGGCTGGTCCCAGGAAAGAGGGTTATATACTACAGTTATATATTTCACATCTGCACCTCTCTTAAGTTGCAGAAAATTGTATTGGAAATGACAGAAAATGTAAGATTATGCAGAATTCAAAGCATACTGATTTCATTGTGAATGTGCTATTTAATAAAAGAAAGGGGGAAACATACTTCTGTAGATTTTGAGTATTTGTGACAACATACATGTTAATTATTGTCAGTCTGTGCAATTGGAAATGGTAAAAATCTATATTTCAAGCAGTTTTAAAGTTTCAGAGGAGTCTGGTTTTAACCAATTTTGTTTGACTTTCCATTAATGACTAAGAGGAGCCCACATGCGAAACTTGTAAGCTGTAGTTAGCTGGGAGTGTTTTCAAATATTCTGGGGAGCAGGATGAGAAAAGCTGCGTGGGAAAACACTGCCTAGTGTTTGTTAAAGAGCAAGACATCTCCCCGTGTCACCAGCAACGTTCCCCAGCAGCAGCAGCTCCTTCCCAGCCTGATCTTGTCAGGTGTGCTGCAGCAGGCTCGTGGCCAAGGGCTGGCTGCGCTCCACGCTGTCTCCAGCAGCACTTGAACCATGCTTCCCTGCCAGCAAATTCCTTGTGCCATTCCATGGGGAAGCAGGGAAGGAAGGGCTGTGCTGCCGGCCGTTGGAGGCAGGTGTGGCCCTGGGGTCTAACAGCCAGAATTCAGAGCCTCTCACAGCTCGCCCGTGACCATTCTGGGAGCCCCCTGGGGGTCCCACCTGTGCCAAGGGGGAACAATGGGGCCTCACAGTGCTTTTGGCCTTTTCTCTTTGCTGGCGTGTGCCAGAGGCAGTGTGGGTATCTGAGTGTCTGGCTCAGTCCTTAGGTGGTTAGGAGGCATGGCATATTTTGGACACATCTAACTAAACTGTTTATCTCCATCAGGAAGTTTTAAAAAACAGCAGGGAAACAGGTAGATAATTTGTTTATCTAATTTATTCCCTGATGAATCAAGGAGAAAAAAATTGATGGATAGAGATAATTTGAAAATCAGATCCCTTTACGGTTCAATAATCCTTCAGAATTGTCATGTTTATACAATCACACACAGAGAAAATGGCCAGAAGAAGGCATCACAAGAAGTTACAGTTTTTCAAAATTTTTGCCAATTTGTACATATTCTGTTCATTTTACCTTAGAAGTTGATGAACTACAAATTTTTTGTATCCCTTATTAGCATGATCCAGTCAGCTGTAGTAAATGGTAATTCTTGCTCTTAATCTGGAGAGACATATATCTGGAACTGAAGGAACGGAATTTCAATATCTGTGCCTTGGTGAGACATGAAATATAATCCAAATCCTTTTATTCAATTTACCTGGCTTACTTTAAAACAATGTTATCTTTTGTCTTCAGTCAGTTTTTCTGTGGAAAAAAATATTTCCTTGACATAAGGTTGGTATTTATCCGAAAGCTGTTATGTGATTATCCTCGCATTCAGGGCAACAAACTGTAGATGAAGAGCTTCAGCTGAGCAGTTCATTGCAGTTTATATCTCATAGATAATGCTTTCATAATGCTCCTGAAGGACTAAGAAATGTAGCTTCTTCAGATTGCTTGTGATGACTTGCAATGCAACAGGGAGACAACACATTTGAACCCTCCCAGGCTCCTTACCACGATACCAATAAGTAATTACCTGAGCAGAATTCACTTTATACTTCCTTTGCTCTATTACGGTTTTGTACTCACATTTTATCTGAGACACAGCTCAACACCTTTTCTGAGTCCTCTCAGCTGTCTAAATTCAAGTATTTTGAGCCTCACTTTTCTTGATCTGCTCAGATAATGAGTATTCTGATTTCAACATGAGCGGCTGGTACCTTTCTGCAGCCGTATTGAGATCTCTCTCCTTGCTGTTAATTGTGAGACACTGTGTGCACATTATCCCTGTGCCTTCTCGGATCTCTATTTGGATTGGACTCTGTCTTTATTTCACCAATTATCATTTTCAGATTCCCTCCAAGAGCTTCTAACACAGGAGGCAGTTACTGCAGCTGGTAAATGCCAGCATTCCCTTGCATCTCGATTTTCAGACACTGTCATTCACATGTAGCAGCACAGGCCACATCTCCTTTCCTGGAACTACCTGCAACTGGAGGCCTGAAAAGATACCTTGATTCTGCTCAGAGAAAGATTTATTTATGTGGAGAGTGGCAAAGGCACCAAAGGGAATAGTAATAGCTATTGTGGCAGGAGGGTGACAGGATCAATTCTGCCTGGCAGAGCGTGGGGAGCAGAAGGGATGTATGCAAGTGGCCTGGGGCAGTGTCAGAACACAAGCTCATTTTAAAAAGGTCAAATATATATGGCACAGGCGGTACTGAAGTCTTTTACCTCCAAATGAAGATTTTTATTAAAAAGAAAAAGACATTCTCAGAACTCAGGTACTTTGGGGAAGCAGGAAAATTGTGGGATAATGGTCTGAGGGATGCTGAGAACTACAGAAGGTAGTTTCGATTTGAGAGCAAGCCTGGTTATTTATCTGAAGTCTTTTGTTTCAAATTTTTCCTGTAGCCCTCAGCACCTGGGAGGCTGGACTGCATTGTACAAACCAAGCACCCTCACAGCCTTAGGTGCACTAATTTTTCAAGGCACTTAGTTCTAGGCTATGCTTTGCTGTCCCATTGGAAAATGGCTATTGAACATTGGCTCTAAGACCTTTAACCTGTAAAGAAACCAGTTCTTATACATGATGTTCCCTCGTAGCTTGCAGCAGGTCTGAAGATGGTGGGCCCAATCCATGTGTTGCTCTGCCACCACAAGTATCTGTGGTGGATCCCCAAATCTTGTTGTTAAGAAACTTGTGCCTTCAGTGAAAGTACTTCAGTGCTCATTTAGCTGACTCAGACTCATGGAACTCACACTGAATTAAACCCCAAGTCTGGAGGTAAAGCAATTATTGAGGTACCACCCCTGGGACTCAGCAGCTTCTGGACTATTTCAAGATGTAGGGTAGAAGGAGGCCAACACAGTTCACCACTGACAATGTAAGATGTCTCTTGGGAACGTGCACTAAATGGGAACATATCCAGATGTTGGGCTCTCAGATGTGTGAGTCGTTGTGGAGCAATCATCCAGTCAATCAGTTTGTGTAACAGCGAGAACGAGAAGGCAAAGCATATAGAAATGTGAGTTGGAAATTGAAATTCAGTGGGCTGTAAGGCACAGAGGGTCCTGCCAGTGCGGGGGACACTGGCTGTGCCAGGGCTGGGAAGCTCTGGGTAAGGAAGTCAGTACTGCCAGGCAGGGAAGGGACGGCAAAACTCAGCTGCTCACTTGTGTGTTGATGTGTAACAACAGTAAACAGAAATGAGATGTGCGCCACATGAATAGCCAACTTGCTGAAAATCAGATCCTTTCATTGTTTACAAACTGTGGCAGAATCACCACAGATTAATGACATTTAGAAATCACCACTTCTACTCCATGTTTTCATAATTGCCTTTTTTTTTTCTAATTTGTATTTTCTTAACCCATTACAGTCAATTCAATATGATACCAATACAAATACTTGTAGTTTAAAGGATTTATAAACAAAAATGAATGAGGGAAAAACACTATGGTACTTTCCTTGACCCAACATTTACACAGAAAGTTTTTTTTTATTTTGACATGACTAGACAGATACCAAATGCCAAATGGTTTTAACTAACATCAATACACAATTAGCAGTCTTTGTAATTAATCAGGGCAGAAAATTGGAGACAAGGGCCTAACACAGGCTTCTCTCAGCCTTCATGTCCACTCTGCAAAAGTATAAACTTTTTTCCTGCTCTTTGGACAATGTTCAAAATGGCTCCTGCACAATCCCGAGATGACAATGACCATTGTTGCCGTTCATTCAGAGATCTGTCAGTCTTTGAAACCCTGTCATTAGTTATGTTCAAAGGCAGGAAATACTAATGAGGTTTGATTTCACCAGTCTCCATGAGGCTCCTTGCATATAATTCCCCTCACAAGATAAACTCACATTTTGTGTTTATTTTGCGAAATATAAACTTAGATGTAAAACATGAGAAAACAGTAGCTGAGAGATGTTATCCTCAAACAGTCCTAAAACTGTGGTAAAGGTACTCCAATAAAATCCTCAGCCCAGCCATATCATTGCAGCCTGTTTCTGCATTTATGTGATTTTAGGTCTTCAATGTGCCTGTTAAAAACACATTCTGTTTAAGAAACACTTCGGAGTCCTGATAGGATTGTATTTCAGCTTAAGTGTTTTATATTCTTCTAGTACAAAGTGTAAAAAAAGCGCTATATTTTCATTTTCTTGCCACTCATGGAATTAATGAAAAGACACCAGAATTCAGTCACCAAATCCTGAGACGTTTACTTAATCAGAATTTTACGAAAGATCTTTGCAGCAAATTACTGTATTCACAGCTGATCTATTTTGCTGTGCAGTTTTTTTGTGTGAATCAGACAGTTTTCAGAGTTCAAGTTTTTTTACTGTTTTTCCACTGATATTTCTAATGATCTTTCAGAATGACTCACTTATCACTCACCAGTGTGATTAAGCATTTAACATTCTGACTGCAAATGTTTCCTAGTCCAATCAAAAAGGTCATAGAACAATACATTACTAAAAAGCACAGTGTAATTAGGTTACTTGCCACGTAAATTATAGCTGCTTGAGTTGAAATGAACTTCTGTACTTAGACTGTTGTTCATGCAGTAGTCATTACACGTTTCTGAATTTCATCTTTTAAAATGTGGATTTAGTATGTTTTTAGCTGAATAGCTGAGGGATTTTTCATGTGGCTGGTCCTATTGCACAGATTTGGCTTTAAGCTGGGATCAGAAGAAAAAACATAATCATGTATAAGAATTAATTACAGCTTTAGTGGATAAGCTAACTTTAAAAGATACAGGCAAATCTGTACTCATCAAATAGTGACTTTTTTCCAGCTTCTTTGTTGATTGTCTTTGTTGTGGGAAAGTATGAGAGATATTTCAGGAATGACAACCTGATTGCAAAGATAAGTACCAGAAAAGATTTGATCATGTCACTGATATTGATGGGAAAATATAACTTGGGTTTTCATGGGGATTGACTTGATGGGCAAGCTAAAGTGCATGTGTAAGGATTAGGCTTGTCAGTGGGAAACAGTAAGTCTGGTCATTACAGTTAGCTCATTTATGGCACAAAGAGGCAAGGGAACATTTGTGAGTCTTTGGTCCTTGCTGAATAAAACGGAATTATTTCAGTCAAGCTGCCACCTCAGCTGTAAAATATCAGAGCTATCAGATGGGAGCAGTGATTAGAAACTGCAGAATGACACAAATCCATCTGTGCCTTGGGTGCCAAGGAACCATTGGGATACTCTGTCCTGAGTCCTGAGACTACCATAGAAATTATAAAAGTGAATAATATGGTTCCTTTTTTCAAAGTTGTTGAGGAAGTCAACGGCTGGTTTTTAACACAACACAGAAATAAAAATAACTCATTGGGGAAATTCATGTGTAAACTGTTTTTCTTCTTTACTCAAAGAACTGAAGAAAATTATTTTAACTGACCACTGCTCTGAGAGGTGAAGCAGAGACTGCACAGTCCTTGGTGAAAGGTTTCAGTGCTTTTAAACCATCATTGAAATCTCCCCTCCATGGTCACTGCCAAACAGTCAGCTTGGAGAAAGCTTCTCCAATGTACACCACCCCCCCCTTTCCCAAGAGCTCCTTCTGCCTATCCAGCCAGTGCTTCTAGCTGATGCCCAGGTCCTGAAATCATCACTCCTAGCTTTTTTCCTTCTGGAAGGGAGACATCTGATAGTTCTATTCTTAGTTGTCATAGAGTCTGCATTAAGGCAGTCTTCAACTTTCAGGTCTCAGGGCCTCAAAGAGCTCTTTATGCCCTTAGGCAGCTCAGAAGGAGGAAAATTAGGGGAAGACTGAGTCTTCAGCCGTCTCTTAACATTCAGATTTAGAGTCGTGTCACACCAAGGTGCAGCCCCATTTTGTTTACACCACACTTTCAATGCAATTCTCTCTGCTTCATCAATGGCAGAGTCATATTTCTGTGTTTCACATGGTACGTTATTACTGATTTTATTGTAGCTCAGAAACATGTAATTATCCATGCTATTAATATGGTCCTGATGGGATGGGTATTCTGTTGTGCTTGGTGCGTGTCATAAAATCTGTAATGTCCACTGAATGTTCCTTTGTTATCAGCAATTATTCAGTAATGAAGGACAATAGCGGTGCCTCGATGTTCAAAATACAGAAGTATTTAAAATCTTTTCCATTATAATAGAACTCCACGATATAAACAGAATTCCTCAGTTCCATGCAAAGCTAGGTCTTCAGGACTGTCAGGAACTCCCAGAGCCTGTGGGTATAGACAGGATTTGAAAGCAAAGCTTCAGAAGAGGAACTTCAGTTTTCTGCTCGGGCCTGTAGTTCTTTCTTCAGCCATAACTGTAATTCAAGTCTAATTTGTGAAATATATATTTGAATTATTCCCCTAGTAAGGACAAGGAGGTCACCACAGTACTAGTGGTTTCTCTTGCACAAGTAACTCATTTCTAAACCATGCATAAAGCCCAGTCTTGGCTAAGCAGGCTGTTCATAGTCACCTGTACGGGTCACAGCGTATTCCAGAGGATCTTAACTACATCTCCTGAAAGTGCTTTAATACTCCTGATTACAAAGAGTAATGTCTAAAGACCAAAGTAAAAGAGTAATTTTTAACCCTGTGGTAGCCTACAGTGGAGTTAATTACACGAATAATTCAATATATCACAAGTATGCATTGTAAAACCCAGGCAGAGGAAGTTCCTGTGTCTCTTTGCCCAGGGTGCACTGGGACTGAGAGCTTTAGCTTTGTTTTTTTTAAATCAGTGTTCTTTTTGAAGTTTTCAAACAGTTTTACCCCACAGATAAGAGGAACAATGGTACCTGTGTTGCACTGCATTACAGCAGCACTTTAAAGGGGTAAGCAAACACCTGAGGAGGGGCGTTCTAAGGAGCCATCAGAAACAGACTGAATTTGATTTGTTGGCAGTCGACAGCCACCCCATCTTCTCCAAGCTTTCCTTGTGCTCCTTCACCTTCCCTGAAAACCAAGCAAAATGTAAATAATGAAGTTGTTCCTTTCTTTTCCTTATCCTGACTTTTGAGATCTTGGCATGGTGCTGACAGGCAGGAAGAATCTGCAGTTGGATGTACCTTCTCTCCAAGAGCAGGACAATGAGCATTCACTTCAGTTGAAGAAAAGGCTGGCTCGGGAAACTTCTTAATAATAATAATAAAAAAACCCTCGCAAGCAAGGAAACAATTTTTTCTCCATAAGGATAAATTAATTTAAAACATGTTATAGGGTGTGTCTCACATGCTTTGATGGGTATGTCAGACACATGACATTATTTAGCATTACACAGCACAAGGCATCATCTTTAAATCAAAGTGTTGGCCCATATTTTTCCTTGACATGTAGCAGATGCCATTTGCTTACATAAATCTTCAGATGAGCTTGTTAAGTTACAAGAATAGGCACAGGACCGAACACAGAGCATTAGAGTCCTCTGCAAAAAAAATTTGTTCACTCCCAGGAGATAAAGAGCCTGAACTGCCCAATTCTTGTGCCAGTTGTAGGCAACTCCATCAAGCAGTGCTCTCCAAGTATCATCCTTCTCTTTAAAGGAAACTCAGGCAGCTGATGACATTTACTTGAAGTGCTGGTTTACCTCCCTGGTCAAACTGAAAATGAAGAGGTAAAGGCTTTTCCCTCCATCCTCACAATGGATCTTTATAAAGCTACCTGTAGCGTTTGAACATAACCTTCCTTGTTCTTCTGGCACATTCAAGAAAACTGCAGTTGCTCATATTCAGGATCCAAATCTTCCAGTTTAAGTACAGGAGCAATTCAGAGGATCAGCCCTTCACACCAGAGCCACATGAGCGTGGAAGGAGCAGAGCCTCAGCACTGCACAGGGTGTGAGATCTGCTGTGCTGGACTGCAGGGAAGGCTGAAGCTCTGGCCAGGAGCTGCTCCTAAAAGGAAGCCAAGGAGACAGCAGTGTTCTAGCAGAGGAATTAAATGTTTCTCTTGGAAAACAGAAAGTGACTGATTGGTGATTTGAACAGCATCAATACAATACCAAATCAGGGGACATGTGGAAAAAAGCTGTGACCAAAGGAGATGAGTGCTGGTGTTTGTGGGGCTGAAGAGATTGGTCAAAAGTCTTTTAAGCCTAACTTTTGTGAGGCCACTCTGCTGGCTGCAGCTGGGTAGTAGCAGTGATACTGGAACAAAAATTCATTGCTGCTTCTTTTTGGAACTGTTTCTCTGGGAGTCATCCCTGAAACAATAAAGGCCTGTTCATTAATCAACTTTCATTAATAGGACTTATTTCTTCCCCTTTCTGTCCCCTCTTTTTTTCCCTTTCTTCCTCTGCCTCTTTTCGGTACACACACTGCCTCAAGCATTTTCATGTTCACTAATCTTTTCAATATTCATAAAGCAAAAGTAATACGTGATCTGTGGGGAAATGCATTCCCATTCATATATTTTTTCAGGGTGAAGTACAGACCTTTTCTGAAGCGCTGAAGAAGCTTTGTCCTGGACTAATGGCTGTCACACGTGGCCTGGACACGCAGGTGTACTCAGGGTTAGAGTGTGTTCCCAGTCACTTTGCCAGGAATAGATTGAAGCCTGATACTAAAGAAAAGAGAGAACGAGCACAGAAAGTCTCTAGGATGTTCTTTAAGATGGAAAAGACAGGAAAAGCAAAGATAATGAAGCAAAAAATTAAGAAAAAATAAAGAGAAGGAAATGTTGACAGAAAAAGCAAAAAGCGAGCAAGCTGCCATGTAGAATTTGTTTGTACACATCCTTTTGAAAGAAACTGCTAAGTATTCTTCACAAAGAGTAGGAACACAGCACTATGTGCTGCACACGTCATACAGGGAGCCTTTAGAAGTCCATTTCAAGCCCTTGCTGAAACAAGTTTAGCAGTCTACAAACAAGAATGCTTTTAACGTTGCAACACCCACAGCCATTTTATAGGTCTTGTGGCTTGGATCTCATTCTTGGTGGGGGTTGCTCTTTATTTCTTATCCAGAGTGTTTACATCTTTGTGGTGTCGGCAATACAGACCCATCTTTATATGAGCAGCAAGAAAAAAACAGCAGTAAATCTCTGCAATGTGTTTTCAGTATGTCTATAAATCTGAAATATTTAAATGTAAAACAGTCCCCTTTCTTTGAAAACTGTGGATTGAAACTCACAAAAGGATTGATTACAATATTTTCACTCAAGATGATCTGAACAAAGATGAGGTTAATATCTTTTCTTGAATGTACTCTTTAAATTAAGAGGCACTGAGAAAAAAACCCACAGTACTTTATTAAAGGTATTGTTGGTGGTTTGTCACTATGGGAGTGAAGCCAAAACTGTTCTTATGGAAAGAAATACAGCTCACTGATAAAACTGTATAACCTGTGTGTTATAAAGAGATGGTAAAAAGTTCAGCTGTTCAGGTGAAAAAGCAAAATAGGCACAGATAGATCTCTCTTCTATGTCTATATTAATCATCTTAAATGTAGTGTTTTCAGACAGGTGAATACAGATTCCCATAAGTAATCTGTAAGTAGCTGGGGAGATTTCGTACACCCAGACATCTGTGCTGTATTTTTTGATGAAATAGAAGTTTTAATCTCCTCTTTTGACAAATGATAATATTTTCATAACAATGTGATCCCCAAAGGATCAAAGATTCACTTCGTTAAGTGCCTTTAGAGTGTTCAGCTCTTTATCTAGAGTCAAAAATAGTTTCTGCCCGACGGAGACTGAATGCCTGGGACCTGAGACAGAGTGATAAATAGATAACTGAGGTTTGAAAGGCAGGAGAGAGACAGACTCAGACAAAGAAACCTACACAGCCAGGTAGATTTGAATAAATCAACAGGTTCTGTCTTCAACAATGTAGAGTGACCAGAGAAGAGGTAAGATTACATGGGTTGTCATTCTCTTATCAACAAAGTGCTGAACCTAACAAAGCTGGAAGAGGATTAATAAGGAGATTGGAGGAAATAAAAGAGATTTTGATAAAAACAGAGTCCTTCAAAAGACTCAAGGTCAAAATGTGTGTTTGGGGAGACTCACCCCACAGTAAAGCCATTCTGATACAGCTCTGCTTCATATCATCCTTTCAGGAATGGGAAATACATTACCTCAGCCCTTCTCCAAGGCATATAGCTCAGTGTGTGTGTACCCACCTTCCAAGGGATTGTTATTCCCACTGCCAAGATTCTAGGAAAAACCAGTCTGTAGTCAGCTATCTCCTCTGGACACCAGCATTTTTTACCTCATCTGCTTAACATCACTCACTGTTCTGTCAACATACAGTCCTTGGCCCTGGTCTTGAGAGCACCTGGTAGGATTTTGGCAACCAAAGAGGACACAGAGCATTGAACCTGAGGCAGCCACATCACGGGCAGGAGCTGGGTCTGCAGCGTGGCCATAGGCTGCCCACAGGGATAATGCACGGGCGTTTTCAGAGGTCACCTCAGCCCACTGAAGCTCTGGATTCAGGCCACCTTT
Organism: Melanocharis versteri; assembly: GCA_013397845.1. Lineage (NCBI taxonomy): Eukaryota > Metazoa > Chordata > Aves > Passeriformes > Melanocharitidae > Melanocharis > Melanocharis versteri. The sequence continues at coordinate 661,209 of VZTG01004864.1, read as the reverse complement.
GGTGTTCCAGTTTTCAAGAATTTTTACAGCAACAGCTTCAAAATATCAGCACAGAATTTATAAGCTGCACATAGACAGATTCCACAAATAGTCACACAAGGCCAACCCACACACCCAAATGGATATTTCCCAGCTGCTGGAGCCAGTGGGGTTCCCTGCTGCGATCTCTGTCCATCTCAGCAGCTGGGAAGGAGCTTCCTGCTGCTTCAGGGGCACGTGGTCCTTTTTCCACTTCTAGGATGGAAACAATGGAAGACTCCTAGAACATTCCCTGTATCAGGGAAGAATCCTTCACCGTCAATACTGCAAGAAGGGAGTGGGTCTTGCTTTTGGGTGAAGAGCCATCAGTGACTTTGTGTTATATTGTGCTGCTTCAATTTGATTTAATGGGGGCAAGAAAAGAAAGACAGAAGGGAAAAAGAGTTAATATTGAGCTAAGCAATGATGGTACAGAAGAGGAGCTAGCACCGAAATTCAAGTATCCTAATAAATGGAGTGAGTTGAATAAACAATTTTAGTGACTATCATGGGTCAAATCCTGGAAAAACATTAGCAGATATGTTTATGCCAGCATAAACATTTAAGTAAAATCACTGTGTGTTATTACAATAACATTGCATTTGAACTGAAGTTGTTAGAAATCCCCTTCAGAAATTAACCCAGCTATTCTTAATAGCAATTATGGCTTTTTACAACCCCATTTGCGTTCATCATCTTAGAAACTGAAATATTTCTAATTAGCAAAATGGCAATAAAATGAAAAGAGTTTGTGTATTAGGTTAGTGGCTGGAAGTGTGTTTTTCTCTCAGCTCTGAGCTGTGTTGCTCCATTAGCTTTCAGAATGATTGCACATAGTAGTTTGCCAGGAGATTTGCTCTATGTAAAGTTGTACAAGTGCTTCTGTACTCTAGAAAACAAGAAATGACAGGAATATGTTGTAAAAATGTATCCCCTCTGTTGGGAGGTTTTTTATTACACATACATTTAGTCCAAATAATTTTAAACTTACATTTCCACCAAAGCTCATCTTTGCTTTAACAAGTGTTTTTTATTAACTGGAATGATGGGTTTTTCATTTTGAACTGAAATCTCCTTTTTGTGTTTTCAGAAGGGCATATATCTGAAGGCTTATTTTTAAAGCTGAAATGCAATATGTTGAAAAAGCATTTGTGAACTCTTTTTCTGTAATTGAAAAAATACATGAGTTAGACTTTAAAGTGTGAAGAATGATACAGCTACTATCTGTGCTGACTCAGGCCAACTTGCTTCCATGCTGGTATGACCTTCAAAAGGAGTTAGAAAAATCACTTGAGGAGAAGAGAATTTCTGCCTAAAAATGTGAATCAAAACTTTTCATTGCTGCATGCAAAATATCAAGTGTAATATGTGTTATAATTTTGATCTTAACATAGCTTTTTTTCATTATATTGGCAGCATGGTCAGGCTAGATCAGGATCCTAAAAGAACGCTGCTATTTTATAGTTGGAAATGATGCAGTAATAAATTTTGTTTCTCAAAAATGTAATGAGAAGCAAGTGTCATCGCAGCCATGTTTCTGTAACACTGCATTTTTTATTATATCTGGCTCTATGTTATTAATACCCAGATCCAAATGTTTTGGTTTGGTTTGGTTTGGTTTGGGTTTTTTTCCATATATTCTCTAAATAGTACTTAGGGATCAGAAAGGCCATAATGATCTGAATGATCATAAGAATAAGTAAAACATTTTTCTTGGTCAGGCAAGAACTTTGATCAGTTTTTAAAGGTACATAATCTACACTGATTATGTTCAAAGAATTAATATGGCTTTATGTTCCAGAACTGTCCCTGCAGGTCCCCATATCAGCCAAGAATAATATCTAGACAGATTTACCAGTCTGGAAAGGTTTTAAGTGAACTTCATACCCATGCTCAACTTAGCTTGATTTAACTTGGTCAAAGTCAACCCTTTCACTAATGTGCAGTTTGCAGAAGGAATGTGAAACAGAGCATCAAGGGCTTTTCTGCTCCTCATCCACCTCACCTGTGAGGAGGCTGGGGATGCATTAGAAGTTGGAAGGAGACAGAGCCAGGCCAGCTGACCCCAACTGACCAAACGTTATATGTGATTTAGCATTTTACCTAAGGTTTAAAGTGATTATTCTTTTTCACTGAGCACTCTTCATGTATTTCCTTGAACCACTGACCTCATGTGCTACAACCTGATTAATACAATTCCCCTCTGCCATGCCTATCTGTACCTGTTCTTTCTTTAGGGAGGCAAGAAAGCCCCAGAAAGTCTGGAACAAGCACTCTAATTGTCCCACTTACGTTTCACAGTCTCCTAGTTTTCATTATTATTATTTTTTCACAGGTATCTTATCTTTATGTGCTGGGAAAACAAGTTATTGAAATTCCTTCCCAGGCGCTTCACTACCAGTGTCCATTGTTGGACCTTACCAGTTCCAAAGAAGGAAAACCAAAAAGGATCACATTACATGTGTAGCCCAGAAACCACACCAACTCAGACACTTCTGTGACCAGGACCCCAACCTGTTCCTCAAGTAAGAATTATATCAATACCATCATCATCATCATCATCATCATCATCATGCTGTAGCCACGACCACTCAGTTGTTTCCTCAGATTCATACACCATAATCTAATGATCAAGATCAATGTACCTTAGGATTTTGCTGTAGTGTCAGCGCACCTGAGGGAGTGGCAGAATACATCCCTGCCAAACTCCTTTCCTGAAATCAGACAATCTTGTTTTGTAACACCTTTTATTATTTCGACTGCTGTTTTCTGCTTATAATGGAGAATTGACAAAGTGGTGCTGTTGTGTTCCGTAACGAGTTCTGCAAACAGAATAAACTTAATTTTGTAAAAATGAGCACCAATTATTTTTTTTTTCCCATGTTCCTGCAACTGTCCTTTATCTACGCAGTTGTTTCAGCCAGGTGTCCCTCTCATCTATCACACCTGACATCTTCTTCCCTTGGGCTTCTTCTTCCCCGTGGGAGGAGCATTACAAAAACTGCCAAGGGCAGGTTGGAAGCAGAGTACTTCATAATCTAATAATGTGTGATCTCCATGATTACCTGACGCTGCTGCTCAGTGACCAGTGCAGCCATCTGTAGGAGGTGGCTCTGTAGCTCCCATGCTGAAGGGCTGTATTGTTCCAATGTTGTTGCTCCATGGGGGTCAGAGGCTCAGAGGATGTTAAGGCCTGCCATGGTTGTGCCTCATAACCTCCCAGGAAACCCTGGGATTTAAGCCAGTGAGGAATTCAGTACACTTGATCAAAAAGAAAAGCACTTCTTGAACGTTCTCTTTTTGTCCTTGTCCGCAGTTTGGGCTGGGAGCACTGGTTGACAGCACACTGTGCAGACCCTACAGGTGTATTTTCTTTCCTCAGCTCAGGTGGAACAGTCTGAAAGTGCCTGAAGCTGGTAGCACAGAAGCCACAGTGCAAACTTTGGGGCTGCACACGAGTCTGATGGCTGCTTACATAAACACAGAGTGTCTCCAGGATCTGTGTAGTTTCAGATCAGAACTGGTTTTATTAGTAAGTGCTGCCTTGCCAGACAAGAAAAGGTGATTCACTTGGATGGGGGGAGAACTACAGTTCTTCTGTAATGAATTCATTATTAACACAGTGAGAGACAGAACCAGGCAGTTTCAAATTCACAAATCATCTGTCTTTTCACTAATATCTGTGTTTTTTGGCACCCCAAGAGCAGTCTCTGTTCCCCTGGAGAGACTCTTTCATAATGCTCAATAATGCATCTGTTATTATGAGAAGGATGTTGAGAGTTTAGAACACAGCAGCTCAGCTGAAGCAGCTGTTGCTTCAGAGACAGCGAAAGCAGAAAAAAAGACATTTAAAATTTTTAAATGTATGCTCCCATGTGGTCTATTTCTCAGCCCAAAAAGGGGCCTTTGCATTGCATCTGCCACCTGTCTGCAAAGGGGGAAGCTTTAGAAAGGATTTTCCTGGAGCTGCTCTTGGCCGCCCATTCCAGGCCACAGCCAAAGCCAACTCTTAAGAACCATTGTAAAGAGTGAATTCAGCTATTCCTCTCTGCTTAGATTTCTCATGACCCTGATCTTCCACAGGGGCCTGCAGTTGTGGAGAGTGACATGGTAAATCTTGGCCAATGAACAGCCCAGCAATCTCCAGAAACAAGTACCAGTACCTGGCTGGTTATCCGTAGGTGATGCAAAGCGTCGCAGGAGGCAGCAATTACAATTTCCTAGGAAAATGAAGTGTTGGTAGGCACAGCTGAGGTCTGTGCATCAGCCAGGCAAAGACTCTCCTAGCAGAGAACTGCTGTGGGCATCCCTCAGGGCTCTGACCCAGCACAGCCTAGGGAACAACTTCCTTGAAAGGATGCCAGGAGCGAATGCCAGGGATAAGCTGGGCGTACCTTCCAAAGGCTGTACCTTACTGTGTACAAGCAAGCTGCCACACTGTGTGCCTGCCACAGCTTTTCTGTCCTGAGTGACAGAGATTTGCTGTGGTTGAGGTTCTGCCTCGCCCTCGGACCCACTTTCTCACATGGAGTAACCCCACACTCCTCAGTGAATACAGCTCACTCAGCTGTGACTGCTAAAGAGCAGGGAAAATCAATTCTGTAGGAAGCCTTGTTTTTAAAGCTGTTTCATATAAGATTTTATATCTACCTTCTTTAAGTGTGGAGTGGAAAAACTGAACTGTAATTCATGCAGTAGTTCCCTTTCTCTGTGTTTTGAAAGTGTTAAATCAAAAGTAAGATTTATGCAAATAAAAACCAGCAAGTGCCCGTTAACACGGAGAGTGTTGGAATTCTGGATTTGCCACACTGATGTGTAGAGACCAATGGGAGTCATATATATTTTAATGCATTTCTAGTCATTTCTAGAATTCAAGAAGTATCCTGTCCCTATTGCATATTATTTTGTTTATCTTCCTTGACTTCGCCAATTAACACGCATGGCCATGCTTGAAGTTATGGGTTTTACAGACCCTTGTGGCTTTATGCTGACACAAATTGCTGCTCGAAAGAAAAGTAAGGGAAAGGAAAATTTATAGTTCAGCCCAACGCTGTATGCCAAAATCTAAAAATGGTTTAAGACAGCTTCTTAAATAATCATTCTTCAAACAGCATGCTCAAGCTCTTCGGCCAGAAATGTCAGGCATTTTTGTACTTCCCCAAACTCTGTGGAAATAAATTAGTTGTGTTTTTTGGTTTTTTTGGGTTTTTTTTAAATTATACAATTATTGAAGGAAGTGCTGGACAATTTTCATCCAGACTCAGAGCTGCCAGTTCTCACAAAATTGGGATTTAAAAAAAGAATTCCAGTTCCTACAGCATGAATTACAATAGTTCCCTAGTTCTTGTTTTATTTTTTAAAGGTACCTTCCTTGTTCTTCTAACTGTGGAAAGAAAAACATAACTGTGAACCCTTAAGGCTAAAGCAAATTTCATAGTGCTATTCTAAAATTATGATGGATAAAGTTCATTTTGGAGACCTAACTGATAATGCTACAGCTGTGCCAATACTGCTAATTTAAGATAATAGGTACTCTTGTGGCAACAACACAGCTAAATTGAATACTGTAGGGTTCATGTTTAACACAAAAATAATGCCCAAACTTAAGTGTTTTACTGCAGATTCTAATGGCATATATGAGCAGAAAACTGAACCTTTATAATTCTTTATGATCTACATAAAATGTCTTGTGATTGCCTCAAAATACTATTTTTGAAAATCCTCTAAACAGCTCAGATAATTATTGTTCCAGAAGAAATTGGAGGGGAAAGAAAATCTATGATGGTTCGAGCCCTTGTGTCCATTGAAAGGGCTGGAATTAGATTTCTGGTCCAGCCTCCTGTGCAGTACAGACAAAGTGCATAGTGCTAAAGGACGTGGCCAGTTTGTGTCTCAGATGAGCTGTGGAGTATAATTATAGTAGCAGGAGGAGTCTCATCTAGAGATCTGCTGTAGATTATTGCACTGCCTTTACTAGTTTAGATTGGCTAAGCAAATTTTCAGCATTATTAACTATGGAAGAAATGTACTAGCTGTGAAAGAGATGTGTATTTGGAATTTTTCTGGAGCCAGCGGAGTTGCCCAGTGTGTGTTCCAGGCACATTGGTAGCCTCCAGAAGAAAGTGATGCCTGAAAGATCACATAGATACCAAGGATATAATTTGGTTATATCCATGCTTAGGTGTGGCACGACCACAGTGGCATTGACACAGTTTATTTTTAATACTGCAGAGGAAAATGCCCCAAGGTTTGGGGCCAGTCCTTGGGCACCGGGGTAGGACTGTCCCTTGTGTGGGATGTTTCTGGTGTGGAGGGAGGTGATGTGCTCCCTGCACAGCCCCTGCTCCCTGCACAGCTAATCCCAGTCTGCTCTGGGCAAATCCTCATGGGCCAGGTGGGAGGATACTCTTGTCTGTGACTGGCTTATCAAACAGCTGGAATTCCACATTATTTTCTTTCTCTTGGTGCACAGCGACTGTATCTGTGTCTCCTTTTGTCAGGAGGGAGAATGTCCCTGTGGTACTACAAAGGCAGGAGGAAGTAGGGAAGCATGAAGTGCAAATCAGTGCACAGGACAATTAGATTACCCTGCAAGAAAGAAATACTGACTGATGGCGACTGATGGCAACATTTGTACATGAATTTCTTAACTGACAGTCGTTGACACAGAGAAGAGAGTGAGGCTGAGTAATATCCCATAATTGCGAGGGAAGTATTCCAATTTTTAGCTATTTATTCATCGTTGCTAATCTCAAATCTTTCATGATAATCCACTGTTTCTTTTTCTTCCTAATACCTTCTAATATTAATCTATGTTAATACCATGTATTTGTGTATTTGAAGCATGCATTCTAAGGTGTTGCATAGCTCTGGCTCTCCACTTGCTCTGCTTCTTATTACATTTATTTTTATACTTGTGTATGTATAAATGTATACACATACAGACATACATCTAAATATTTATGATGCATAAATGTGTAAGTCTCTCTATATGTATAAATATGTATGTAGGCATTTAATTTCTGTGTGGTTAAATCACAAGTATGTGGATACGCACCTAGGTAGTTTTTGCCTTTTGCATACACATTTGTCTTTAAAAAGGGACTATATTGTGACATATGCTGCTGCATGCACAAACACCAAGAATTGCACAAAACAAAGCAGTATAATTGTAAAAATAAAGTGTAGACATGTCAGTGCTGTCCTAAATATTTTTGTGTAACGTATAAATGCATTTGTGCAAAAACCAACTGTTCCATTGCTGTAGAGATTTATGCATGGGCTTAAGTCAATAAACTGTGGATAATCTCATTATGATCAGTGGATTGCTACCAGGGTTTAGTTAAATATGAACATAAGTCTTTCTAGAATTATGAATATATAAATTAAATTATAAAGAACAGACATTTATATGGATGGTTGCACATCATACTGAGAACATTTGATCACACTGTAGCAAATGTTGATCCTTTTTCTTGGTGGCATTTAAATCCATTGGAAAACTGCCTTATAGCTGAATCCCTGATGTAACTCTGATGTATTGTGAAAACTCAGGGTTGGGAGGGTTGTTTTGTTTTGCTTTTTGCCCTAAGGATTGTCAAGGACTTAATCAGACTTGCTGGTTTATTTCCATATCAAAGTTAAGTAGGAAATATTTCATTAACAGATGTCTGCATCAAAACCTTCCATTTGGATAGGAGCCCTCAGTACCAGGACTGACTGCAGAATCAAACAGTTCCTGCTCTGCAATTAGAGTTGTTATTGTTCTCAGACAGGAAACCACCAGTGCCCCACTAATGAATGTCCTTACATATTTCCTCCAAGGAATAATTGCAAAAAAAAGCAGAGCACATCTAGATGGGGCTCAGAGCTGAAAACTTAAAAATCACTTTAGTGAACATTTTCCATCAGTATAATAATGTCATGGGGATCCTAAGTTGTAATCATCCCTAAGTAGAACTGATACTCAAAATTACGGAAAAGCAAACAGGCCCTTTCAGATGAGTTGATTAAATGTGTTGAAGGAGAATACACCAAAGACAATCCCTAAGACATTGCAGAATAGGGTTTTGCAAACCCACACGTGGAAGAATTGTTTATGTTTCAGAGAAATCTGAAGTTGAGGTAGAAATTCAGTTACATGTTATTAATAGTTTTGGTTTCGTAGTGGTCATTTTGGTGGGGAGTACAGGATCCAGCGGACCTGTGACACTCTGGGATAGTTTATTTTAGTGATTTTTCAGCCTTACTGCACCACTGCATGTACGTACACTGGAGTACAGCAGTGGTTTGGGGACTGTCTAAACTAGGATTACAGATTCATTCCTTTTTGTAAGTGTTTTTCCTCTCTGAAAACAAATGTACAGAGTGAAGCAGCATCCCCCTAAGAGAAGGAAACCCATGGAGTCACCCCAGTTAGGGACTACAATGGCCAGTTAAGTAATTTATTGCATGCTCCTGAATAGAAACCGATTCCATTCTCTGTGAATGGAGATTGACTCAGTATAATTATCCTCTCTAGAGCTTTAAACAAACCAGCTTTAAATATTTTAAATGATGTGGCTTTTATCACTTCCTTTGGACAATATTTTCATTGTCTAATAGATCTCACTTTGAATTTTCTTCTGATATCCTGCCTAAATTGCTTAACCACATGTCATTATCTCTTATTCTACTTAGCTAAAATTCCTTACAACAAGCCCTGTCAATTACTGTTCCCAGGAGCTGCTGCTTCAAATGCTTTAGTAGTGATCCTATAGCTAAAATCCTTCATCAAAGAAGGCATTCTCGTCGGTATTAAAGCATTTGGCATTAAAAACTATATATATTTCATAGATCATTTCAGTTTCTAAGCCTATAAAATAGTCCTTGATCCAGTTATGAGAACCCTATCCTTTATAACTGATGCACAGTTGAAGATTGGTCTACTGCTAAGGAGGATATGCCCCTCTGGCGTATCTTCCCCTCTGGGGGTGGGGACGGACAGTGGGAAATCCTCCTGCCAGGCATTGAAGCATTTGGCACAAGGTGCTGTGATTTGTCTGCTCTGTTGAAATCCTGCAGTGCAAAGCAATCTGCTGCCAGGCACAGATGCAGTGAATGCAGTAAATGTTGGGCAATGTGGCAGGACCTTTTTGGTATCGCATGTTTGGCACAACTAATGGCTGCAGTATACCCTCCAGTTAGGGCTGTTGGTGAGACATGCTTTTAGAAGCTTGTCCCATAATCATATGAGATGGGAAAAGAATTCCTGACATACTTTCCTTCCCATGGGATGGCAACATCTGCAGCAGAAGATGTTTTCAAGTGGGTTTCAGCCATGATTTCTACAAACTCTTCCTTTATGGGAAAAAAAAAATTGTCCAAAATGTAAGGTGATTTTTATTTACCTCTGTCCTCTCTCAAACTCGTAGGATATTTGCAAAGAAGAAATGAAAATTACCTGAGATAAAGGCCAGTTTGAAGACAAAGTCCTGTCAGGTCTGAAGTCCTGCCACATGCTGAAGTGACGAAAAGTGGATATAGCAGACCCATGAGTTCTGGGAAAAGGATCTAATTTGAGACATTCTCTATAGATACAGAATAGGCTGAACTAAATCACTCAGCTACATCTTTATTGGCAAACTTGCATTTATTCCTTTTATTCGGCTCTGACAACTCCTGCAATGCCTTATTGCTGAATACTTCCTTATGAACACTTTACTATCAAACTAAATCAGTTGCATGTCCTGTTCAAGAGATTATCTTGAGGTCATGTGACTAAAATGGTTAAATTACTTACTATAAGAAATGACTGACTTTTCCAAGGACTGAACAGTCCACAGAGTTGTAGGACAGGAGCCATATGGCTGATGAGATCTGTGTGAGAAAATACACTTCTAGGGCAATGTTTAAGGAGCCAAGACAGAGGAGCAGCCCCTTTATTTCTGGGCAGTTTCACCAACTCACTGATTAATAGGAATGAGTTAAGGTCCACCCTTTTTTAATCCATTAAACACAATTGATATAAGAATGTAAATAGCCTCAAATAACAGACAATAATAAAACGCATCTTTTGAAGATATTTGTTAGCTGCTGAGAAAATAAGAGAGCACACTAATAGTTTAAGGCCTAGATTCATCATTTGATAAAATGAGCTCTCTCCATCTGTAATATGTACCACTGCTGCAACTCATATGATTTGTCACATGTTCCTTGAGAGTCAACTTCCTTCAGCTTTAAGGCCTCACATCCATTTCTAGGTCTTACTGTATTGTAACTAAACCACAGAACCAGTGTTTGCCTTGAAAAAAGCTTTTCTGATAGTGTGACTGAAGAATCTCCAGTAAGTCTGAAAAGAATAGCAGAGTGTAACTGATTTGTATTTCTGCCTTCCATAGCTGGCAAAATTGCGGAGATCAGAAGTCAGAGGACAGAGAGAGCTCCACGTGTCATCCCTAAAAGCCCAGTCTGATGATGCTGTGCTTGGCTCACGCTGCCTTTGGCAGAGGGGCTGGCAGAGGTGTCAGCGTGGGCACTGTGCCTTCCAACGCCAGCTCCTCCTGACATCTCCTCGCCGGGCAGGTGCTCCTGTGACTGCTTCAACCACTGCAGCCACACTGGAAGGCTGGCTCACTGCAGAACGCTGTGAAGTGTGAAAACAGGCCCAAATACTCCCATTCCACATATTCCCAGGGTGGAGGCGTGGAGGAGAGCATAAACAAATGAACACTTCTGTGTCCTACAGCAGCCAAGGAGAGGAGAGAGGCATCCTGAGCATATGCTGTGCTGCTGTCCCAACCAACAGGCACGTCAGCTGGAGCAGGGCACACACAAAGCCTCTTTCTTCGGCTGTTTGAGGGCTCTTTCATTGTAATACTCCCCAAAAGCTGTCCTAGACCTTGTGCTCCTGTCCAACAGAATAGACCAACTCTATATTAGCAATTTAAACCAGAGAGGCAGAGCAAGAAGTTTAGAATAGATAAAAGACTGCTGAAAGAAACGCCAAAATGATAAAGTCCTCATGCAAAAAACACTGACTTTGTGGGCCAGGTCTGAGATCCCGTAACAATAAATAGAGCGAACAACAGAATTGTAAATAACTGACTGAAAGGACAAAGCTGACTGCACATAAAATTACAACGAAAGGGAGACTACGATAATTCTTCCTCCTGACTGTTTTTCAACCTACTGTGCCTCATGGAAGGAGAATTAATGCATGCTCACCCTCTACATTGCTCCAGCACTGCATTTCCATACACAAAGCGGCTGAAAAGCAGGCTGTATATATTTTGCTTCTGCTGGCAGCTCCTCCCATCCCATCAAAGGCTAATAAGGCATTTTGGATGCTTCATCTCGTTTGTTATCTTCCTGATGGCATTATCATTCCAGTCAGAAAGGCACTGAGATCTCCCATCCCTTACGGCCATGCCAGCAGGGAAAGCACATCCAGAATTATGGTCCCCCTGCAAGTTCTTCCTCCTGTTACTGTCACCACGGACGTGCACACCCTTAGAGACTGTGTCCCTCACATTTTTATTGCAAAGGTTACACAAAAACTGACAGGGCAGCTCTTTTTCCTCCCCAGCCCTGGCTGTAAGGGTGGCCTCAGCACACTGCAGAGCACTCACTGGTTATTTACATGCTGCACACACAGCCCGTGTTAGGTTGGCTCCAGCTGGCAGCATGAAAACACTTGGATTTACACATTGCTAATGCTCCACTACAGTAGATGAGCCTCCTCCTCTGATAACTTCTGCAGAGTGCCCTGGAAGAGCACAGTATGACCACTCACAGGCTGAAGCTGCCCGCTGGGGGTTGGCCATGTCAAGATTCAGGCTGTTCTTCTGCAGCACTGGCATCCAGCCTAACTCCACAGAAGGCTTCAAAATGGTATAGAAATCAGTACCAGTCTTCCTAAGATGCCCTACCCCTGAGATTATTTATTAAAAGATTTATATCTTGTTAATAATGATCTCAGAACCACCCATGGGTGTTTTGCTTTAGAATCTGGTTTTGGAAATTGATGATTAAGAAGTAACACCCAAGGGATTTGTTCCAGTGGAGCATTATTTTCTCTTTAATTAATACAGGAATTTCAGGGGAAGACACTCTTATCTCTGTCTCCTTAAAGGGAGAGGGAAACTTCATCCCAACATCAGTAAAGCTTAAAACACAAGCACTGCTTGATTTGTATGTATGTGAGTAGTCCCAAGTAGTTGGTCACTGGGATATTTGCTCTTTGTCCTCAAAGGGGGCAGTGAGCTTCACAGATTTGGATGAAATAGAGCTTAAGGGCAAAAAAACCCAAAGGTGTCTGGGCAGAAAAAAGAAAAAATGGTTTGTGAGGGTGAGACTCTGTAGTGGAACAGCTCAGAGCTATGCTGCTTTTATGGGAATGGTCACTGTTGGACGGGCAGTTATGTCTCAAGGCTGATTAGGGAACAACAGGAGGAGATCACTGCTCTGTGGATCTTTCTGTAAGGTAAGGACATGATCATTAGGCACCATTCACAGCCTGAAACAGGAGTATGGCAGGGAGGCAATCACAGGTCAAAGAAGTCAACTCTACAAGAAAAGTCCTAGATCAATGGTGATTTAGGGAAGATCAGCCTCTGGTGAGCAAAGGGAACTGCTGTGCCTTTTGGCTGGTAGATATTTATGAGAAATCAATCTCCTCAAGTGCTGCAGGGAATTTTATTTCTGAGGCTGTAGGTGGACCTTGACACAGGTATGTAACATAACATGCTCTAGGGTCATGATTTTCCAAACTATTTGGATTAGGAACCTGGCTGGATCACACAGGGACTCCTTTTGAAGACCTTGGGCAAGACAGAAATGTGTGCCAAATTCTCCTCCCAGATATAAATCTATTGAGAACTCTACCTATTTCCAGGTGCTTAGTTTACACAGGCTAAAATAAGCTTCAGTCCTGAGGAGAAGTTGCTAAATAAGTGCCAGCTCAAAAGTAATCTCCAAGGAAATGTGTTGTGGCTGCAGTAGAAGGAGCAGAGGACTCAAGTATTGACACAAATCAGTGTTTGTGTAGTGAAATCCATGTCTGAACCATGTCTTTGGCACACACTTCTGTGCAGTCAGTAAAGGAAGTGATTGAAACCAAGAGTTTGGAGGTGGTAACGCTGTGTTCTCATTTTCTGGGGATCCAGCTTGAGACATCTAAGCTGATGTTTCTGGTTTGCAGATGTGGCGGGACCTCTGTTGCCTTGACATCTGTTCTGAGTGGAAATGTGCTATACGTTGTAATTGCTTGAAAAGTCAAGCCCTGTGCTTCTTAAAGCAGGCGACCAAAACACGACGGCACATTTGGCAATTGTGGGAGACTCACGAGCCTGATGAGGTGCAGCAGGGAATGCAGGGAACAAAAAAACGCCTCACTAGTGGCAGTGAGCACTGCCTGTTTCTGTACAGGGAATTTGGCTGTACAGAATTTGTATACTGACAGTCTGCACCATAACACTATAGGCATGCATGTCACCACTGCAGGCAACTGAGAAGGAAACCTTCATTCTGGTACCTGCTGGCACCTTACTTCACAAATCCTTACTTCACAAGCTTGATGTCCTTTTGTGAATAGGGTTTGGGAGACTTGATGTCATTAATTTGCACTTCAGAACTCCCCAAAGGTAGGAGTGCTTGCATAAGGCACTGTTCAAACCTATAAAAAGGGTTTGGCCCTAAACCAAAGGGCTTGTAATTTATGTTTAACAAAATAATTGATGGGTGGGTATAAAAGGCGTGTAAGAGGTACTGAAAGAAAAGTGTGTTCCTGAGCTATATTATAGTGATCTCTCCAGTCCCATATGGAACCCAAAGTGCATCAGTTAATTCATAGTTGTAGCAGATGTTCATCTATTTCTGAGCCCCAGTTTTGCACTGACACTGAACAAGTTAAAGACCCTTTAATCATCACAAGACATCATTCCTTTCTACAGTCCTATTTTCTTTAATAAAAACTATTTGTATGATATTAAAGAACCAAATCACCTCCTACTAGTTCACTGGAAACAGGCAATAATGTACCATAGGGTGCCTACTACAGGAGGGCTCGGAGCCTGGAGCCACCCAAAAATTCAATAGAACTGTCCCAGTAATAGCTTTGAAACCAAAGATTCTTGAGAATGTCTTAAGTTTCCTTATGAAATCCTGTCGTGCTTTTCCTGACCAACCAAAACAACAAAGTACAAGTCCTCACAAGTCAAAGAGCTGCAGGAAAACCTGGTGCAAGCTGAAAAACAGAAATTCCAATGTTGGTGGGCTTCAGGGCTGGAGGATTGTGAACTCTGTGAAAATCTAACAAAGCAACCCCCTAATGTTCACATAGAGATGTAAACAGAGAGCCACGTCTGCAGCACTTGGACTGGGTTTCTTCTGTGGGGCTGTTCCTGCTTTAACCAGACCACATGCACAACAAAGTAAAACACATCTTGGTCTTTCCTTGGCCTTACTTCTTTCAGAATTAAGTGCAACATGAACAGCTTTGGGGAGGTGATGGACAGAAATACACTCAGGCTGCTTTCTTCTATGTACTCACCTTTGTTAGCAGGAGAAGGAATAAAAGTTAATAGTGCTATTACCCCTTTCCCCTAATCCTTCTCACCCCAGCTTTATGTCTCTTCAGCAAAAGGTCAGTCTTTTCAAGCATGATTTAAAATGTGCACTCATGAAAAGAGAAGAGCCAAACCACACAAATCCTGGATGTTAAAAATATATTCCTCTCTAAAGTGTGCATTCCTCTTGTGTCAAGTACACCCTCTCTTGCTGAGGTCTGGCTGTCTTGTGGTATTGTGAGATATGTTTGCATGGAAGGAGCTGATACAAGTGATATCAGAGGAGCCAATGAAGGAACTGACATCCTGATCATGCTCTTCTATGAGGCAACTAAGGAAAATGGAGCCTCAATAAAGATCCTTAAAAGAAGAGCCGCACTCAAAGAGCATGGCTTGGGAGGAGACAGGGTGAATATCTCCAGATTCTCATGGATTTGCTAGGTAAGATCCACATGCATTGCTGCTGCCTCCCTGGTAGCACAGAATAGCTGAGGCCTCACACAGTGTTCTCCTGTTGCTCTCCAAACTCCACCTTTACGCATTCCCCAGGCTGCTGCCATTCTGAATAAAGTCCTGTTGGGTGGCAGCAGCACCTCCTGGTGCCCCATGGAGGCTCAGACCTGCCAGGAAGCTCCGGGCAGACACTGGGTACGCTGCAGGAGAAAACAGCTGGCAGAGGTGCGTGTGGGAAAGCACCACGCTGCTGCTGAAGGTGCTGCGGGCTCTGGAGATGTGGGGATGTGGGAATGTGGGAAGCAATCCTGCCCTGCAGCTCTGACTGGCAGGCAAGGAACCGACCCCTGTGCTTGGGCTGGAGTTCACCAGGTTTACTGACAGTGTGTAATCTACTTAGTGTGGCAGTAAAACACTCCAGTTTTCCAACTTTGCATCCACTGAGGCTTTTAAAAATCCTTTGAATTTATCTCTAGTCATTTGCAGAGACATTTTAATGGAGAAAGAGACATCATTATAGATTTCTTTACCTCAAACAACAGGGAAGCACGGTACCCACTGGCAAAAACCAGAGCCAGAAACAAGAAAATAAATCTCTAGGGGACCAGCAAAATACAGTTCTGCCTAGAGATAGCATTTTTTATTTAAAGCTTTTATTGTCTAGATTTTCCAACTGAGGCTTCTGCTGTGTGAGAATGGGCTGTGTATTGTGTGTTGTTTGGGTTTCTGCTGTTGTTTTCCCAGGGATGTTTGGCGTCCTAAAGGAATCTGTGAACTACAGATGGTGCCCAAAGCAAGGAAATGTGGAATGTGGAGTGGAACACAAATGGAGCATATGAAAGGCTCCTTGTCTGCTCCTGCAGGCCAGGGGAGCAATGCAGAGGAGACTCTTTGCTCCTATTCTGTTGTATTAAACTGCTTGCTGCAGGACTGTTCATTTTCCTTTTCTTTCTCTCCGTCATCCACCCCCAAAACCTAAACACTTAAAAGCCCAGTTTGAACAGTGGAATGTGTGGTACATTCTTGTTCTGTCTGATGGGACAATGTCTGTGCCATGGGGGGTTCCTGAGGTAATTCTTTATTGACCATTAGTAGTTCTGGGAGCTCATTGTATGCAATTCCAATGAACTGTATTGTGTCAAAACCATGCTTTATTTAATATCTAATTTAATTAACTTTTGTATTCCCTGTGCTGAAAAACACTTATATGGAAAGACATCTTCCAGGTATTGCCAGGGCATTTCATGGGTTACACGAGCTGTTTTTCAACGATTATTTTGGGTTTGGATTTAAGAGATTTTACATGCAAGTAGAGTTCACTTTTAAGCAGCAAAATCAAATTTAAAAACCCCAGTGCTTTCTTATATTGCTAAAGAAAATTAAGAGTTACTGTATTGTCTTTGGGATTTATTTATCTTTTACTTTTGCATTAATTTGTCCAAAAAAAGTGTGTTGTCTAAGTGAAGACCTAATTTTAGTAAATAAAGAGGTTGGTTCTTCTGTCTGCAACCCCAGAGTGAGGCATCTTCCCTCTCTTCTGGGCTAAGTTCAGTCACACCACGGCTGCACCAAACCAACCAAACACAGCTGATTGCAACAGACATGCCTATTCTTCTAAAAAACATCGAGATTGCATAGAAAAGAAACAATTTGCCTCAAGATATAATCACAGGCTGTTAATTATTTTGAAGGCACTAAATTCTGAAAAAATTGTTCCAAAATTTTAAATGAAATCGGATCTTTCTTAGGTGAGGCATATCCAGGTGGAACATTCAGGCACTTTCAATTGTTTCTATTTCATTAAAAAGTTTGTTGGAATGGACAAAATAACCACCCAGGTATCACCAAAACCCCCTTTCAGAATCATTCTCCCCAACACCATCCAACCTGGATACCACCATGCAAGATGCCAGATCATATTTCCTTCATCAGCTGCAGGGGCAGCAGGTGTGGCTAAAAAGAGGTCAAACAAGTCACGTGGTGTGATCCAAGCACAAATATTTTTTAAAAAATTGTGTATTCACCTTTAGAGAAGCTGAAGCTGTGTAATGTTGCTTGTGTCTGATTTAACCCCTCTGTGACAGCAATGCACCGGAAGAGGAACGGAGTGATTTAAGTGCAGTCAGAACATGAGGTTGCTGATGTAGCAATAACATTCTCATATCTTGAAGATGTACAACTTCTGGAATACAAGTAATCAAATTTACTAGATAATTTAATTCAGATGTTTTGTGGTTACTGGAAAACAAAGACCACAAGCTGAGAGAGAGGCCTAAATATCCTCTAATGATTTATTAGGAAGACTTTCAGCCTCCATAAGTGTTCCTATAAAATTGACTTAACCGAGATACAGAACACAGTAAGACCAGACATTTTTGTCTTACAGTTCAGTGTAACCATATCCTACAGCAACATTCTGAAAACTCAAGCAGATGTTGTTTAAATAAATTGTTTCGTGAAATGTGCTGCTCTTTTCTTAAGAACAAATGTCCTTTTGGCTGGGCTTTAATGGAGATACTTTACTGACTTCAGAGAACAGCAGAGAGAAAACTATAATCATATTGATTAAAGCAGACTTTTTAGTTCAAAGGCAATAATAATAATAATAATAATAGAAGACCTTAGTGAGATGAAAATTGATTCCTTGGTAAAGCTCCATAGCTCTGACTGCAGGAATGGTAAAATGTTTGGTGTTTTTGGGGCAATGCAGCACCCTGATCCCAAAGCCCAGCCAGTAGAGACGGCCCCACTGCAGCGTGTGTGCTCCCAGTGCTCATCCTGCTGCTCTCACAGAGGGGATTTGCTGGCAGAGAGCTCACGAGGCTTCTCTTGGTACCCCCCAGGCAAAGAGATGCTCTAGGCAGTACCAGGACACCACGTTCCAGCACAGGAATATGGACAAGCCTCCCCTAACAAGAGTGTGAGAGAACGGAAAAGCCACCCACCCCCCTGATTTCAGTGGCCTCTGCTCAGTTACTAAAGGATCAGTGACCTCTAAACCTACAGGAGACTGTAGCTGGGGTGAAGGGAATGGTGCAGGGAGCTTTTCTTTCCATGCCCGTTAAGGACAGCTCTATTTTACAGCAAGGGCTTCATGAACAGCCTGTTGAAATATTTTATATGCTTGTAGGTTGCAGCAGTAGATCCACTCAACAGCATCTCTTGCCTCCAGTGTTTTTTGAAAATCCTTTGTGGGCAGATGTATTTCAGGCTGTGTTAGTCAACTGGGTAGGAAGTCAACTTTCAAAAGCCTTTTCTATTTTTTTACTCAAAAAGTGAAATTTTCAAAAGCATTATGCAAAACCTAAGGCTGCAAAGTAGCCTTGGCAAAGCTTCTGGAGTTTAACGGGGATTTTGTTTTAAGAATCAGCTCTTCACATCCTGAAAGATTGTACCATGCTGAGATGAACAACTATTTAGGCAATCCACTTTCTCTTGACTGATTTGTTTGCTACCCTAATGTCCAGCTCTTGAGAGAGACTTTTCTGTGACAAGTCCTTTGGGAATGGACTGTCCCTGGATCCTTCAGGGCAGTATTGTGATCAGACAGGGCAATAGATGGCAATATTAATATTAGTAAAGGATCCTGTGCTAGGCAGGAAATATGGGGAATACTCAATTTACTCATCAAAAGATGACATTCGTGATTATTATCAAGCAGACCATAAAAATGAATTATTCAGTGTCAGGTTCTCTGTAAAACACAGATGATATTTATCACTAAGAAAACTCACTGTGTTGATGTACATCTGGAAGTGACAGATGAGAGCTATGGTATCAGAAATGGGCTTTCCCTGCAAAGAAACAATAACTTAATCAGTATTTCAAACATTCAGGACATGTCTCCTCCTTCAGTACGTGCTGCTGTTTATTATGGCTATGTGCACGTGCCCTCAGATAAACTTCTATATCCTCCTCATGTCTTAGTCCTTTCAGTTGACTGCTCTTGCTGAAAATCTTTGACCTTTGGACTGGCTTTTTTTGTCTGTAAGTGTCCAGATTTCCATTTGATTTGGGATGTTGAAAAAGCACAAATGTGCTCAGAGCTCTGCCCTGTTTGCCGTAGAGGCTGATATCAAATAAAACAACAGAAAAACATTCTACCCTTCTCTAACTGAAGCACAGTAGCTCCAGTGGCAGAGCAGCAGCCACAGCACATGGAAATGATTTTGCTATTGCCAGTTTTCAAAGCAGGTGAAGCCCACTGTGATGCAGAAGGCCATGAAACTCCTGTTGCTCTGCATGAAGCAGTTCTGGGTGGAGAGCACCAGAGTGAAAGCTTTACAAGATGGTCAGTTGGTCAGTGCATTGTTCTGGCGTGGCACAGCCCAGGTGTTCATGGCGCCAGCATCAGCGGTGTGGTTGGACTGGACAGGAGACCACATGCAGGGTGTGTGAAAACACAGATTAATGAAAACACAGATTAATTGGCCTTCAGATAGCCTGTAAGTGGCACAAAAGAGGCTGGGTTACCATTCCCAGGGTGCTGGCACACACAGAGTCTCCCTGTGGGAACAAGTGGCTACAGTGGTCAAGGAGTTTTCCTGTTACTTCACTGTGCAACCTCCAGCTTTCTTATGCTTGATATAACTTCCCTCTGTATCCCTGCATGGATGGAAACAGCTAAAACCTTTTGCCATTTAGCAAAATAACAGTGATTTATGCTCTCTTCATCATTTATTAACATCCATTGCTGCCTCAGGGAAGTTCTGCATTTGGCAACTGATAGATCTGGTGTTCAGCTCTGGGAATCTTGCTCCACGGCATCGCTGAGCCACAGGCCTGGGGTGTAGGGGCATGAACATGGCATGAGCATGAAACAGAGAATTTCACTGCAAACAACTGCTAGTGTAGGTGTAAACTGATGTCAGTAAATCGCCACCAGACACTAAGGCTGCAAGCTGCCGGAAATACGGCAAGAAAGTGATGCCTTGAGAAGCCACCTAGAACAGAGGCTAGACAGAGTAAAGAAATAAAGTAGGTATTTATTAAAAAGGCCTTCAAAGGATACACCTTGGGCAGTACAAGAGCCTGGCTGAGGCTACACCCAAGATGTACGACGGGTCACCAGTTTTCACACTTTTGGTCTATTTACGTATTGGGGTTGTGTCCAATTACAGCTTCAGGTAATAAAGTCCCATCCTCCCAGTTTGTTCTCCTTAATCCACTGTTGTTTACGCTTTCTTGGGCCTGAAGCTGCAATGGTGACCTTGGTTTTCCAGGCAGCAAAAGGATTGTTTTGTCTAGCTAAACTGTGAAGAGAACTTGCTAGCACTCTGTATGAAGTTCAGAGTTATATACTAATACAGTACAGAATCTGAAAAATATGAAAGCTAAAATTACAGCATCAAAAGGAGCATCTATCTAACTCTGAACTCTTATAACGAAGGTGCTTCACAACAGCCTTGGTATTTCCTTTTTACTTGAGGGATGAATAGAAACTACTTGCTGGAGTTCATCAGGAATGCATGTTATAAATGATGCACCAAGCACCTGCACCTGTGCTCGGTTTTGTAGTCATAGATATTTTAGTGGAGCTATTCATAAATGGGGCTTTCTCTAGAAGAAAAAAATTCCACAGAGGTGCTTTTTAAAAATTTTTTTTAAGTAGATGCAGAAATTCAAGTGAAGAGAATTTCAAAGACATACACAATTCTTACACGTACTATGATTGATAAATGGTAAATTTGTATTTGATCTTTTAAAAAAAAATCTTACAAGAAAGAGTTCAGAAAGCTCAAAAGCCCCTAAAATTCTTTCCTCTAGAAAAAATTCAGACTGTTTGGAGGAGTTGTTTTTTCAGTCATCAGCATCAGACATCTCTTTTATGTGTTAGAATCTTTGTTACCTTTTTTTTTTCCCTTTCATTTTGATTTGATTAATTAGACCACAATGAAGACATTGGAATAAAATGGACTGGTTACTTCTTTCTTTGTTTGAAAAATAAACATTTGGTTTGAGATCACATTTTTCTACTTGAGTGCATGAGAATATTCTTTCATGGGGCTTGATTTTTGAAGACGTATTGGAAAAATATCAAATGTTTCTGTTTAGCTTGCTTTATTTGCAGTTGCAATTTTTTTTTTATTCATCAATATTATTTGAACCATGTTCATGTTCTTTGGAATATACTGAGCAACTTTCAGCTACTGAGCCCTCTGATAAAAAGATGATGAGAAACTTGTTAAATTCATGAAGAAAAAAGAAAGAAAAAGCTTACCTTTTTTTTCCCCAGCAGTTTTAAATCTTTCCACCTCATGAGACACAACTTGTACAATCAGTAAAGAGTCCTGTGACATAACCAGGTGAAATTATGAAAATATATGGGGTGAGTGTATTACAAAGTGATGACAGCTGATTCCTAATTTCATCATCCATTATAATTCTTGTCTTTCTGAGCAGCTTGAGATAAGCCGATTTTTGTGGTTGGTATATTCCTATGTTGCTATGTTTCTTGAGACATGTGTACTCTGCAAAATACGTTAACCAGTGAAAGTGCCTGTCTGAACTAAATAAAATAAGGATAATTTAGGACATGCTGAACCCATGTAGAATTCCTCCTGCATAAGGAATGAGCCACGAGTCAGACCAGGAAAACAAGTTTGACAGTGCTCCAATTGCAGGCCCACTGAATAACATGGAGAAGGATGGAGTGAAATAAGGAAAAAACCCAGCTACAGACAAAAGTTTTGATTGTTTACCTGTTTGTCTGTGAGTCAGGCTAATTTAACATCATCATTTAAAGAGCCAGAGAGGAAGAGAAAGAAAAGCCTCGCCAGTGTCCCTTGACATGATATTCACACTCCTCATTACAGTAACTTCTGTATTTGCTAGGAACCAAAGTAAGGTGGTTCTCCAAAGCCTCATTTCAAGGTGCTGTCTGCTTGCTACATTACAGCTAATTATTGAATGATAACCCAAATACTGAAATAACAGGTGAGAATGGCCCTGAAGTAATTTCTCCACTGTTAGCATGTTCTTCTATTTTAAGATTTTTTATGTATTTTATGGTACGCAGCAAGTGTTTCCACATCAACATTTAAATCCTTAACTTTCTATCTCTCTACTTTAATCTTATTCTTACATCCTTCAGCCTTTCATTACATTACCATTATCTGATAAATGCACAGTTCTCTGTGTCCTTTGAAGTAGTGAATTATTATACAGTATGGACTAGATTATCCATAGATTATTTTCCAAGCAACACAGTCAGGAGATTCTCGAGAGCCTGGGCAAACACTCTGCATCAAGCTGCAAGGTCTGGCTTTGTACTTGCTCCAGGATTATGGAACTGAATTTTCCTTGTCTGGCTTTAAGAAGCATCTGTAGCCACAGGCACCTGAAGAGAGTGTGTGAGCTAGAATCTTCACAACAAGCAGCATTTAATTTGTTTTCTCTGAAGTGTGATTTCATCATCTAAAAGCAAAAATTGTCCCTGCTCTAAGAATAGTCGGTCAGTACTAGAAGGAAGTTCCAAATTACAAAATTCTGATTTTTCAGTCCAATGTTTGATGCTTATTATCAACTTTAGCAATGGTATTAAGGAGGAGCTAAATGTCCCAACATCCTCAAAATCATGGGGTCATTTACGGACCTTTAACCTTTAATCTAAAAAAAAGAAGTTTCCATCTTGTAGTTGTAGAAGAAAAACTAAAGCCTATGGAAAACTAGAGCAAGTCACCAGAGGAGTATTGATTTCTGCTGCATAAATCCCCGTACAAACAGCAGTACATGATAATTTAATGGCTTGTACATTTCTCTCATGACTCTTGAGACAGCCCTGATGCATCTGGTTTGACATGAAAAGCTAGAGTTGGGACTGGAATGGAGCCTTGGTCTCTGCACTCTGGTACCATGGACATCTGGGTAGAGAGACATGGTCTAAACCTGTGTGTAAGCAGCCCCAGGATCACCCACAAGTGAAATGTCCTTGTATTTATGTTCAAGACTACAAAATCCAAGCAGAGTGTGAAAATTTTTTCCCATAACATCTCAGACCCAAACATTCTAAAATAAAGGAACAAGAAGAGGGATGATACTTTGTCAGCCAGAGGTCTAAATGAAGAAAGGTGTCCGAAGCTTTATGAGCTCTGTAATTCTGTGTGTGGCTCCTATTACTTCTTTCCTCACAGGGCATCATCAAACTCTGTGATATTCATAGAAATTGCAGTGAAAATAGTTCTGAGGGAAATGGCAATACCTCCATTGCACTCCTCAGTTTCTGTTTGGGGAAAATATTCATCTGCACATAATTGTTTGGGTTTCCTAAGTGGATAACTCCAGCAGACTGAGCTGTTCTTTGTGCTGGACAATTGTTTAGAAGCTTATGGTCCATGCCCAGTTCCTAATAACTTTTTCCACTCCACAGAAAGTTGAGTGGTGCCCTTAGGAAATGTGTTATTCAGTCATTCCAGTTCTCTTTTAATTATTAATTTCTAGTCTTCATTTATATTTCATTGTACTGCCGAAAATCTCCAGTCACCACAGTGCTACTTCCATCTCTTAACAGCCTGAAATATTATTAAACTCATTAAGCTCCAATCTTGGTAGCTAATTACAACAAACCTATGTTTGTGGAAGCAAATCTAGCTGTGAAGATTAAGTTTAAATGAGTGCTAAAAACTCCTTGCCTTCGGAGATTTTTGTTTTTCCTCTTTTTAATTTGTCATGCTGATTTGTAAAGCTTCCTAGTTATTCTGGTAACATTAGCGCTGCTGATAACAACAGACACTGTTTGTGTTGGAGAAGTGCCAGGATTCTAAGTACATATCTAATTTGTCCAGACAGTTTCAAAGTCTCTTGAATTAAAATTATAAGTTTATTCTGAAGATTTACCACAGACAATTACAGATGAAAATTTGAAATGAGAAATTTTAAAACAAAACGAATTACCAGAATTCTTTGAAGTTAAAGGCACTGAGCAAATTCAACCCCTTTAGTACAATGAATGTCACCAACTCATGTATTCAAGCAGGGCTCTCAGAGGCTTCAGCATATGGACTTGATGCTATTTAAAAGTTTCAACAGACCTCGTTTAGTGATTTTGAGGCCACTTCTAGACTTAAACCTCTGTGTATGCATTTACTGGGATAGACAAACACAGTTTTTGGTTCTTTCTGAAATGCTGTCCAAGTTAGAACTCCTTAGAAGCACCCCCTGGAGGGCCATTTTCCTCTCCAGAATCATGGATGGCTATTGGGATGAGCACTTTAGGCACTTTAGTCTGTGATAGGAGGCATTCTAGAGTCATCTTCAATTAGCGGGCATTCTAGAGTAATCTTCCACCAAGCACTGTCTTCCACAACAAAATCATGGAATGCTAAGGGTTGGAAGGGACTTTAAAGATCATCTAGTCCCAATGAACCTCATTATTTTTTCAGCAAAGTCTTCCCATGAAGTTAGAAAAGTGTTTTTAGGCGGCCATGGCAGAAGTGGGAGTTACTTGGATATTACTCTTACTGGCTAAGTCACTGCCTTCACTTCTACTAGTGAGCTTCTCTGGAAGCTGTCCCCAAAAGTACCACTGTACTTACATAGTGACTCCCCAAGAACCACTGCAATAATTCTGTGAACATCAGCTGTACAAAGCTTTCTGTGAGAGCACTCTCCAACAGAAAGGGAACAAGCTGAAATTGTAGTTTTTAAATAGAATCTTTCAGTTTGAGAGTCAAGAGGTGAAAGCCAGAGATTTTTAAAAAGGCAAAAGGCCTCTCACATAATCACCCCTGCAAAGGAAATATTCACTGATCTTTCTAATACAAAGATGTATTTCCTTCTTGATTCCTATGTCAATGACTTTGTCTTCACTTTTTTTGTATAAATTGAATTCAGCAAATGCCCTGAAAGGAACAACAGCAGAGTGTGTAACCTGAGGACGGGTGTGTGAGTCTCGCTGCTGACATCTGCTGAGTGGAATTTCAGGTTTACTGGCAAAGGTAATTTTGTCTTGACTTGCTCCTTGGCTGCAGTGGAGTCAGGATGTAAAATGTTATGGTGGTGTAGAACAGAGAAATTCCTTTATGCACGCAGTAGGTCTAGCATAACCTTCGGATGCGCTGGGTTCCACCATTCCCACACCGACTGCTTTTCAGGCTGGAGCATGCACAGGGACTGGGTGGAAAAGTGCTCCTGGGTTTGTCATTGCCTGCTTCTTACCCTCTGGATTTAGAAACTAAATGCTTAGTATTATTTTCATACTGTTTAAAAGAATACTTGTGGGAATGCTTTGAGTTCGGTTACTCAGATAAGCTTCAAGTTGAACAGGACAGGTCCCTCTGGCATTGTGTGCTGTAACGAGGTAAATTTTTAGGGAAAGTGGTCTTTTTTTTAATCCAAAGAAATAGGAGTCAGATAAGATATTGTAACTTCATGGCCATCAGTGTACATTGGAAAATGGAATGTTAGAGTGTTTCTGTAGCTGCCAGTCACTCAGTAAGTGCAGAATTTGGGTCCTGCTCCAAGAAAGAGGTGACAGAGTGTGTCTGGTTTGGTCGTGCTCAGCCACACTGGAGCATGCTGCACAAGCTGCTCCTTGTCCTGTTCTTCCCTTTGCTCTACTGAAACACTAATGGTACACTGCTAAGGATGTAATTACTTCTTCATTCAACTTTCCAGTTTTATAGTCCAAGACAGGGAATGTGGGAATGCACAGCAAGAGCACATTGTGGAGTTCCAAAAATTTCTGAATATGAAGGACTGTCCCCACCTGAGGACTGCAGAGCCTCTTCAAAATACTAATACATTGAAGTGCATTTCCAAAAGTGCTGAAAGTCCTTAAAATCTACGGTTAAGATCAGGATTTTTAGTATATGTTAACAATACACATATATTAGGCTGGAAAGAAGATGGCTTATTAGATTTTTAATGTTTCAAGGAGGATCTCTCCCTCTTGAAGAGCAGCACTTATTTCTGTCTCTTTGTAAACAAGAGTGGACGATGACATATTTTTCTAATCTCACTCCGTGGACACTCAGGGCAATAAAATTTCCAGTATCTGTGGATACCATTGTGTTTTAAAAAATTCTGGTATGAATGATATCTTCAGATATTTCTCTAAAGATACCATTAAGCACATTAAGTGAAACTTGTACTTATGCAGTTTACCTAGGACTGCACCTGACTTTTTCTAGGAACATTATCTTTTTCTACCTAGATATTTTGTCTAGGAAAAGCTGAGGTTTAGTCATCTGATGAGCAGAGCAAGGCCATTTGCAGACACCTCCACTGCACAGGGTCAGATCTGTTCTGTGGCATATGGACAATGGATCTCATGCATTTGGGATGCAATGGGCTCCAACGTGTGTGCACTGAGTAGGTGATCTGTGTGAGCACAGTAAATCCAATTCACTCTGAGCTTACCGTGTGGGTATAAATCAAGGACGCATCCCAGACACATTAGTCTCACTGCATTTCATTTTGTCTGGGAAAACCTGGACAGAAATATGGTAGCCCTAAGCTTCCCACATTCCACACTCCACACACACACATAATAGGTTCATGTCTTGAACCCTTGGTCTCTCTCGGGCTTTCCATTATTGTTGATACAACACATAAATCTCAGGTTAAGTGTTCTCCTGACTTTGCAGTTATTTGCCTTTTTCCTATAGGCCCAACAGTCTTTAAATCCTTCCGAGTTGCTTATTAGAGTTTTAGGTGGGAAATAACAGACGACCCTTGGTTGAGCTCTCAGGCTGATTCAGGAGAAATCTCTTCTCTGTGTAATGCCCCGGTCTCTAACAAACCGCTCCAAGTAATTTTTGCAGACGTGGGCATTGTTCCCTTTGTTTCATGTTCTCTGTTGTTTTCTTAGCCAAGTTGCTTTGGTATTTATTAATTGAGAGTTGTAAGTAATTCACTTAATCTAACACTTGATCAGCAATTTCAAATCAACGTTTTAGAGGGAACATGCCCTCAGGCAGTTGTTATTTATTCTGGTTAGGTAATTCCTTTCTGGGTTGTTTAAACAGCAACATGTTTTTTGTAACAGTGAGACTGCCTAACTTAGGAAAAGAGTTTGCAAAAGTCTGCTTTTCTGTTTCTTTCAAAGTTTAACTAAGTAGACTGCTTAGTGTGATAATGATAACCAAGTACTGAGATGGGCAGATAGCAGCATAATTAAGAATATGCAACACTGCAGTATAAAGTCCAGGCATCTGGTAAGGATTAGATTTGCTGGTTATACAAAATCATGAAGATACAAACCATTCTGACAGATCTGATAGAGAGAAGAAAGATGAATACGTTACCATCTAAGCTGCCCTTGTAGCACTGAGAAATCCTGTAGTGCTGTCCACTTAAAATATCTCAACGTCAAAAGCTAAACATTTGACCCTCAGGGAGAAATTGTATCACCCATTGCTAAATTTTCCCTTAAGTATTTTAAGTATTTTACTCCTCTGTGAAGGAAATATCAACTATACTACTCACATTTGGGTTTTAGGAGATTTTTTTTCTCCTTCTGTAGTTTTGGAGCATGAGTAAGCCTGACTTAGTATTCCAAAGAAGTCCAATAGTAACAAAGCTCCATCGTAGAGTTCCTTCTGGCAGCCCATAAGGAAGAAGACAGAAGAATCTCACTAAAATAAGGAAGACTTTAATTAAGAGCACTGTGATAATTCAGGGGCCAGCATCTACAAGCCACACTTGTAGTTAACAAACAACCAAACTTTAATCACTGCAAGGAGATTGATCCCTTTACACCTACTAAAAAGTGCTTTGAAATTTACACAGGCACTCAGTGACAACTCTGGCATTACAACAGTTATACCTCGTCACAGTTATCAACAAGGCAAAGCCATAACACAAGCCTCCATTCCCCCTTTCCTTCCTCCTCCCAAAAACAACAACCAGCAGCTACCAAAGCATTAAGTTCTATTTAGGGAATCCTTAGAGCAGGTTTGTCCTGGACCCGATAAGGCAAGTGTCTGCAGCTCCAGAATAAAGTGGGAAACCGAAGAAAGCTTTGAATTTCAAACATCTTTCAGTGAGGAATTAGTTTTAAAAGACATACAACAATAAGCCACGAAATAAGTCCAGACACCATAATTCAGGGATAGAATATGCTATGAAACTGGCAGGCATCCAGGCCAGAGCCAGGTGCCTGTTTTGGATTAGATTCAAGTGGCCTTAGGCCACCTACGGAGCTTTCAGGTAGAATCTGGAAGCTGCTCACCTCAATGTGCCCTACCTTGCTTCTATTTCAGGTACTTGTGAAGGATTCCCAGATGGCTGGCACTCGGCCAGACCCATCTGCTTTCAGCTCTCCTTGTCTCTATACTGTCATGAGACAGGTTGCAGAAAAAAATGTATCTGGAAAACAGATACTTAATAATTAACTGCCCATTTTCCTCAGTTTGCAGTGAGAAAATTTGACTCATGAGAGCTGCATTTCTGTCTTGCTGCTCTTGACACCCCAAGTATGGGATTACAGATGAACAAGGCACAAGTGTATATATATAATCAAGGGGAAACAAAAGAGAGATACTGAAAAAAAAAATCTTGAAGCTTAGACTATTATAAGTCATAAAAAGTAAAACTGCTTTGTCAATCTAATTAATATTTTACCTGTCACATTCCTCCGTTTACTTTTAATTCTGTTTTATACTGGATCATGAAAATAGGCCAAGATAACTCAAGTCCTGAACTTCAGCTGTAGAATTCTGACTGTAGATGGTTTTTGCCTGACCGTGGCTGGGTCCTAGACGTGCTGCCTTCCGTATTTCTCTGGAAGATCCTGTGCATGTCCTGCCGTGGGACTCCAGTTTCATTCCATGAGGGTGGCTGGCTGGAAGGGCAGAGCTGGAGCCAGCAAGGTTCTTCCTGCTAGATTCAGAACAATTATCCTGGAAGCATGGGGAAAAACTAATCAAGCTGCCCTCAAGCAGACTAATCGCTTTGAGTTTTTGTTATGAAGCTATAGCACAATGTCGCTGTGTCTGCCTTGCCAAGGAGGTTTAAATCTCATTTAAATTCAAGCTAAAAAACTCCTGCTCTCATTAAAAGTAAAATGATTGAAACGGCCATGAAATCACTTTTATTAATGTTACAGTCTTAATGAGTTCATCCATGGAGCAAAACAACGGCACTGTCACAGTATCTGGTATTCCTTAAAGGGGAGGAAGGGAAGGATTTTGATTATAAGGCACCTCCCAGCAAACATAAACATACCTGGAATTAGACTCATACATGAGGGTTTGCCGAGGAAACCCTCAATCTGCAGGACTCCAATTTTCATTAATATTCTATTCCACATTTCTCTAACTGTAATAGTACTAGAAATGACCCTCCCAGCTACCTTTCATTCATGCTCCACTGCAGCACTTGTCCTAATATGCCACCATAAAGGCCCAACTCTTACCTTACTAAATTCCATTTAAGAAGAGCTGTTGATTTCAGTGTTACAGGCGTACAACATAAAATGATCTAATTCCTTTTTCTTCCCAACATCCTGCTCTATTGAAAACAGGCAAAAATCAAACACTTTCCACTCGGTACACACAGAGTAAGATATTATTAAATGTTGTCACAGCAACTGGTGCAACGCTGAGTTTGTAAAACAACTGTTTGATTCCTCAACATGCTGAAATCACTTTGGAAATCAACACCACAGTCGGGGAATAGTTTTGTTTGCAAATTAGGAATGCAAAGAAGGCTGTGGTAAATTAAAAACTGTAAGCTGAGCTCTTGGGACAGGGACCAATTTTCTGTTCTGCATGTGTTCAGCACCTAGCTCAAGGAGTCCTCTACAGCTACTGCTACCATATTCTTCATCTGTTCTCATCATCTTTTGGCATGAAAATTAGTGGTAAAAATAAATCCCTTTGCAGAAAAATAAAAGGTAGGTCACGAAGGCCTTTTTTTCCTGGTGAAAGAGTATAAAGCAATTTAAAGGGAGTTAATGTCATTACCCAAAGCTGTGATTGCTCACTGCCATTGTGGTGCAGTGTGGTCCTCAAGTAATGAGCTCTGGTCCTCAAAAGACACCACGTTCCAATGTTTCACACAAACCCCACTCTTGTTATGGAACAAGAGTTTGGAGTCTTTCAGTGCACAGCAAATAGAATATCTGTGCAGATCTTTTAGACAACACCTTCTTTGTACAGTACTGCATGGTGCTGCAAGCCCTTTCTGATAGCAGCAAATATGGAACAGCTCCATAATTCTGTGGGAGACCTTTTCCTGTTTGTTTGTCAAGCTGTAGTTAAGATTCCCCCAGAGAGGTCCATTTTGGGTAAGAAAGACATGAAGGTGGTGGGTCTGGGCAGACACCTACCAAGGGAAGATGAACACATGCTGTACCAGAAGTAAAACCACATAATTTTCACAGGAAATGGGCTGATACTTAATTGAGAATGGTAAAACAAAGGATTTGTGAGTACACTGCAACTGTTCCACGGAAGGGACTGAAAAGGCTCCTGAGCTCCTTTGCAATCTGTGCTCCCAGCAAGAAGGCTGAAGTAACAAAGGCTCATTGATGTGAGAAGGGAGGGAAGTTTTTAATAGAGGAATCCCAGGAGCCAGCCAAAGAAGCATTATCTTGTATTAAAAAAAAATCTGCAAATAATGAAATTCAGAGAAAAGAGAAGCCAATTTTCTTTGCCTGGCCCATGAAATGAGTAGCAAATAACAGAAGAAACATGTTTACAAAGGACTGGAGACTAAATCTTCCCAGCAACATCCTTCTTGGGGTATGTTGCTCAAAAGCATACAAGGATCCACGTTCAGAAATGCTCGGCAGGTTCAGTTCCTCTTGGTCCCAACTGGAGCTGTGAATTCTTGGTACTGTGGAAAATTAAGTCCCAAAGTTTTCATCCCAGAACCCAGACTCCCACCCTGAAACTAACTGGATACAAGCAGGAGAATCGTTATCAGAGATCTTATCTTCAAACTGATGCCAGCACTTGTGGGAACTAGTCACTTCAGCAGAAGTCACCTTTCCAGTCCAGTAATAAAATGAAAAAGCAAGATAATATTTCAGCCTTGGGTGTGATGAAGCAACACTACCAGGAATAGGGGAGAAAAGCACAAGTTTTAGTCTTTGTTGGATGAAACAAATATGTTTTGTTTACAGACATGAAAAGAAGAACCAATAAGAAATGAATGAGGAACCATTTCATCCCAATGCCATTTGTTTTGGGGGTGGAATAGTCTCATACATTCCTAACATGGAAGACAGAGGTTGAAACTTCCATATGGATTTTGTTTCTTGGCCTGGTTTATCCTTTTCTGGGTTGCAGATGCTGGCTGACTGTAACAGGGACTGAGCTTTCCTTCCTGCACGTGATGCCAGAGTACGCCTGAAACCAATCCTAGTGTCTTAGAAGTAATTTGCAGGGGTTTTAACTGTGTCTTTGTGACTCTGTAGGCTGCCCAGCCTTCCGGGTAGAGTGCAAATCACTATTTATAAAAAGCATTTTCAAAGTGGATCTTTGAACCTGCTGGACTGCACAGTTTCTCCCGTGCCATTTTTGATCCATTGTATAAATACAAATTTTGGCACGTGCACAACATTATAAACTGCATAATTGTTTTTATTAGAGTTCTGTGAGTTTGGAGGTACCTGTGCTTTAATTACCCTTGGCATGTTTCCAGGAAAACTCTTCTAAAATGTAGTGCTTGCAAAGCCTCCGTCGGGCCACCCACAATGACAGCTTTTATTTTTCCTCTATTAGTGATGGACATTTTCATTTAATTTCGGTCTGGGTGTGTGACAGAGCCCCCGTGTACTGAGCTGCAGCTTCCCCCTGTTCACTTTCCAGCCACAGAGTGGTCGGGACACCATGGCAGCAACTTGTGACGTTTGGACCCGAGCCAGGCGAGTGCTGTTTGCAAAGTTTTTTAGGTTGTCTGTCTTGCTTCCTTGGTCTCCCCTCCCCCTTTCAAAAATTGCTGGTGACACTAGAAATGCAAGTAAGTTAATCTGGTGTAAAATCTAAGCACCAGCCTACAGCAGAGATGGCCGGAGAAATGCAGAACATTGCTCGGAAGGTGGGTTTAGTTCCGCTCCTGAGCCCAAATCTCTTGTGTCGCAGGACAGAGCAAGGACAATGGTAACAAGTCAGCAGGATAGCTGGAACTTCATACTCCATGCCAGAAAACGGGATGTCCAGCTAGCACAAATAAATGTGTAGAACTAATCAAATTAGGATGGACATGCTGTGCAATACAGAGAAATGCATGTAAGCAGAAAATTGTGTTTAATATTTGTAATCAAAAGCATTTATTTGGGGCTATAACAGCCCAGTGCTACGTGCAAATTGGGTGAGAAAAAAATGTAAACATTGTTTCTTTGATTTCACGGAGTTAGGGTACAGCAGGAATGCTGGATGGAGCTCCTTTTCCAGGGGCTGGGATTAAAAAGCTATGTGAAATGAATTTAGGGGCTTATTGACAGAAAATATTACTGTCAATGGTGGTGGAAACCTATTCCACAATGATTACTCTTTATTGCATGGAATTTGCCAGAATTTATAGGATGCAAACTGAAAACTGTGGGTTTAGAGACAAGCTGAGGATATGACTTCTGTCCTAACACCATGTTTTAAGGCTTCTGCAGAAAGCAGAATTTAATAGAAAAACTGGTGAGACTGTGGAATTTTATTCTGCGAACTTTCAGGTCCTTAAGGATCAGGAATTTATGGAGGAACTACACTAAGTCAACTAGTACGTGTTTTTGTTAACTATGAGTTTTCATGTCAGCTGAAATATAGTTACCCATAAACAGAATAACCAGTGCCATGGTATAGCCCGTGCCACATGTCACTGAAAAATGCAATTAACCATCACGCAAAAGCAACACTCTTCCAGTAGCTCATATGGTAAACTGAACACTGGTTAGAAATGCAGCAACATGCTTTTGGGAACATGCTAGACTAGCATTTTCCACTCCTCAGAACACTGTAGTCAGCTTCAGATTTTGTGGAAGTAGACAAAGGAGTCCTCAGAGTTTCTATTAGTGAGAGTAGCCTTTTAAAATGTGGGGTGGAGGCGGGGAAGAGGACGGTGCAGGAGTGGATCTGCTGTCAGCTGCCATTCCAGTGCTGCCTGGTACTTTACAAGCCTGCTCTGTGGAAGTCAGAGCGAGTGCAGAAGGTGCTGCAGCTGTGGGGAAGCTGGGCAGCGTCCTCAGACCGTCGGCGTGCCAGGATGTGCCCTCATCCCAAACCTGAGGGGCACCAACTCTCTGCTCACAGCCTCCTCTCTGCACAAAGGACCTTTCTGGCAGGGAGCACACCAAGACCATCTTCTCAGGTTCTCCAACCCAGCCCAGAGGAAGGAGCTGTGGTCAGTCACGCCAGCTGAAAGGATTTGGTCTCAAACTGCACAGTATTGCATGGGTTTAGACAATGTACGGATGGAAGTGCCAATGGGATTTGATACCAGCTGAGCCCATCCCTGCAACTCCACTAAATCTACAGGAACCCTTCCCCAAGGTCTTTTTTAAGTTGTTCATATTTTGTTCAACCAGCGGTCCCGTCCTGCTACAACTAAGTAACAGTTGCTGAACTCTTTAGACAAATTATATAAATTCACAAAATACCTTGAGATTATTGAATGAAAAATGTAGTGGGAAAGAAAAGCCTCCTTAGCAGTTGTGGTGTGTATGGAGCACAACCAACTTTGGAGCATAATTTCACATCAGGGCCTCTTCAACTTGTGACAAAGATGAACCTGATGGGTTTTAAAAACTACCAGCTCATTCTAAAGAGGATCATTTGTAAAGGGGTTTCCGAGAAGACTTCTCTGCATAGAGTTTCACCCAGCATGTGGTTAATCGCCCCTCACCAGAAATGAAGGCAAAGGGCTTCTGTGCCTCACAAGAGTGAAACTTCTTCGTGAGGATAAACATAGAGAGCATAAAGATTGAGCTGGAAGAATTGAAGCTGGAATGGAGTGCTTATATGTATCCTGAGTAACCCAACAAATATGTAATTTGGCAAGAAATGGTCCCAGAAATGGTCAAGCAGGGATGGACGGTTGCAGAAACTGAATGCTGAGCTAGCGAAAGAAAATTCTGCTCTGATTCTACTATGCATATTCACTGAATATTGATTAAAATGAGCCCACCCTGCACCATTTCCCATCGGAAGTCCTCTGCCTCCAGTCATCCAACCATATGTCATTTACCTATGGTATAAATGATACCAATCCATTTTAAACACAAATAAATCTGGAAAATAATCTAGATTGACAGCTCTCTGTCTTCTGGGAATCGTTCGTTCATCTCAGTGGCCACAAATGTCCCACATGATGAAGAGTTTGCTCTAACAAAGATGGCAAAACAAACACGGTGGCAATTTAGTCCTGAGCTTCTTTCTCCTGCATGCCTGTCAGTCATGCTACCAGGAAGCACAGAACCATAGAATGGTTTGGATTGGAAGGGACCTCTCCTTCCAACACCCCTGCCACGGGCAGGGACATCTTCCTTTAGACAAGGTTGATTCAAGCCCTGTCCAACCTGGCCTTGGATAATTCAAGATGAAGCAGCCACAACTGTGTGAGTTCTGTGTGCAGCTTGACTCTATCATGATGGCCATGACAGCATAGATATTGGGGAAAAAATTCTAGGAAAGTTTATTGGAAGAGAAGGATTCAGATTCAGAAAGAATAAACTCATGAAAAATAGTAATCAATTTTCTCTGATACGTTCACAAGTCGAAACAAGAACATCCAACATCCTGGCGTGTAGACATCAGGACAGCAGACAGACACTTTGCACGCAGGTATGCTCTGTCTAGAGAGGGGGCTGAGACACCCTGGTGAAACTTGGGCTTGGCTCTTGCAACCTCGGTGTGGGGAAAATGAAGCAGTAACTCACTGCTGGTGTGGAGCAGCAACCCGCTACTCTCCCTTGCAGCTCTGAGAGAAATCCTGGCCTCCTGAGTCGGGGTCTGTAGCTGATCTCTTTGCGCTAGAGATCCCTCCCCAAGAAGGTTATTGCTACCTGCAGGGCAATGCTGCTCCAGGGTGACAGCCTTTACTGGGTCTGCACAGTTCCTTGTATTCCTAGGTCATAAAGGAGTTTCTCACATAGGTAGAACACAACTAGAACAGGTGGGTACAAACTAGTAGGGGAAAATAACGATCTGTTAAGAACCTGACAAAACTGATCAGCATAAAAAATTCGTGGGAGCATCCAGCTTAGGGAGGATAGAGCCCAACGAGACTGCAGTGTGGTAATGGCTGTCTCTGAGGGAATCTGTGCTTGTGGTCATCTGAGGTGGGACTTGCTAGGGAGGGGGGGGAGGAAAGCCCCCCTCTGATGGCATTGTTTACTCCACTGCTGGCTGGGGAGCCTTAGTTTTCTCTGATGTTTTGCATGGGGTGTTTGCACATGGAACGAGCTGCCTTGCAGGATTCTCTGATGTTTATGACCATCCCGGCTGGGATCTTGATTGACTCGGGGAGCAAAGGATGATGTTGTCTGAGCATGTTAACTGATCAATGTTGCTGCCTACAGGCCAGGAAAGGCTGGGGTCCCCTGCCTAATGCCAACTCAAATTTAGATGCATGTCATTTATAGTCATGCAAAGCAGTGTCACATTTTTTTCTTCTTCTTTGATCATACGCAGAAACTATAAATCCGCAGGGTGAAATCTTAACTCTACAGAAACCCAGACCAAACCTCCTTTCAGTGGTGCAAGGTTTATGGTGAAAGTTGTGTTTGTATTTCTTAAACAATTCTTGTAATTGCTAGAGATTTGTATTTATTTCTCTCCCCTCACAGCAAATTAAATGTCAGTTTTCATGGTCAGGTACTCTACTGAAAACAGTCAGGTCTGTCTGTTCAGGGTGATGAGGGCTGATAATAAAATTATAGCCCGGTAATTTCATATTTTTCTCCTATTATCTGCCATGCACAGCATGTTTTATGTGTTCTACTCCACTGGGACCATCGTAAACGTGTGGCCAGCTCTTTCATTTGAATATACTCGGTGGGAGGTGGCAGGTGCACTGTTACAAAAAGATCTGGAAACTTTATCATAATATATTCAGCAAGGTGATAATGTAAAACCTGCTGGGAAATAGAGAGAGGTGGAGGAGAAATTCCATGCCTGGGAGCTTATTTAATGTTTAAAGACAGGAAATGCTTTGGAAGCAAAAATATCTCAGATCTGTCTAATCCACTGCCCCAGACTAGTTACCACGAAACCCCTGGCGAAGGGGGCAGGTAGAGGAGGTGACCTCCATCTCACCTCAGCTTCCATTGTGCTTTCCAGCTCCTGTGCCAAGTGGAGCAGAGAAGCACCTTAAGCTGACACAGTTACTCTTTATTTTCACTGTGTGACTGTGGGACAAGGGGGATTTTGAGTGAGATTGGACCGAGACGCATACTGGAATACTCTCTGGCACAAAAGAGACGTCATGAGGTGAGGGACACTTCTCCAAGTGCAGTCAAAATCATCAGAAACAATTTCTGTGTTGATTTCCAGTCTGGACCAGTCCCATCCATTTCAATACTTGTTTGTTTTTAGATTATTTAGATCTTTGATCCTTTACTGAAGTTTTCTGTAGAAGGGAGTGTGTAATAGCACAACTACATTGGCTGGGACCAGAACCTGGTGCTGTGTTTGGCTCAGTACGTGTGAGCCACTGTGTGGAAATCAGCTCCTCGATGGACATCACTGTTCAGTATCCAGTACCTGACATAGCTGTGTCCACTTCCCAGGCACCTTAAGCTTTGTGTGATTTATTTCTTTGTTTTCCTATGATGCAACTTTTAAAAATAATAGAATTAATGCAAATGAATGCTTCCACCTCCAAATGAATGGTGGAAGCTGCACAGCTGGTCCTGGACTGTGCTCCTCCCAGCATCCTCACAGGACTCTGTGAAGAGAGGGGATCTCATCAGTGTGTGAAGGCGTAGTGCCAAGCATCTGAAGTGTATGAATGAGAAGCGCCAAGGGGATGGAGCCAGGTGCAACTTGGAGGTGCCCAGCAATGGGACAAGAGGCCATGGGCAGAAACTGATGCCCAGGAAGTTCCACCTGGACGTGAGAGAGAACTTCTTCCCTGCGCAGTGGCCGAGCCCTGGGAGAGACAGTCCAGAGAGGGTGTGGAGCCTCCCTCACCGGAGTATTCCAGAGCTGTCTGGAGACAACCCTGTGCCCGGTGCTGTGGGATGACTGTGGATGGACCAGCCGATCCACTGCGACCCCTTCCAGCCTGACCATCCCTCGACCACCCCTTCGGCCGGCCCCCCGTTCCGCCCCGCCCCGCAGCTCCCCCGCTCTCCGCAGATGCCCACA
>VZTG01004864.1:385502-623382 GCA_013397845.1 Melanocharis versteri | reverse complement strand
TTGGTGGAGTGAATATTTAGAGGGAAGAAGTCACAGTGTTTGGGGAGCATAAAGTGCAAGCAGGCTGGCTACCGTGGGATGGTGAACCATGGGCAGGGATTAACTTGTTAAGCCCTGTGTGCTGCAGCTGAAAGGAACAATATGTAGCAGCAAAGCAAATGAATGAGATGGTAAATACATCCACGTTTCCATGTGCGATTAGAAAGATGAATGCGCGTGTAGCCGCAACAGCAAAACCTCATGTGTCTGTTGTGGAAGCAGTGAGACAAAAGTAATGAAAAGATTTGTGTGGGAGAGCAGGAGGAGCTGTGCAGTGCAGGCTAAGGGAAAAAAAAAAAACCTGGAGAGAAAAGGCTTGTGTGAGTGGGAGCTCAGGAGCCGTTTGTTCCCAGGTTGCAGGGACTAACACGTAGATGCTGATGACTTTGGGACTTTTGAAGTGCAGTATATGCTTTGTATTGTGTGTGAGTAGAAACAAAGTACAACAGACAGCCACACCAGGGTGCAGAGAGGAAAACCCTCTTGCACCCTTATCCTCTGCTCGCTGGGGGATTCCCTCTCTCCAGCAGCTGCTTGCATTTTTTGGCCACCAGCCTGCTTAGCGTCCTCAACTTCTGCCGTTGATTATCACCTCTCGAGGAAAGTGAAAGCTCTTGATGTATTGTTTCCACTTGTCTAAGGAAAAGCAACCTATCAGTGGTTACGTTTTCAGCCTAATGTGTGTCCAGTGAAGTCTATTCAGGCAAAGAGATTGATCGAGAGTATTTGCAACATCTGTTACAACACAAGAAGGAGGGGGGGTCTCTTCTTTTTTTAATGGTGTTATTTCAATTTAGGAAGAGAAATGAATTGTTTTGTCAAGTGCATGGACATCTCTAAGTATCCACAGAGAAACACAGCTCACAGATTAAATGGGGTTGGGAAGCAGTTTATTCAGCACAATTACTCAGGCAACCAGGAATAGGTGCAAAGATCCCAGTTCAAGAAACAGCTAAAATTCAGACCCTGGTTCCAGGAAACAGGTAATCCCTGCACCTCCAGGGCAACACCAATGGTAATGCACTGCAAGTGAGGCACCTGCTTCTACAGCCAGCTGAATTATGGCCTCTTTTGCCCCCCTTTTTTAGGTGGTTCTGAGTAGATCTCAGTGTTCTCCTCAAAAACAGTTTTGTAATTTTTTGCATATTTTATCCAAAACAATAAACTTCTTTGACATGCAATTAGCAATGGCTGACTAAAGGTTATTAGGTAGGATGTAATCTCTTTCTGCTGGAGGTCAGTTACAATTTGAAACCCAGTCTAATCAAGTCACTACAAAGAGATGAGGTCTCACTCAGTTAAGGCATTAATAAATTAATCCTTTAATCCATTTGAACAAGTGGTACAGTTCTGCAAAGTCTCAGTCATGGCTACCCCGATGGTGACACAATATTTGCTGCATTCTTAGGGAAGGGAAAAGCCTCTCACACCAGAGCAGCCTTCACATTTGACAGCAATTAATACAGGGGGAGGGGAAAACCTACAGATCTGCTGGTGATGACAAATGTCTTCAGAGG
Organism: Melanocharis versteri; assembly: GCA_013397845.1. Classification (NCBI taxonomy): domain Eukaryota; kingdom Metazoa; phylum Chordata; class Aves; order Passeriformes; family Melanocharitidae; genus Melanocharis; species Melanocharis versteri. The sequence goes on along the minus strand of VZTG01004864.1, from coordinate 621,826 downwards.
AGCAGTTGTGGGAATGTTCACAGCTATGCTAGTTAGTCTGTGCCTCTCAGTGGGGCACAAAGGAAACAAACACAGGCTGAGAGCCTGTGTGACTTACGGGGGTGAATTTATGCAGGCGAGACAACACACACAGAGCCTGCAGAGCCCGCAGGCCAGCCCCAGAACGAGGGAATGCTCCATGCCGTAGGGAATGCCTGATACCCTGTCAGAGTGCCTTGTCTGTGGGATGCCAGAGCTGATGGCCATCTCTTTATCGTTACAGATTATGTGTTTGTGACACCTGTCAGAGTGGATGCCAGCGGATCGTACATTTCACATGATGTTTTGCACAGTACTAGGAGAAAGAGATCAACTCAGAGTTCAAAGAGTTCCTTGCACTACAAATTTTCAGCATTTGGACAGGAACTTCACTTAGAGCTTAAACCTTCGACCATTTTAAGCAACAGTTTTATTGTCCAGGTACTCGGGAAAGATGGAGTGTCAAATTCTCAGGAACATGAAATTGAGCAGTGTTTCTACCAGGGATTTATAAGGAATGATAGCACCTCTTCAGTAGCAATATCTACGTGTGTAGGCTTGGTAAGTGTCTATTTAAAACAAATCAGCATTAAAAGTATTTTCATATGTGGAATAGTAGCTGAAGGTATGTAATTCATGTAATATTCAGGATACCATACACCATTTGCTGATTTTTCTAGTATCACTAGTTGCTATTGTATTTAACAGAAGAGATTTCATTATAGCCAATGAACTGCATCAAAACCTTTGTATTTTTTGATGACAGTCTTTCAGGAAAAAAAACAGAAGACTGGCTGGTAGTCCTACTAATTACCCCATGGCACTTTGTTGCAGTTTGTGATAGTTTATACGTTTCTGCTCACTCTTAAGTAAAAATTCTTCCTGCCTTTGTGAACTGCTATGAATAAAGGAAAAAAAATCAGTCCAGAAGCTTGTGAAAAAACAATATTATATCTAGATTCGTCAATTACTTTAAGGAAGGGTGAATTTCCTAGCTTGGCAGGAGTTATGAACCAATTTCCCTTTGTTTCCTTTGATAATTCAAGCCTTATTTGGGTTTACAAGTCTTGATGAGTTGATCTCTTATAAACGTGTTAAATATTATCATTGTGTATTTTCCATTCATGGCTGTCAGCCAAGTTCATGAAAAATCATTATTCACAGGTGATTTTTTCAAAATACATTTGACAGTGCTCATTGCCTGCAGAGAAGGCTTTACTGATGTAATTTAGAAGAATTGTCTACAAAATTAATAGTTAAGGATGTCTTTTAGGCTTAATCCCTTGCACTTGCAAAGCAAGTTGCTGTGGCTGCAGAGGAAGGCAGTGACATTGAGTGGGAAGTATATGAAGTCATCCGTGTGCTTTGTGGTTGACTAAAGGTCCAGAGGATATGTTGGGTCACCCTCTAGAAATCTGTTTTGCAAAGGTACTTGTCTCTAAGGGCTATTAAACTGTGTGACGGGACCAAAGAAGGAGCACTTGAGACAGCCAGTGTTTCCTTTGAAACTGGAATCAGTGACTTGAGAAGCCTGTTCATTAGGAAGGGTTGTTGATAACTGGTTGAAGTGGTCTGGGTTATATTTTGAATGCTGTACTCTTTTTTCTTTTTTTTTTTTTTTCCTCTGCAAGTTAGAGGAATCCTACAGCTCATTTGAACAGTTGCAAATGTGAGTTTGAAGCAGGTGCCAGGAACTGGGCTGAAACTTTCTTTTGCTTTTAAAGTTGTGTTTGTAATGCTGAACTGTAAATATCAAATGTGCTTAGTTGTTTTCATGGGAGCCTCATGTTCACAACTGCTACATTTTACCCGATTTACTCAGAAAAATACCCTGTTTTCACTCATTGCAGTGTTTTCTCTTTTTGCTACGGGAAGTGCTCTACCTACACACAGCAGGTACAGTTTGAGAGATCTCCCCTGTTTAGCCACGTTTTGGTTTTTAACATGCTTTCTGAGCTAAGAGAAGTTGGGCTTGTCAAGTCTTGTCTGGAGAAGGAAGGTTCAAGCCTGCCTCAGGTCACAGAGGAACAGAATGTGGTGATCTTAACTGAGAATGAAGTGGATCTTTTACCACTGTCTCGACACAGAGGTTGTTATGACTGGTAAGCTTCACTTAGAAAAGATCCAGAAACTGATCAAAAGAGAATAAATATTGTGGTATGAACAAACTTATTATGGAAGTACCTAGATTATCAACAAATAGAATCTCTTTTTTTAATTAATTTCAGGGTTCAATAGATTTTGCCTTGAATTGTTGTTTTAAACTGGTAAATGAAGTAAACCTTTACTTACAATAATCTCCTGTAGGGTAGGTATCCCAAAGTATAATTGTTCCTTTCTCTCCCTATCCATCTGTTAATTCCAGTGCACCTAATGAATCCCAGGCAAATTACCAACAGGATTCTGAGTCTTTCAGTTTACAAGGCTGCCCTCTTAAAGATGTCGTCAGCTGTCTGTAATGACACCCACGTCACTTTTCACTGGGATCCAAATTCAGTAATCATATGTTAAGTCTGGACGCTGTGCTCTGATCAAGAGAACCTTGTGAATAGCTTCTATATCCTTTTTCACCAACTACTTTTGTCACTTGGTTGCCCTTCTTTCCTATTTGCTTTGTTCACTGCAATTAAACCGAAAGTGGTGTTTCTTCTATATGGTTGGTAGCACTAATCTTTCCATTGTTCCTTTCATTAGCAATAGCTTCTCTACAATAAAGCTGCAGTGACCCATTCTTTCAAGCCTGGAACACCACAATGTGATTTGGAAGCAATTGCATTTCAATAGACTACGGGGACTCTTTGATCTAATTTTTTGGATGACCTAGAGTATTCAGTCATTCAGCTGTCTGTTATCTGCCAGTGCCTGCAGAGGAGACTTTGGGGAGAGTCTATATGAAATGGTTTGTTAGGCAGGATGACCTTAACTTAACACTGGAAAGGAGCAAGAATTTGTTGCTTTGGTCTAGATCTGTTAAGAGATGTGTGTATATTACGTTTTAATGGCTTAGTTGACAGAAAGGCCCCATGTTTTTATGCTGATTTGTTGATTTGAGACCAAATGTTTCCATCAGTCAACACAAGTTTCTTGGTGTGTCAGAAGGCAGAACTGGATCTTTATCTGAACAAGTCTCTAATACAGTAAGTGAGCATTTCAGGAGAAACGTGCATAAGTTTACTGTGAGTGCTGCCTCTTTTCATCATCAAAGTGCTTTGACTTTCAACTGGAAACTTGCCTTTTTCTGTCTTCTGCCCTTTTTCTGCTTCAGTCAGCATCCTTTGCTTGCTGGAGCATCTATTATGCAGCAAAAAAAATGGTGCTTTTACTTGTTTTTTAAATGAAAACTCTGTTCTGGATCTTCTGTGGAGAGCATGATACATTCCTTACACAGAAATTACGATAATTTTTTCACACACTTTGTTAATGCATTCTCACTCTCAGGGATCATTTTTTACTCTTAAAACTTTGGGACAGTGAGCTTCTTTAGTAAATGCAAATCTAGTTTCTCTCTTTAACATCATCTTCATGTGTCCCAAATAGAAAGTAATACAGAATGTTCAATTTTTCTCCACTGGTTTTCATTATTGATTTAATAAACCTCTTGTTTTATTCCTGCATGACCTTTTGGAGTTCCCTTCAGTGCCTTGTGCTCTCCCAATTGGTACATCTAGGCTACTGGTTTGTCTTGCTGCTTCATCCTCTGTTTACATTCTCCAATTCAAACTGTTCTTTCCACATTCAACCTTTTTTCCACAATCCTGATTTGAGTAAATTCTTACTTATTCTACTTGTTTTTTATTACTATTATTATTTATCAATTTATTATTATTTATAATTGCCTTTAGCTAGCTCATTGGGAGGCAGACTATACCAAATGCACGGACTACAGTGGTTTTTCAGGTTTTTCTGAATGGGATTATGGTGGCCACTGTTAGAATAAGAAATTGGTTTTTTAGGACCTACTCAGTGTGGTTGTGTATATTCCTACCTTTTTCCTCTTACCCCCTTCTCCATTCTCATCCACTTTGTGCTATTTAATCTGCATCAAAAATGAGATCTGTTGCAGGTTCACCATCTTTAATTCCACTTCCATGATGGCATCTGAAAGTTCTACTGCTGCCTTCCTGTCTGTATCACAGTGTGGTGTTTGTCTCTCTTTGTAGGCCAGCGTTTGTCTCCTCTCTGTCTCCTTACCTTGTTTATGTGTACAGAATCTCCTGTCTAAAGTGAGTTGTTTGCAGTCACACAGTAAATCAGGGCAGAATACAAGAGAACCTCAGAGGTCTCCAGTTGTATTGTAGAGACATTCTCAAAAGTAATTTATAACTGTGCTTTTGGGAGCAGGAGTCACATTTCTCTTGTGAACATGAACTCTGGCAAAGTCAAACGTTTATAATCCAGTACACAACATAGGAGCTGGTGGCCCTAATGAGTGAGGGGTTTGTTGTACAGCATTTGTGGGGTACAGGACACAGGTGAGGGTCTAGAGCAAGTACAAAAGGCGTGCCCAGAGGAAAGAACTGTTTATCCAACATAAGGAACTCTCCTGCCATTCCATCACAGAGAGCGTGTGCGCGCGTTTTGGGTCAGAAAATGTGAGTACAGTTCAGTGTAACAGTTCAGGTCCTTTAAAATTATATGATACACAGTTTTATCAGCCAGGGCAAGTTCAGCCCTGGCACGGAGGCCTGAGAGGCTGCACCTGCTCACAGCAGAGGTGGGTGTGGGCCGTTCTCTCCCTTTGATTTATGCACCTCAGTTAGAAGTAGTGGTGCCCTCCTCTGGTTTTGGCAAGATGTGGTTGAATCTGTCACTGTAAGGAGCCTCCTTCTCCTGTCTCAAGTTGTGTTATGTTTATTAGTGTCTAGTCAAGGGAAGAGAAAGAGGAGGGAGGGATGAATCATGTTACACTCATTGAGCTGTCAGAGGATTCTAGACAAGAAGGGTTATAGATGTAGCACTGAGAGATAGACAGGAGATGTATTAATTTAGTGGAGGGGGTGTGTGTGTGTGTCTGAAGGCAGGGCTTTGCTCAAAGCATCAAAGAAGCCACAAAACTAAAGCTTCTTGATGCAGCCTGACCACCTAAGAGGCAGGCAGGCCAGGCAGCCCACATACCCACTCTTTGTACTCATTTAATTGCACCTGGTATTAGCATTATTTAAGTTGATGCTAACAGCAGCCTCCTATTCCTAGAGATCACACTTTTAAGTCCAATTAAATATGTTGAGACAGATCCCAAGGTTCTTATGCAGACAAACTGCCATCAAACTCAGTGGGCCAGACTGCTGGTGGAAGTACAGAATAATTGCTGTTTGTAATGAGGGTCCTTTAGAATTTAATGGCTGTAAAAATACAACAAAATTTGGCGCAGTGGGACCTTGAGGAGAAGCCAAGCACAGAGCTGGTGATTTTTCTCATTCTTAAAGGTGTCTTTAGTCCAACCAGAAGACAATACACAAATCCTATATTTTCTGCCATTGTACCAGCACAACATGAACAGCATCTTGCATGGGAGTCCTGTGATTTTCTTGGTATTTACACACTATTGCATCTTCATCCTTTAAAAAACACAAACTGTGTTTTACAGGATCATCCTTCTGTCCACTATTTTGGTGAACATTTTTCCATTATTATTCCATTACTCCATGATATGGTAAATATGAAAATAAGAAAAATCTCAGCACGAAAATGAGATGGCAATGGGAAATGGTAATATTCTTGAGGATATTTTAGGTTATGCTAGAAAAATACATGGCAGTGTTTCTGATCTCGGCATTGACCTGACTGATGATGAATTGTGTGATTAGGTTATCGATCAGCCTTTGCTATATCTGTCTGGTAAGCTCTCTTTTTACCTCTGCCTTTAGCTCTGCAAGACAAAGACAGTGTTACCCCAGGTGTTTTGGTACTACTGATTCCTGATAGGTAAGAAATTGAATTAATGAGGATTAATGATGAGAGAGAATCTGCTTCTGCTTGGCAGAAGAAGTAATAGAGGCTGCATTTCTTCCTGATATTATATTAAAAAACCTGGAATGTACATAGAGGAGACTGAGCACAGTGTGAGGAAACTGAGCTGTGGCTGCACAACAGCTCTCGAGTGCCCACAGGAGCTGGTCCTCTGTCACTTGTGCCTGCTCTGTCATTGCTCAGTTCACAGCAGAGCATGGAAATAAATGGTTCATTGGTGTATTTCCAACCAAACTTCAGGCTGCTGTGGGCACCATTGCTTGCACCCTTGGAGTGGTTTTCCAGAAACAGGAAGACATCCATTTGTAGAGAGAGAGAGTTCATCCTGGCCCTTCTTGTAAAGCAGCAGTCTTATCTTCACTTCCAAAGGAATCAGTTATCTCTATCTATGCTTGAAACGTCAGTGTTTTTCTTGCTGTAGCAAAGCCTTTCCACTAAACCTAGTTCCCACACTTTGCCTAGTCCATTAGAGAGAAGCTTACAGACAAATGCCCTCGTGAGGGTCAGGAGAGGATGACCTGCTTGCACAGACCTGACCCCTTCATAACAGGATGTCTTTGATGTAGTGAGGATTTTTATTTTCAGCGCCACTGTTTTCATGTGGGCTGTACCATCTCTGCTGCCGAGAGGCAGTGTATTCTCTTCTGCACAGCTGGGAACTGCTGGACATCACAAATAGCTCTCTTTTTAGAGACAGATTTCAATAACTAATAGCAGCTTTTAGTCATTAATTAACCTAAACAGGGTTTTATTTCTGTCTTTCCCCTTTTCTTCCACTTCGGAAGTGTTTGAGGAAGATAGCAGGTTGGCAGACTTGGTGTGTAAAGGCTTTTGTTACCCAAAACACAGTGACAGTCTGTGAAACTGGAGCTCAAGCAGCTCCAGCAGCCCACTCCTGGAGATTTGTACCTGACACACGGCAGAGGAGTGAGAAGCACAGAAGTGTCTTGGTTGTGCCCTGGCCCCACACAATCCACCTAATTTGAGCAAAGGGTCGTATCAAAACTGTTCTTAAATGTTGCTTTTTTTTCCCCAAGCTTATTCTCTCCTTACCCTCTGCAGAACCAGAGCCCTGATCGTGATGACAGCTCTGTGACACACTTGTGCTCAGCTGGGATCTTGACTTTGATTCACTGTAGGCTGCTCAGTCGTAACTCCTCTGGATGGTCACTGGGAGTTCTGTCACCAGCTCCAGAAGTCCCTCAAATGTTTTGGCTCCTCAGGCTTTTGTTTGTTACGGTATCCTTTTTAAGTCCACAAGATATTTCTGATAATGTTTTCTGATTTGCGGCTTCTTAGGGATGGGTTTGTCTTCCTGATGTACAGCAGGTTCTTTACTCTTTGAAAGAGAGGATGGCTGGGACTGCTGTCCAGTACTGCAACAGGAGGGAAGATCGCAGGTCTAAAGGGCTGTGGTTTGGAAATTGGCAGCCCATGGATCAAGACAAAAGCTGGAGCTGTGCTAGACAAAGGCATCCAGAGTGGTGATGCCCATAATACATCAGTCAGTTCCTTGAGATCATTTCAGAGCTATTTGCATCTGATTTCATTCTCTCCTGGGCATGAGCACTGTTGTTGACTTACAGAGATCTAGCTTGCTAGGGGTTTTCTAGAAAATACCTGCTTTCCAGGAGCTCTGTGTGCTTCACTTTGTCATGGTCTTCTCCCAGTGAGCTGGCAGGAGAGGGGTTAAACTTAATTATCTCTGCAGTGAGAGCTGGCAGTGGATCTCCAGTGAGTTTTAGCAGCTGAAACACAGACTTCAATAATTCTTTTTTTCCTAAATAACACTCATTTTGTGTTAGAAAGGCTCTGACTAGCCCTTAAGTGGTATCCAAATTGAATTTTAAATTCAATTGGATAATTCCATTGCAAACAAGGTTTTCTTCTGTCTTTTTGATCATGTCAGTGGGAGCAGAAATGTTGGTTCTTTCTTGCCTTTTCTTATCCCGTTTTAATCCCAATTCTGTTGCTGCAGGTCTACCATAAATTACTGTATGCTAAAGGAATTTCCTATTGATTTGCTGTGACAGTGATTTGACCAGCTATGTGAATAGCTGATGGAAGCAGAACTTATCTTGGGTTCAGACAGTGGAGCATTGACTAAAGCTCTGAGGTAAACATTTACAGAAGAAACCTGAAATCATAATGCCTTGCAGCTCAGCACAATTTACAAACATGTATTAATTAAGCTTCAGTGCTGGCTCTACTCTGTGTTAGATGAGAACAACATCCTGGCACACAATGGGTTGACATCAGTAACCTTTTATTGTTTATCGTGCTCGGAAGTCACCAAGAATGAGGGTGAAGAAATGTCAAATAATCAGGTCAGATGCAAGTGAATGAGTCTTGATGGTTGAAGCTTGGTACCGTGGGAACCATTATTGTCCAGAGTAATTTCTGGAACATGCAAGTTAATTTCTTTTTTTACAAGGTTAGTTCCTAAGCTGGGGAAATCTGCAAACAACTTCTACAGTCAGATGAAAACCCTTTTCCTGAATCTCATATGTGGCTGCCCAGCTAGCTCCTGCCAAAAAATGGTAAAAGACAAAAGTTGGATGGCAAAGATAATAGGCCTTGAAGTTATTCCGACTGCAATAACAAGGCCCAGCACAAACCTGCTTAATAGAAGAGGAAGCTGAGGCAATAAAGTGATATTTGCTTGCAGAGACAATGGGGTGTTGCCTTTTCACTCCCCTGGGCATTCCCATTTCAGGCTGCCCCACTCTGTACACAGCACACTCGGGGCTTTATTCTTTGAGGGCTGGATTCTTGCTGTTCACAGTGGGATCACTTGAATGCTTGTGCCTGCCTGCCTCATATATGTTAATTGAAGGACTTTTGTGTCTCAACATCTTTATTAATATTAATGGAATGAGATTTTTAATGGACCTATACAAAATATGCTTGACCTAGCTTGGCCCTCACTTTTGTTTTTATACTCTGCAGCACAGTGTGGTTTAAGAACGTAATATTATATTCTGCAGCAGAGTACACAAACTAATGAAACATGGATTACTCTTCAGACCTGCAGTTTCCTTGCCATGAGATACAGAATTTATATAACACCAGAATATAATTAGTTCTTTTAAAATCATGAAATTAGAAGCAGGTTTTCTTTACTTTGTGCAAATTATTGCACTTCACTGAAAAGATTTTAAAAATAATTCTTTCTTGACCTGTCTTATGCCACACACTCACTGTTTTTTTTAAGGAAGAAGTCATCAAAACAGTAGGCCTTAAAATAAGGCTAGACTAAACCTCAAGAAATATTTCAAGTTAATATTGCTGTCAAAGTATAAGCTGGTCATAGTGAGGGATAGGTATAAATGCTGTAACGCAGCATTGGACAAGAAAGTTTAAACTTTTCTAAAAATGTGGGTACCCAGTGTAATTTCTTGTTAACACTTGACAGAAAGTTACGTTACTTGTTTTGATTGATGCAAATATAAATTAAATGTTAAAATAACAGTCATGGGCTAGGGCAGAGATTTTTTTTTTTTTTTTGCACTCCACTGTGGATGATTATGGCATAGACAAGAAAAATGCTTCTGTCATGTTTACACTTTTTTTTTACTTTTTCTGATAAAGAATAATTCCTTGTAGTCTGCTCTGCATTTCATTGCTCATCTCTGCAACCGCTGTGGAGACCAGTCTGCCACAACAGGAGCTCCAGGCTCTCTCTGTCAGCTGGTTCTCTTCATGCTGGAAGCCATCCTGGAGGCCATATGGATATTTTTTTACACTACTGGCATCACATACTGGTGGTGGGATTGTTATCCTGCCCCAAGCTTGAGCAAAGGGACAGAAAAAAAGAATTTGCAGGCTGAGACAGCAGTGAGCTGCTGATGTCTGCTGATTCCTGCAGCCCAGTATCGTCCACTCTCGTTGACAGGTGGTTGCTGGTTTATGTGCTTCATCTAAAGCTTCTCGTGGTGAGTAAAAAGTTTTATGCTGACTGCTTTGGATCTGAACCTGGCCTTGAGAAGTGTCTTTTATTCCTTCCTCCATCATCTTGGCCCTTGACCCAGTAGGCACACCACTTTTCTGGGATATGTTGCTGCAATTGCTGTTTGGTTTAGAAAGATATTTTGAAAAGGGGAGGTGCCACTGGCTCATCGAGAAAGTGAAACGTGTCTGTTGCTCCTGGCAGACCCCAAAATGCATGTGGGACATAATCCAGGGTGGTGCTGGATAATCAGATTTCCCTGAATCAGAAGTTAGACGGAGGCAAACAGCGTGCTGAAGGGCAAACCCCATCTGCAGGCTGAGCCTTGCTGTTCTCATGGACTGCTCAGGCCAGAACAGCAGCAGTGGGACGAGGCAGCAGCTCAGGCAGTTTCCAGAGAATCAGCTGCTGCCACTGCTGCTAGAAAATGCACCTGAGTGCTTGGCATGCAGTGCCTGCAGTTGCCAGATAGGTTTCAGTGCCCTGGTGCCAAGTGTTGGCATTCCACTCTGCTGCCAGAGTATCCTGACAGTGAAGGAGTGAAGGAAGCGCAATGGCCACCAAAAAATACAAAGCCACGAGTAAATGTAAAGAGGTTATTTGGCCTAACCCAAATCCAGTCCTGATGAAGAGAATAAAGAGGATGGTAGCTTTTGAGGCCTGTTGTCCTTGTGAGACAGGAGATGGACTCGGCAGGTTTTGAGCTGTGCAAACGGGCAGGAATATTATCAGATGTCATCACAGAACACCTGTAGGGGACAAGACCTCGTTCATCTCCTGCTCATGGTAGGGGAGCTGAGTAATTGCAGAGAGGGGAGCATGTTACAGAAATGGTTAATTGATTCGTGTGTTTACCAGAGAGAGCTGGGTGGTCATTTGAGCTGCCTGAGGCACAGAGCCCTGCAGGTCTCGTGTAATGAAGACCAGGCGTGATCCCAAGGACAGAGCAGGGTGCAGGTGGTGCCATGTGCAGTGAGCATCAGGGTAATGCTGTGGTGACAAAGGCTTGTGTGCTCCATCAGTGGGATGGATGAAATAACAAGGAAAGGACAATTTGGACCAGCAGCTGAATCAGAGAGAGCTGATATATTACCATATATTACCAGCTGAAGCTACGAACAAAAATGTGCCAGACTGTGGTCTTGGCCTCTGAGTATTGCACTGGTTCTGTTTATAGGTTCTCAGCTTTTGGGTTATAGTGCCATCAGAAGTTTATTTTTGTTGTAATTTTCCAAGCATTTCTTGAAAATTAGCTTTCTGGTGCACAGAAGAGTGCCACAACACTAAATTAGTTGCAAATAGCTCGAGGGCTGAGGGAATAGTATATTTTTTTTGTTGTGGCTGTTCACATGATTTATTTAGTCATTTGAAAGACTACAGTTTGGGAAAGTCAGGAACCCACTCTAATGTGAGAAACAAAACAGAAGGAAGTGTTATTTGCCCAGAATGAAGGTCTGTCTTCTGCAAACCAGCATTTGTGCATAGCCAAGGTCGTTCTGCCTCCACAGCCCTACCCCTGTGTTAGGATCAGCAGAAGATGGGGAGTATTTCCCATTGGGAATGTTTCCTGCCCACCATCAGCCTGCTCCGAATGGTGCCCATATGCTCCAAAATATCTCCAGGGATATTCCACGTCCTTTAATGATAGCTTAGCCTTTAGACCGAATTGCCAATATAAAAGAAGAGGAATTTATATATCCATACATACTTTTCTATAGCAATGCACTGAATTGGTGCCTATTTAATAAATCTTTGTCTTGCAAAGGACAGTGCAATTTAGCATCCATTGTATCTGAAATATGAATATATTTGTTTTTCTATAAAGTTGCACAAGGCAATGCTCTTTATGGCTGTAGGCTCTTTTGCTGTTCAATAACTTGTTCCATTATTATTATTATGATTTAAAGCAACACCTTTGTGCTTCTTTCAGGAAAGGAATTGCATTTTAAAGAGAAGGTTGTTGTAGTTTGCCTTTAATTTTTGTAGTAAGTGGAGGGGTATTGGTTTATTGCAAAAAATTATAACCTGGAGGATGTATATGAATGAGTCTCACATGACTTCCTTTATTATTTGTTAAAATATGTTAAAGGAATAAATCACTGTAAATCTGTAAAGTATTTTATAAAATTTATTTGCTATTGAAAACAAAATCAAATGCATTTCAGATTGGTGAAACTTGTAAGAATTAGTATAAATAATCTGAAAAACCATGGAAGTTCAGTGTCCTATTCGAGTCCTCTTTAGGGGCTCAGTGGAGGTGAATAAAGAGAAGCCCTCAAGAGGAGGGTGAATAAAATGTGGAATCTTGGGCTGAAACTATTCCGTCAGGATGGGGAGTGTAGCTTAAACCCTCTGTTATCTTGCCAGTGTTCTTGTGTGTGCTACCTCTCCCCAGCGAGATGCCTGACTGATTCACAGCAACTGATGGGCAGTTTAAAGTTACAAAGCTTTCGGTTTCCTTGTTCCTAACAGATAAAGAGGGTGGGCATTTCCTGATTATATGGTATACACTCAAAATATTTAAGTTCCCCGTGGTGCTATTTGTGCCTAATTTACTTCCCTAGCACATTAACACTGCTGGTTTTCTGCAGTGGGAGGAGTGTGTGGTGTAACATGCTGTGAAGAGAGGAAATGTTTCACAAGGGCTCCTTCTGGCTTTTCCTCTGTTTGCGTTACCACCTGGAAGGAAGAAGAGGTGGAGGGGCTGGCTGATGATCCAGATGGATTGCAGGAACAGTCACGTCTGTGTCAGATGTGTTAAGCTGGGCAAATTCACCCTGGGAAGTGGCAGGATTGCACTTGAGCTCCTGCAGCACACGGAGCCTCCCACAGGAAAGTGTGCAGCACGAAGAGTGCTGAACTACCATCATGCAGTGATCTTGGGGCTGGCTGTGCCCCTTTGGAGGCCACTGAGCAGCCAGGTTGTTCTGGGGAAAAGTCAGGGAATATGCCAGTGAGGGATGGGGGTTGAGGACAGGCTCCAGCAGAGCAGATACCATCTGAGTATAATAAATCAGAGGCTGTGCAGGTCACACGGAGCTTCAGAGAGACTTGGGGTGGGAGCACAACATTTATCACTTTCTGTGTTCACTTTTCTGGCTCTTGCCTATGAAAGCAGACAAATTATCTCCTGTTTATGGGAGTTGGGTGCTTTGATGTACTAATTTGACTCATGCAGTACTTCTCAGCAGAGCCTGTCCTGATTCCTGGGTAAGGGCTCAAGATGCAAGAGCAGCTGAGCAGTGCAGCACTTCTGTCAGGTCCCGTGTGCCGTGGTGCCAGGATGGAGCAGGGAGCACTCTCAGGCCCTGGGAGTAGGAGCTGCATTGGAGACTGGAGTGTCTCTGGCTCTCACACACTCCCCTGATGTCCCAGAGCCTCTGTGACCCTGGCAGCACATTCATCTTCTTGGAGCTTTTTTCTTAACCTGTGCTTAACCTGACCTTTGCTTAAACTACTGTTCAGTAGATTCATTGCAGAAAGAAGGTCAGGCTGCTTAGGAAATTTTGCCTCCTAAATCTTCTGCTGATACAATTTTATTTTTTTTTACCATCCCTTTATAACTTTGCAGCATGCTGAGCTGTCAACAAATATCTCCCTTGTCTTCACTGCATCTTTATTTCAATCAGAAGGCCTGTAGTGATTAACATAGTGGCAACATCTGTGCAGTAGATATCTGGATATCTTGGACCAATTTAATATAGAGAATATCTCATAGAATAAAAAGTTGCTTTCAGACACTACCTTCCCTTTGCCACTTCAATTTCTCTGTTTCCTGAGATCTCAGAGAACATACCAGGGTTACTTTGAGCTTGGCTCCACAGACTGTATTTTGAGAGATAGGTAAGGTATTGTGCTGAAAACACTCTACTGTATAGATGCTTTTGTGAAGAAATGCTGTTTACTTGCATTAAAACCCTGGCAAATGGTGCTTGCTGACATAACTGAATGGATTTCTTTAATGAAAAGACACAAGTAAATGCTCCCACGCTGTTTTTTTCCCCACTGTTTTCTTAACACTCATCTCTGCTAAACAGTTGCTTAATTCAGATGCTTCTACTAAAGTCTGGTGATGGCAAAATCAGTGTAACCTTTCACGACCAGTTTAATTCTGCAGGCCTGTTCAGGGGGTGCAAGTCAAACACGGGTCTGAATGCCTGGAAAGCATTGGTTACCACTCCAAATGCTGGTTCAGACCTGTGTGTTGGGCTCTGACCTTGCCACAGACAGCAATGGGAGGAGATGTCAATTGATGCACTGGGTTGAAGAATGGATTTACCTCACTTTGCCACTACCTGGACTAATATTAAGGTAGTATTTCTTTGCCCATTTTAAGACAGTTGTGGCATTATATTTCATTTTATACCAAACCAGGGCCTCTTTGTGGTGGGTTTTGCATGTTAGCACAGTTATTTCTACTACAGAGCTTTAGAAAATAGTACTGAAAATTATTTCTCATCGAACTATCATTTATAATATTAAAAGCAGGAAACCTGGCTGGATTTGTCACAGACTAGAAAAGTTTTTAATTTACTCCAGCAGAGCACTTATAGCATGCTCACCTTTGGGCATCATTCCTTGAAAACAGAAGCTGAGGCTAATTTGTGGGAGAGGAGTGAATGAGTGCACAGCTTTAAACGAGGCTCAAGGTGGGTGTAGAATGGCTGAGCAGTGCAGATTGGTGTCACTGGGCTACGAGGAGGAAAACAGAGACCTCTGGACTCAGGGTGCACTGGGCAGTGTAATATGGTGAAGGCAGGTTTTGTGACCGTAAACAGGGCCTGCAAATATGAGGCTTTTTCATGCCGTGGAGTGTAGATGTAAGTTATTACATTTATCTTAGTAAATAACTATTCAAATGCCTGTGTAAACTAAGCTCTGGATGCTGAGGGTGTTTGTATGGTCGTGGAAGCGTTATATGGAGTTGCCATTGTGCAGGTTTTTAATGTTACGGAAACCTGAGAAAAAGATGAGGTTTTATTTCAACTTGGTGGATTTCTGGGATGCTGCTGCCTGGTATTTCAGGTTTCATTGTGTGAATTACAGTCAAGGTTTTACTGTTTTACCTTTTCTTGGTGGTGAGAAGAGGTTCAGACACACCTAGGCTGCTGTTCTGCTTCAGAGAGATTCCTACAGCAAAAGGGCAGAGGATGACGTGGATTCTTGCCTGCTCTGCGTGTCACAGTGATGCCACGCTGGTGCAGAGGGGTGGGGAGGGAGTGGCTGCGTGCTGTTCCGTCTCCAGCTGGGCTTCACACCCTGACACCAAGTAACACCCCTTCTCTAAAGGCAGGTGAAAAGTAGGAGGCCTTATGGCACGGGAATTCCCAGTGATGCGCACAGCTCCCAGCCTGCCACAGCTGGGTGCACTGCATGTTTCTGGGTCAGTGGTGTTGTCCCTGTGAGTGGGGCCACCCGGCACGAGCCTGTCAGGGGTGTGCTGAGGGGCAGGGCCGTGTTTGGGGATGTTGTCTTCGACCAGGGCAGCTGGCAGCAGGCAGTCCTGCGAGGTGGCACACACCTGGCTGGGCTCTGAGCCGCTGTGCTCAGTGCAGCTGCTCCCTGGGTCACAGCTCTGGCCGTGGGGTGGCATCCTGAAATCTGGGGCTGCACCTTGGAGTGGGGAAGGTGGAAGCACTTTAACAGAACAACCCAGACAGGGTCAAATGTGAACCTTCACGAGTCTCTCCTGAGCCTTTTCTGCATCGATTACAAAATCCTGCCTATTAAACTGAGAAATAAGGAACAGAGAAGCTGAAATGCTGAAGAGCAGAGAGTTTAATCCAGATAACCCAGGCGCCAGCCTGACATTCTCACTCTTGGGCCATCTTTGCTTCTTGTTTTCTATTCCCTTAATGGCCTAAGCTCTTTTGTTCCACTCCCTTTCTCCTTCCCGCGTAGATATTTCAACATATGGATATGTCTGTGTACGTGGAGTATCAGCAAAGCTGATACTTTGCTCCCTACAGAGTTCCTTGTGACCACTCTCTCATGTAACTAATCCATAGCAATGTATACTCTAACCAGGAAAATTAAAAGGTTGGAAACCACTGACCTAACTTCTTAGTAAGCAATACAGCCGGCAATCAGATGTAACCCGAGCTCCTCGTTATTGGAGCTGCCTGAGCTATTCATAGCAAAGCAAAATTGCTATGGGAATTGAGCTGGATTTATTTTGTTTGAATGCAAATTATCCCAGGTCAGACAGGCTCAGATCTTCTGCCCCCTCAAATTCATTTGCATCAGCTCTGGCAGGGCAAAGCTCATATCTGGAGGATCTTCACTGGGGAAATGTGGGTATGGGTAGGGAACCACCAGATGTGGAGAGCATTTGCTTGGGGCTTTGGAGCAGTTGGGTGTAACTCGTTGCAGCCCAGAGTGAAGGTTCTGCCATCAGGTAGCTCCAAGTGTTGTCCCAGTCCTTGGGCAAGTGTCTCTCTCTATTGTCTGCAGCCTCAACAGGGTGTCCTGTCAGGGACAGGGAGTATTAAGCCTTGCCTAATTCTCACTTAAAATATGAAGTGTTCTGAAGTGTCCAGCTGCCAAAGTCCCATCATCACAGGAAAAGCTGTGTTTTCACTAAAAAAAAAAACCCCAACCCCCCTCAACTTTGATTCTAGTATACATGATTATAAAGGATAAAAAAAGCCTCTTAAAAACTCAGCTGCAAATGGTTCAAGAAATCAGAAAGAAAATAAAACACTGAAGCCCGTTGGCATTATTTTAAAAAAAGTCTCATAATTTATAGTGTTGTTTCCTGCAAGGCCTGGTTCATGACTTTCAAGGTTTGGAGTTGCCTGTCTGATAGGGAGGAATGTTGCTGCTCAGAAACACTCAAGCAAGCATCTGTTAATGCTAAGTACCTATGGAAAAGGAATTTCCAAGTACTGATTTTAGTTATCTATGATCAGTTTTTTTGGTTTATGTTTTTTTTAAGCTGTTCATTTTCTGTGTCACTCTGCCCTAATCTTACTGGTTTTGCCTTTATTACCACTCTAGGAGCAGAAGCTTCGTTAAGGCATGCACTTTCCCTAGAATATTGGTACATCTGAACTCCAGCCACATAAAATTGATTAGCTGTCCACAAAGGGGGAGGGGAATCTTGCCAGAACATTTTTGTTTCACCTAATCCTTTGAGCAGCACAAATAATGCATCGCAAACCAACCTTAGGGTGAAATGCTGCCCTGTCTGAAGATCTGGGCATTTTGGAGGCACATTTCAGGTATTTAAGAGGTATGTGGATGGTACTTTTGTTTTGTGCTGTTACAGAGAATGACAGCATTTACAGAGAGAGGTGCATTTCCTGTGCTTTTGAAGGTTTCTGAAGGTGAGCCTGCTCTCGCCTGGAGTGTTCTCTGAAGCTGTGCACCCAGTTACGTGGGATCTTGTCTCAGGGGACACACTGAGCTACCCTCTGAAGTCAGTTTTGCTGTTGTTCTTGAGGTACCCTAAGTAACTAACTGTCAGCACATGACAAATAGTGGGCTGCCTCTTTTTAGGAAAAGTGAAGCATAAATGCACTCATTAAATAATCCTGCTGTTTCCTGTTTGCTTTGTGATGGATTTCAGAACTGTCATAACTAATAGAAGCTCTAGATTTTATCTTATGGTTGCAGGGATTTGCTTAAACAGGCCATACCCAAGTGCTTGTACAGCTACCAAGGCTGAATTCGAGCTGTTGGTTTTAGCTAATTGCCTTCCAAAACCTTTATAGGGAGCCAAAGAGTCCTACTGATGGAATTGTAAATGAAGTGATCCTGAGTGTAACTTGGTAAACCTCTGGCACTTCGCTTAAATATTATCGGTATATGTGGTTGTGTGTAGTTTGCATTAGTATTTTTCTTCTACTCGTTTATCATGCCTACTCCTGGTTTTTTGGTTTCTTGGTTTTGTTTTTTTTGTTTGTTTTTGGCATTTTTTTTAAACCCAAAACATGAGAAATGAGCAAGCTCATGTACTGACAAGCAAGTATTTAATCTGTGGCAAAGCAATCACTTTGTGTTAGTTCTAGAGTGTCTCATTCCTCTGCAATAAGTACCAATTTAATACATTTAAATACCAATGTGCCTGGTTCAATTACCTTAAGTGGAGGAACAAATAAGAATATTTCCTTATTTGCCATATGCTGACAGGAGGTTGCATAAAGATGTTTGAAACGAGCTCAGTCAACTGCAGAAATACAAAGGCACTATTCAGAGATAACGCTGGCTTTGTTCATATAGGAATAATTAAAGACATGCAATTTTGTTACCTTGTTTTAATTGCTGAATGTTCTGCATAGCACTTCTTTTGAGCAACCAAACAGAGCAGTCTTTCATGGCTAACTCAGACTGGCAATTTAAACCTTGTACTCCTTCTGTCAGATCATCTGGTAATAAAATGCTATATTGTTAAGAACCCTTAACATTTTACATTTGCAAGAAATCTATATTATGTAAGAAAACAGAATAATTGAGTTATTTTTCTGAGTCAGATCTAAAGAAAAATGCTATCTGCTGACAATTCTCAAGTCAGGATAGGCAACCAATGATTCTAATGCTTCTTTCATGATAAAAACGTTTTAGGGTCTATAAAGGCCATTAACTTAACCTAAACATTTGCTGTGGTACAGAGCCAGGTATTCCAGTCTGGTGAAAATCAGTAAAGGTCTGCTGAGGTTATTCTCATCAGCCAAGGACCCAGTCCCATAAAACATCACTTTGTGCTTCCCTGACTCTGGCGTCGGCATCAGGAACTGCCCGTTTACAGGCTTGATACTTTTCTGAAGGATGGGTGAATTTTTTTTGGCAAACATCATAGCTAAACTTTTCCCTAGCTTTTAACTTCTCTCTTCCCTTCAGTGTGTTCGCATGCCTTTGTGCTGCCTGGTTTGGGATAGGATCAAAAATGAACTTGCGCCGAGTTTTACTCGTGGGACTTCTGACTTCAATAATACATGTGTATTATTGGAAACCTCATGAGAGTCCATTCTCACTAGTTTCCCAGAACATTTTCTTTCCCAAATTGGTATAAAAGCACTCTGGAAATGCTTGCACAGACAATGTTCAGTTCAATGGGAGCTCCTGGGTGCTTAACACTCTGTAAAAGTCTGTCATTAATTTAACAATCTGTGTATGGATTTAGGGTCCAGACTTTTCACTTTCTGTTGGTGGATCATGGATCGTGTCCCTGTCACGGTGTCTCAGGAGCTTGTTCCATTTACCCAGTGCTTCAGTAATGTGGGTGCATTTATAAAAGTGCCCTTCTCAGGGGACAGAAAGGCAAAATGCCCCTCAGCCTTGTGGCTGCTGCTGTCCCCTCTGCAGCTACCTCCCAGAAAAGGGGCTGTGGGTCAGAGTGGAGAGGGAAGGAACTCCCTTAATTACCATGATTTACTGCCATTGGCTTGGCTGTTTGCTCCTGATGCTTCCCAAGGGTAAAAATATCTTTCACCTCAGCAACACTTTCTGCAATTCAGCCCCTTTCTCCTTTCCAGATATGCTGCTTGTCATTTTTTTCTACCTAATTTCACGTCTTAATTTGCTCGTTTTGATTATATTTTCCAGAGCATTGACATTTTGACCCTAACTTGAGAGGGGCTCACTAAGCCATCTCTCAAAAAGTCGCTCGGTGATATCGGGTATCTGCCGTTTCAGGTCAGGCTGTACTATCCTGCTGGCTATAATTCTTGGAAGTAGTTTTGCTTATGACTGTAGTAAGGTTATAGTCTCACATATTTTTCAGACTACCAACTTAACCCATCCCAAGAGGTGAGTCTACTTCATTACACATTCCCTAAAGAAACAATAATTTATTTAAACTGCGTACATGATGGAGGATTGCTTTGAACAGCCTCGTGATGGTATTGGTTGAATACCCTTGGTTTGGAGGAAAGAGGAATTCATAAGATGAATGTTGGCAAACTTAACAGGCCTTTATTCTTCCTGGGATTCCTTGGCATGAGTGAGAAAATGATACATTTGCTGCATTTTCAAGGTTTAACCCAAAACCTGTTCTAAGCAGCTGGCACTTTTCCTGCTGTCTTGGCAGGATTTTATCTCTGCTGGTGCACAGGGACTGCCACCTCCTCACGGGTTTCTCCGTGGGGACGTCTGAAATGTTCCTGCAATCGCTGCTGCCGTGAACTCGCTGTTATGAAATGCTGTGTCCACACATGGATGTTGTGCTGTGCTTCACTCAATACCAGGCTCTGAGCAGACCTGTGGTACATCTGAACCATCTGGCCTGGGCTGGCTTGCTCTGGCAGGCGTGTGCTGTGGGCAGGAACGGCAGGATGGTGGCAAACGTGAGGTGGTTTCTGTACTTGGTGAGGGCACTGCCATGATCTGCTCGTAAACCCGAGGGAAAGGCCTCCCTCCTCTCCCCTGGGTCTGGGGTGGGGTCTGAGCAGAGGTACAGGAGTCACGGGGAGGCTGTGCTCCCCTTCTAGCACATGTTGCTGTATGTTGGTGTTTGAAAATTGACATCTGCCCAATTCCAGAGGCCAGTCCGGGCCGAAAGGCAGCTTCTGGCTGTTGTCAGGGAGCTCTAAGCTGTGTGAACGGCTTTGTGTGCTCTGGATCTCTCTCATACCCTCTTTTGGCTTCCAAGCTGCCTGTGGTTCCGTGTGGGAAATGGTCTGGCAGACAAAAGCCCCAGGTGGGACAGCTGGGTGGGGTTCAGCCTCTCCTCCAGCAAGGGAAAGCTTTGGTGGCAGAGCTGGGCCTTTTGTGTTTCCTTTGTGGTGCCAAAGCACCAGAGACTTAACAGAGCATCAGGGCAGGAAATACGTTTGATGAAAATGAACTGTAGATAACATAATTTCATGAGTTTTCTCTGCAAAGCAAATGAGAAAAGACTCCAATGTGCTGTAACGTGAGATGGTCCCAACCACACTGTGATGTGCATACTAGATTTCTAGGAATCTTTGGCCTCAGATGGTTTTAAATAACCAGCAATCATAGTTCATAGGTCGTCTGTTCTCCTTATTCTTTGTTTTTCAGAGAAGTTCTTAGTTTACATTTTTGTCTGTTTTAAGTAGAACTGAAAACTCTACTTTGTCTCTGTACTTTATGTTCTGTAATTCTTGTTGGGATGTGTTTGAATCAATGATTTGGGTTTTTTTGGGAGCTGGACAGTTGGGAAATAACAGAAGTCTTGGATCGATGTCCACTGAAGTCTGTGGAAAGTTGTATGCCAATTTCAGTTGGCCTTTTGTCAAGTCTTTTAAAACTTTTCATGAATATTTGGAACTATTTTAATGGGTGTGAAATGACATTTAACTCCTCCTTTTTAGTGATTTTTCATCTTGAGCACACTCACACCCACATAATGGTATAGATTTCATTGACTTCCTTGGCCATTGTTTTAGTTAAGACACAGTGGGTTTTTAACACCTTATTTTATGTATATGCTCCTAACACTGAATAAGGCATTCTGGATATGAGTAGTATTCCTTAGGAAATATGTGCATACTTTTTAGTGCTTCATATGGTTGAGATACTCTTGTTCCTGTGCAAACTGTAATTTATCTTTACATCAGTCAGTATTAAGTAGTTATGTTTAGCAGAGACACTGCAGTTCAATTATTCATCTGTTTTAATTCTCAGTTTCATTTTGTTATGCTTCTTACCTCATTATTTGCATCTGTTTTCTGGAACTCCTCTAACTTGAATATGCATAAAGCTGTTGCCTTCAGTTTAATTAGCATGTAATGAAAATGCCTTGTATGCAAACAGAGAACCCACACCCACGAGGCCCTTCTAGTCTAGAGTGAGGATGTGTCTGTTCCTTCAGCACTCAGCTTTGTTAAATTACAGGAGAGAAGTAGAAGTTCTGCAAATCCTTCACTCACCGTCACTGCTCTGCTTTTTGTGGAGGGTCTGGTTTTTCTGGAGATGCTAAAACCCCAAACTGAATTAGGTTTACAGGCTGGTGAGCCGCCAAAGGCTCCGCTCCGAGCCTGAGAACACAGGGGAGCAAATGGGAGCAGCCTCTGCTGTTCCAGTGAGAGGCCAATCAGACCTGTTAGGAAAAGATGTGTTAGTGTGTGACTGAAAATTCTTCCACTGATTTTCAACCCACATGGAACATCTACCTGATTTTGTGTAGTTAAGATGATCTTTCTCAGTGGTTTGAAAAAAATCTTCTTATTTTTCAATTTATAGTCTATGTTCAATTTAAAAAATCTTGAAGCTGATACCATGTTGTCATTGCCCTTGTCCAAATCTCATTTGGAGCTTCTCCTTCCTTTTGAAGCACACCGAGAAAACAGAACAAGTGCCTTACCTTGGTGATAACACCCAGATACTGAGGAATTTTGCAGAAATGTATTGGATCTGAAAATTCCTTTAGCCCAGAGCTAAGCAAATGTTTCATAACAAATAACAAGAGGGGGAGGAATGTTGCCTTTTTATCTCTTCTCAACTCTTCTGTGAACAAACTGCAAGTTCTTCTAAATTATTGATTCAAAATTATTTGCTAACCACACAGGTCAACCTCTGTCTTTCCATTTTCTTTCTGATGGCATGGAATATCCCTTCCAGAAGGATAGCAAATATGTGTTGTGAGGGAAGAAGAAAACAGCAAATTCCAACTGAGCAATCTCTTGGGTGTTCCTTCCCACCATATTCTCACAATTATTGCTATTATTAGTGATAGTCACAGTGGGATACAGAAGGAATAGACAGGAGTCCCTGGCCTTTTTCATGCTGTGTTGTCTAGACTTACAAGAATGTTAGATTTTGTCATCCTGCTTCCTCTCATGGTGTTATAATTGCAGAGAATCTGAAATAAAAATGGAATTTTGACCTATATGACCCTCTCCTCATTGTGTCCTGAACCCATCAAGGTTAATGGAAAGTCATCCTTGATTCAGGGAAAATCACATAATACGTAATACGTAAAGCTATGCTGAAAGTAGGAAACCCAATGCATAAATTTCCATGACAGTTTTGACAGTATTTGTTCTGAAGTATTCGATCTGGATGACTACATTGCATCTAACTCACAATTATGGAGATGTTTCATGTATTTGTAGGAAAAATTCCCAGGACACCCAGGAGTGCACAGTAGCCAAAATCTGGCCTTCAAAAACTGGAATTCCCTCATGGTGTAAAGCTAGAAAAGATGATTCTGGGCCACTCTCGTGCCTCTGTGCCGTGGTGTTTCTCAGCTGGCACGTTTGCCAGCCAGCACAGTGGAGCCATAGGCCATTTGGCTTTACCCAACACTACGATGCAAGAACCTGCAGGAAAAGCACCTGGCAGTTGTTGTCCCATTGCCCCCTTTGCAGTGCTCCAGAGGACTTCAGCTCTGTCTGAAGCCAGGTCAGCATTCTCTGCATTGCTTTGGGATTCCTGAAGCAAGTATTTCAATATCCTTGAAAACCATCCCGTGCCTGGAAAAAATGGCAAATGGTGTGTGATTGAATGAGTGTCCAGACTGCTCTGTGGCACTTCCCCTTTCTTCTTGACATAAACTTCATAAAGCTGGATGTTATCAAGAAGAAGGTATATTTCATTCACACAGCATTTTTCAACTTCGAGGATGAGTCTGATGTAAAACCCAAAGGAAAAAGGTCTTATTGGAGATTTAGGGTCATTTCTGTTGGAAAAAAGTGACTACATTTGTAAGGCACTCAGTCAGCTACAGCCTCTGTAAAGTTGCAGCAAAATACATGCAGGGCCCAGAATTCAGCCCCTTCCTCCCCCCCACCATGAATTCTCAATCCACTCTTATAGTGTTAAATATAGAAATGATGTTTGGGGCTGAGACTTCATGTGCATCAGGGACAGTTTCTTACAGGAAAATGTAGAACCCCCTTTTTTTTCCATATGGTTTGAATCATTTACAAAATGAATCCTACAGGAATAATTTCAGATGTGGAAACCTTTAAAATGGGGAAATAAGAACCAGATTCACTAAATTTCTGTTTTCCAGCTGAAAAAAAAAATCGCTTAGCAGTGCCCAATTATCAGTGCATTCTAGATAAAGATTGCCTCTCAGAACCACTTGTAAATTGTGTGATGACACATATCATAAGGATTAAAATATTAGTCATCTTCCCTACAGAAAAGTACTTTTTCATGACCAGATGTGATCTGACATTTGAAATATGCCAACTTATTGCAGTGAGCAGGCGAGTTAAATTCCTGTCAATTATTTAAAACCTGTCTTTTATTGATAGAGACAATTTCAACCTTCTTGTAGAATGTTAAGTAGATACAGGCTGAGATACATAGTGATGAAGTCATGTTGAAGAGAGGAGAACGGGCAAATTGTGGATCAGAATATCATTTGTGTGTTTTGTTATTATTATTATTATTCAGAGGGCGATTAGACCCTCTCAGTTCATAATGTGGAGTCTCTTCTGTGGCCAAAATTGAGATCACAGTGTGATTTTATGAGCACTGTTATAGGGCCCCTGTGAAAGGTGCTTAAACTGGGGAGTACTGCAAAGCTGCCTTTGATTTGGATCAGCAGAACAGAATTTCCATGAAAAGAGAACAGTGGATGACTGTCATGTGTTGAGGACCTGCAGATCTTTGATAAATCTTTCCAGCTGGAATAGACTTAAAATCAATCTCAGCATTAGTTTAGTAAACAGTTAAATCTGTGAAGATTCATATGTAACTTTCAATTTTCACTTGCTTTTCACTTTGAGTTTTCCTCGTGGGAAACAGTTCTTAAAGTGCAGAAAATTCCACAGATCCTTAAAGAATACAGTGCTTACATTAGGCATTCAAACTGCTCTCCTTGTGACACCCATGGCATTCCGGCCCTGGGAGGTTGTGCTGAAGAAGAACATCCATTTCAGAAGGGCAGAGGTGATGCATGTGGCATGTCTGCATTTTCAAAGGCTTTTTTAAGGAAGGAGGTGGAATCATAGTCTTGGAAGACTGGAGATGTGGGGCAAGATGGTTTTCAATTGACATTTGTTTGTCTGCACATATTTTTCTGAAGCCTAAGAGATATGTTGTCCTCATGGGATGTCAGTTTTGGCAGGAGGGTGTTGGCACATGTTAGAGCCTCACTGATCCAAACCAAAAATCTGTATCTAGTATTACGTATATAATGTAATAGAATTACCTGATGAAACTTCTTCTTGGTTTTTGACTTGGTAAAAAGGGGTGTTTATTACAACATGTTTTACAAAACCAAGAAATGAAATAAAATCATAACTGATTAATGAGCTGCATGGAAATACTTCCTCAGTGCCACCCACATTTCCCTGGCCCTGGTCCTGGAAACACTTCATCACATGTGCAGTTTTATGCACAGATACTATGTGAAAACTATAGTGTAGTTTTCCCATACTTGTGTTTTTCAGGGATCCAAGAAGGAAAACAATCAGATACTTGCCTTTAGTGATTAGCTTTCCCTTTTAGGAGGGCGTAAGTTTTACATTGTGTTTAAATTATGATTAAATTGCAGGCAGTTGATTACTGAATGGTGGTGCTTAAATGTTCAGATGCTTCAGCTTTGTGCTCCTGACCTGTAATGTCATTTTCTATTTGGAGTGCCCTTAAGTCTGAGATTCCTGTTTGGTAATAGCTTGTTGTGAAAAAGCTGTGAACCTTAATTCAAATATTTTCTTATATGATGTGTGCACTTACGAGAAGTTGTTGCATTTCCTTTTTATGTATATCCTGTACACAAACACCCACACAAACCAACCTGAGCTGTGAAGAATGGGTTAATATTGCGTATGAAACTATCCGTGCTATTGTGTGGAGGTGCTGTGCTGCCTGTCCCACAACATTCCTGCTTTGTGTTTTTTCCAAATGTGAAACCTGGTCATCTCCAGAGTGAAACGATGCATATTTAAATGGGAAGAATATCCAGATCATTGCTTGAATAATAATAACTTGGTGAATAACTTGAGTAGCTGACCAGCGTCGCGGCGCACATGGCGGTCAGTCTGGGCTTTGCAGGAAGGTGGCTGGAGGAGCTGGCGTGTTCCAGCTGTGAGCCGTGACAGCCTCCTCTCTAACTCGTGGTGCCGTTTCTTTTTCTAGTCAGGCTTGATAAGGACACGGCAGATCGAGTTCCTGATCTCTCCGTTACCTCAGCAGCTGGCACGGGAGCACAACTTCACGTCCCCCGCCGGCCACCACCCGCACGTGCTGTACAAGCGGACTGCCGAGGGGAAGGTGCACCGGTCCCCAGCGCAGCCCCGTCCCAAATCCTCCCCTTTTGGCCACCACAGGACGCGCGCTTCCCACACGCATCACGCGCGAGCGAGCGCTTACCGCCACGGAAGGTTTCAAAAGCAGCATTTTTGTGGACGTCGCAAGAAATGTATGTAAGGAAACTTTCTCTCCTTTCTTGGGGTAGTGGCTGTTTCAGGCTGTGTGGTGGGCCCGAGGTGTGCTTCACATCTCTTCGCATCCCTTTGGGATGGAGGCGTAATAACTTTAGGTTATATATTTCTAACGTGAAACACACATGAGAAACTTGAGTTTCCCTCTAAGTTCATAGAATCATCTCTTTTTTTTAAGCCATCAGAATCTCTGTTTAGTTTTCTTGTACTTTGCCTAGATTAAAAGATCCCAGTGGTGATTTATTTTGTTTTACATTGACATAGTTTTCAGTGAGCAGTTCAACACAGTGATGAATGCCAAGTCCTTGAACTTCTCTCTGTTAGATTGGGGATAAAAAATTAGTTGGGCTTGAAGATGGAGGAAAAAAAGCTTCAAAATCATTAATTTCTGAGAGGATAGAGAAAAAGTCTTTCAGAACTCACTATTTGATAATGAAATTTTCAGCAACTGAGATCTTCAAAAAGAACCACCCATGTAAATTGTTTAAATAAGATTTTGGAGCCATGTCTTAAAAAATATATTGCAATGTATTATCCTGCCAAGATCCATTCTGAGTCCTTCATTAGGCCCTCGAATTGCAGAACATTTTAGAGCCCCCTTGGACCCTATATCTGTACTTCTAGCATTTGGTTGAGTCTTTTTGAAAACTGATCAGCTTCTGAGCTGAGTTTCTTAATGAGGGTCTCCAGAACTGCAAACAGTATTGAAAACAGTGCCTCAGTCCACTTATATTCTTCCAACTTCCTACTGAAGTTCTGAGAAAATGAGGAGCTTCCTTTTCCAAAGGTGCGTAAGGAAGAAAGAGAAAATAAATAGAAGGGAAGGAATGAGAAAGGAGTCAGTGGGAAAGGTGGCTGGCTGAGACTGAGGCCTGAAGACAAATGGCTTGTTAAAAATTCAGAAATCCTTTCCCCAGGTTTAAAGCCAACCCTCAAATGCCAGATGCACAAGCCTGTGATTCAACCTGTAAACCTTTGCCTTCTAACGCAGTCCAAAACTGCCTCATTACATCCTCCCTTTCCCTCCTGTCTGGTTTTCCTGCTGCAGAGCAGGGCTGATGGTGCTCTGTTATCTCCTCTGCTTTACACTGGCCCATTTTGTTTGGATTGTCCACTGTGAGTTTGTGCCTTATTTACTGTTCCTCCTGTGACTGCTTGTCCAAATTCAGAATTGTTCATGTCCTCTTGAGCTTTTACACAGTGCTTGTCCCTATAATAGGTGAGAGCATTTTGAACAGTGTATGACCTCCTGGGATGTGAGAAGATATTATTGTTATTCCTGTCTTACAAATGGGACTCACAGGCACAGGAGAGGTCAGAAGTAACCAGTGCTTCTGGGGACCAAATGGAGAAACGGAATTTTTCTTTAAAATATTTTGTACTTTTTAAATTCTGCATGTATATCTATTTATTCAGTAATTTCACGTATAGCTATGAGCTCTTAGCTGCATATTCAAGCTGGGTTTATGTGGAGTGAAGAACATGCAGCTAGCATCCAACTGTGATGAGTTTAGTGAAAGTGATTTACCCATCATTGTTTAGGAACTTGATGTCAGACACTCTTGGGATCCAATTCAGCAAGATGGTATTTAAGTATCTTACCCACAGACCTCTTCCTTTTCACACCCTGTGGTCTTTCACTTCATGCAGCTCATACCTGTAGCCTTCTGAGAGAAAGGAAGGAGTTCTGAAAAATAACAACTTATTTCCAGACTCAGCGTTGGTTATTTTATAGAACAAATCAATCTCATGTTCACTGAATGAAATACAAATAAAATCACATATCATTGTTTAATGAGTAGAGGAAAATACAGGATGCAGACGAAATTACCCCAGTAAAAAATTACCATTTTTCTATGAGTATTTGGTACTTTTTTTCTTCTTGCCTTTTTTTTTTTTTTTTTTTTTTTTTTTTAAAGTTTTTACATTGTTTTCTTGGTCTTATTCTGAGATCTGGAGTCATATCAGTTTGAAATTTTCAGCAAAATCCAATCTGGTCACCTGGAATAGAGTTTCAGCTCAAATGAACAAAGGAGTGGAGAATTCACGCTGACAAAAGACAGTCTTCTGCCTAGTCAGGGTTAATTCATCCTAACCTAAAAATGAAATCAAACTTGCTAAGCAGTAAGAGGGAAGAGCACATTGCCACTTTGGCTATCATAAAAATAGCTTGTCCCACTGACCATCTTTTAAAATTTCATGTGCAGGCAGTTTGAAAGCACTAGAAAAACCAGTTAATCATCTTCCAAACTCTTTGTCACAACCTAAATGCTTTTAGATCATGAGAATTAACTGGACTGTAGTTAGTAAAACATGCATGAAACACTGCTGCTGCTTAGGTTTTATGAGTAGCGGTGAAGTAAATTCAAAAGCAGCACTTCTCTCATGGATTTATGTGTCCAAAGCATTGGAGCTGCGTTGCCTTCAGAATAGTACCTGGGCACTGATGTGCCTTGAACTGAGCACTTCCCTCTTGGGTGAGGCCTGTCCTTGTGTCTTGATGTGCTGCCAGAAAAGAAAAGTTCTCAGAGCTTGTAAAGGATGGTTATGTGTAATGAGTGATACATCTGAAAATCACAGTAGCATGGTCCTTTGTATGCTAAATGCATGTCAGAGTGCTGAGTTCTTGAAAGCAGACCACTGTTGTGCATTCCATGGTGTTCTTATTTCCCAGTTTGGCATGGAAGAAAGTAGGGTCTGTTTTAGCTGTTTGGAATAACTTTCTGATGAGGCACAGGCAGGATTTTTTTCATTACCTGAGGCTCCCTCACTTGCGTTGTTACATCCTGTGTCCAAAACCCCCCATTATTATCCAAAGAGTTTGTTAAAGTGGCGTTTGGGTTAATTCTTGATGCAAAGGCAGTGTAGGTTTACGCAGAAGCAGCTGTGGATCCAGAAGCACTGTAGGATGTAGGAGATGGATTTCTTTTCCCATTTTCTGGTTCCCTGAAGGAATAGAGACCATTCTCCAGCTGTGCCAGTGCCTGTGCTGCACCAGTACAGAGGGAGAAAATGCACCCTGGAACTGGGATATGCATTGCCTGTTGCCAAGCCCTCCTTGGTGTTGCCTAACATTTCCCTATAGTCAATAAATACATTCCCAGCAGGGATAATCTCACTGGCAGTTTGGCATGGAAGGCCAGTGTCAGTCCCAGTATCAGGCTGGCAGGAATTTACATGTGATGTGTATCTGATTTCTGTACTGACCGTGAGCATCTGTTGTGGAAAGGACTTTTTTGCCAACCGCTATATAAGTAGCACATGCCAAACACCTCAGGAAGTTATCAAAAGGACAGGAAAAATGCAGATACTCTGTTAAAAATCCTGTTGTATTTTTTTGCGCAGATGCTACCATTTTATTAGATTAATTCCTTATTTTAAACTGCTTATTGCATACAAATGTGGTTCTCCCATTTCCTTCTCTCCCCGTAGCTGTCCTTCCCTCAGGAATGAATCAGGTCTTTTTTAATAAATATGGAAGAACTTAGCCAGAAGTATTAAATCACATGCTATAAAAATAATCTAAGGCTTTAAACCTGTGATACTTCATTTTCTGATGAAACTGTTCATGGGTGATCTGAACTCTTTCCAAAACAGTTTTATTTCCTTTTAGATGCACCCAAGCCACCCACAGAAGAGACCTACATTCGCTCAGATGAGTATGGGACTTCTGCGAGGTTCAAAAGATCATCTGCTAAAATTCAGAAAAATGGAAGTCTAAATGTTGAAACCCTTGTTGTGGCGGACAAAAAAATGTTGGAGAAACATGGCAAGGAAAATGTAACAACATATATCTTAACAGTCATGAACATGGTAAGGTGTGGTGTCACTGAAGTGTCTTTTCTCTGGGGAATATTGTTGTGTCAGAGTGGGATCTTTCATTAGACAAATACTGATACCAAAATGAGCAGAGGCACCCTATGCAAGCCTTTCTTCAAGCCTCATCTAATGTATTACTTATGTCAATAAGCCTTTAAATACACATATTTAGATCATCACAGCTCTGGCAACAGTACTGTAGAGTGAAAAAAAAATAGAAAGTATTTAAAATGTTAAATTTTAAAATGCTTCCTATGTAATACAAAAAGGGCAGATACTCTGAAGTTGAAACTTCCATTTAGTGTCATGAAGTTTTGTCTGTTTCATCTCATGTCTCCTAGAAACATTTATTTGAGAAAGCACAAATCTATTTCCATAAAATTGATATAATTTGACTAGAAATATGTTTTCCTGCATGGCCTTGCTCTTAGTTTTGTACTGCAAAACTTGGGCTTGAACTTTGGCCTTAATTACTCTTGATCCAGGGGACCAAAGACAGCTCAAAGCCCGTTGAAGTCAATAGAAGGTTTTCAAGTTTTTGACAAAGTGTTGTTTGGGGCATAATTCTTCTGGTTTGAGCTCCTTTGGATTAATCCTACGAGATATATAACTCCATTAGTTAGTACTGAAATTTGAAGTCCAAGGCAATAGCTCAATACATGTATTTAATCTATTGAAAAGGGATTATGCACGTAGGTGATATTTCCTCTCCAATAATCATTGCAGGTCTCTAGCCTGTTTAAGGATGGAACAATTGGAAGTGATATAAACATTATTGTTGTGAGCCTGCTTCTTTTGGAACAAGAGCCTGTAAGTTGAGTTGGAATTTTTGTCTGAGCTACTTCATTTGCTGCTGTTCATTGGGAGCTTTGGATGCTCCACGTTATGTACAGAGAGGTTTCTTAAGACAAAGAGTATGAGGAGAAGATTAAAACTGCCAAAATCTCCAAAATGACACTTTCTGCATTTCACTGCTGCTTGGGTTTTGATTCTAAATTCTTAATTTCATGTAAATGTTCTTCAGAGACATTGAAATGGTTCCAGTAAAATAAAACTTAACATTTTCCAGCATTTCCTTGGGGAGAAATGGCTGGAGCGAGAAATCTACTTAATAAGTATTTAAAAAAATAGAAAAATTTTGAACTGGGCTTTCCAGGATGTGATGATCAGAAGTGGTAAGGAGTCAGAAGTCCCAAACTGAAGAAAGCATGTAACAAAAGATGGGAGTGGAGCTAATTCTTGTGTCAAGGGTGCTGAGACAAAAGAAGACAAAATCTCTTTTGCTGAAAAGAAATTTGTGATGGGTTGATCTGCTTGGATAATGCTTTTCCTCCCCAGAAATTACAACACATTATAATCACGGTATTGAATATGGCTTGGTGTTCAGCATTCTCAGGAATTGAATATATTTGTACACTGTTATTCCAAGCACCAACTCTGAAAATATCTGTGCGTCTGGGGAGAGGCCCAGTTTTATTTTACAGTTGTAAGAGATTCACTCATCGGCTGACTCAGCCATCGCAGGCAGCTAACATCAGAATTCATACGTTGATGTAGAACAAACATGAAATATTAACTCCCTTTGCCCTAAGCAACTCTTACTCTTTCAGTCTCCTTTCTCACGCACTGCTGGAAGCGCCTTGTCTGTGTGTCTGTGCACTCCCTGCAGGGCGGGTTATTGATCAACCACCACGCTGACCAGTCCCTGAACAGCTTCTGTCAGTGGCAGTCGGCCCTGGTTGGGAAGAACGGGAAGCGCCATGACCATGCCATCCTTCTGACAGGCTTTGACATCTGCTCGTGGAAGAACGAGCCCTGTGACACTTTAGGTATGACACCAGAACGCAGGCTGACAAACCTGGAGGTGTCCACAGCAGCAGCTGAGTTGGTTTCAAATAAAAGAGTCTAGTTTTGCACATGCTGTTAGTCTTCTTGAAGAGGACAGGACAGTATTATTTTTGGATTGTCGCCTCTTCAAGGAATATTTTTGATTTTGAGAATATTTCTGAGACACTCTGTTTCTATTTTCTTTTTGTGACTACTTGCCTTTTTTGAATGGGATTCCTCCCTAATTTGAGAGCAGCAAAGGCATGGAGGGAGGGTTGGGGGGAGAATAATCTTTACAAATAGAGTGTAGTTGGAGAGGTTAGGTTTGATTTATACTTTTTATATAGGAATTCCTTTATTGTCAAATAAAAGTCTGCTGTAATTCCTCCATGATAAACCTGATGAAGTAGACAAGTGTCTCCATGTGCCAAAATAAACTGGCTTATTAGGACCAGTGCAGATGATATGTGTGTTTGGAATTCTGTAGAGGAACAAGCTATTTTACTGCTTCCTTCCTTCAGGATTTGCACCTATCAGTGGCATGTGCAGCAAATACCGCAGTTGCACCATTAATGAAGATACAGGCCTTGGACTGGCTTTTACAATTGCTCATGAATCTGGACACAAGTAAGTTTCTTCTTCTATAAACAAATATGTAAGCGAACGGGAACATAGCCTATTTAATATAAATCAGTTAAATATAGATCATTTGGATTGGCTCATTCCAAATATAAATCATTTGGGAGCCCAGAGGGTGGTGGTGAACGGGGTTCCATCCAGCTGGTGACTGGTCACCCGTGGTGTTCTGCAGGGCTCAGAGCTGGCCAGTCCTCTTTAATACCTTTGAACTTCCCACACTGCTCCCATATTCTGGTAGGCAAATTACTTCTGGTATCCATGTGGTTGCTCCAAAAAGAGAGGGGTCACTGCAGGTTACTGCAGCTTCACCGGAGAGGAGATCTCTCTGAGTCTCTTGGAGGTCTCCTTTTCCCAGAAGACCCAGTGTTTCATAGGAAACATTCAGCCTGTCCTTTGTTCTCTCTACCTGTTTAATGTGTGATTTGGGTAAACCCCACCTTTGTGGTGGTTTCTGCCTTTCGGTATTTATATCCATTGGATTTCCATTTGATTTCTATTGTAGAAAGACCTGGTGCTTCTCATACAAAACCAGTAATAATCTTTCATGGAGCTTCAGCTATTCTTCAGATTGTTGAATTAAATGTAGAGAAGATGATCAGGTTTTGTTCTGCTGTTTTTTTCCCTCAATCATTTTGAGTTACTTTTCCACAAATTTGTGCATGGTTTTGATTTCCAGTTCAGCACCGTTCAGGCTGGAGCCTGTCTCACCACTGGCAGTAGAGAAGCAGAGTTTCTCTGTGTGGTGCAAACCTGACATCAAGGCTTAGTTAAAAGGTCTTTATTTTTCAGCAACATTAATGCACAGAAAACCTTTGGAAAGCAGTGGCACTGATTTCTGCTGATTGGTCAAGGCATGAAGCCTTCCCATTCTGCCTGAGTGCATCAGGGCTATTCAGTTTTCATTGCACAAATGTGCTCTGCAGTACACACTATGACCTAATGTCTACACGAGTGACCCTTTCACAGGTTTCTGTACATCTGAAGGGAAGCAAGGAATTAAAGAGTAATCCAGCTGCCAGTGAGGCCCGTGGGAATTGTGCCAAAGCATTCAAAGGGCCAGATATTTAATATGAATATTGTTTGATCCTCCTGTCACACTAATGCAGTTTCACTGACCTCAGCACATTTTTAATGCCCTTTGATCAGTATTAGGAGAGAATCAGACCCATAGCTTATTTTTCAAGAATTAGACATTTAGTGTCTTAATGGTCTCCCCCTTTTTGTATTCTTATTTGTTTTGAGAGATTCTACTTGGAATTTTTTTTAGATTTTTCTTTTTTTTTTTTCCCTTTTTTCACCACTGCCTTTGATTCACAATAATTCAACCTTTCTTTGGTATACTTCCATGCTCCTAATAAAATGCTTCTTATCTCCTGGGGAAAGCCTGTGCCAGACACAAAATGTCTTTATGATCATTTGTCATGTTCATGGTCCTGAGACTACCTAATATGTGATGTAAGACAGCAGAACTTGGTTTCTGTGATACAGAGACTCCTGGAAAAAAAACCAAACCAAACAACCTGTGGCATCCTTGGGGGTGCTGAGGTCCACCATGAATATATTAACCAAAGGTTTCACAGGAGGGGAATATCACACTCTGTGATCCACTGAAAGCTTCAGTGGTTAGACATTTTAGTGTTTTGTTAGACATTTTAATGATTTTCTAAAGTTTGTGTTTTTACCTGAAGCCTTAACAGTTCCTCTGGGTGTTCAGAGCCCGTTGTGTCAGTGGGATATAAACTGGGGATTCTGGCTGCAGTGCAGGGCAACACGGTATTTTATGAAGGGTTCTAAAACACTGCCTCAGCTGGTACTTTTTTGTCCATTTATAGGAAGAGCCATATATTTTAGGAAGTTTGGAGCCTCAGCTGGTGGCAACACATGCAGTAACTCTGATGAGCCTGTAATGATTTATAGCAGTAGAGGCTTGAGTCCAGTAAATGAGATATTCCCTGCACATGCACAGATTACATTTATAAAGTCACCAGTGTTCTACAATATTGAAGTAACAGATGATGAAATTTCTATCTCAAACACATTGAAATTCACAGATGTCCCATACAGTCACTAAATACAGAGCAGTAAAAGAAAAAAGCCTAAAAATTAGCTTTACTATATCGATAAAATCCCCATAATTTGTAATTATAACACGATCTTTTTATTATTGCTTATTATTCTTTATATCATCCTAACACCTCTCCTAGTGAAAGCAGGGCCTCCTGATGCTCAGACTGAGCAAAACACCCCATAAGAGGCAGTGTTCCCAGTAAGAGGCACCATTCCTATTAAATTGTTACAGTCTAGACAAAATGACACTGTATAACAAAGGTGAGGAAACCAATGTGATTCACCTGAGATAATATAGCAAGCTAGTGGCCAAAATTAGAAAAAGAATAATATTTTTATATTCATACTTCTGTATTCTATCCATTCACACCCATTTCCTTTGCTACAAATGGAGCTCTGTAATTCTTCCATCCAATTAGGAAGGCAGTTATGGCATGCAAGGTACATTCCTGTGGGAGGTATTCCCTGGATTCTGATCTCCACACCGTTCATGTTAACAGGCATTGTCCCTGGGCAGAGACAGGCTCACACTGCCTGCAGGTTTTAAGCTGACAGATTCACAGGAAAGTACAAGTGTGGCTGAACGAACGATCCATGATGTCCATCCACCCCACCATGGAACTGTTCTCCTTTGGGAGTGAGAAATGGGGAAGCTGGGAAATTCTGGGCACAGTCTGCACCTCCGGTGCCTCTGTGCGGTGTCCTGTCACTGGCTCCCTGTGCAGCCACCAGTGGGGCTCTTCCTTGGCACCTGGCTGTCCTTTCCCATCACACAAGCGTGCGATGACAAAAATTTGCTGTTAATTGGAACTTGACTCATGCCAATTCTGATTTGTATGGTGCATGAGTTTTCATCCCTTTGGAATGAAAGGGATGAATTCCGCCTTCCCTGTGGAATTCAAGCGTGGGGCTGTTACCTCGAGAGTGTTTCTTTTCCCCCAGATTTTGTCTTGCTTCTGTTTAATCTAGACTTTCACTCTCCCACCCTGTTCTCTTTTCAGCTTTGGGATGATTCACGATGGAGAAGGAAATGCTTGTAGAAAAGCTGAGGGAAATATTATGTCTCCCACACTCACTGGAAACAATGGAGTGTTTTCTTGGTCTGTATGCAGCAGGCAGTATCTCAACAAATTTCTCAGGTAGGTCAGATGTAAATCTGGGCCGGTGCCAGGGAATACAGCTTTAGTAACTGGGCTTGTATTCTTGAATGGCATAAAAATTACTGAAGTGTGAAATTCTCCTCCTTTAAAATGTGCTCAAACTCTTGCAGTGTGTGAGCCCACACAGTCGGGCTGCTGGAGCGTTGAGGTGGTGTGGCCTGGAAGGGCTTTTGTCCTGCCTAGTTTCAAAAGCGTGAGTTCCACCCTCCAGGAGTACCCTGCAGTAATGACTGGCATATCATTCTTTCCCAGGCATTCCTGTCAGCAGCTGGGTTTATTAGAGAATTAGTAGGAAGTGTACACAAAAGAGGGCAGACACGGTGGTACCAAAGTCATTACAAAATGTACATTAACATCAGTGGCCTTTCTCACTGGACTTTCTCTCTTGATCTAGCTCATGTCATGAGTAAAGGACATTTTACATTTTTCACATCCTGTTTCTGGGAGAAAAAAAAAGGAGAAAGGGAAAGATGTCAGTTATTTTTCCAGCATGTTGTCATTACTCAGGGATGCCTTTAGAGGAACTGTTTTTCAATCCCTGTTTAATTCATCATTACATTAATCTTTCCCTTATTGTTTTTTGTCATTCAAGGGTAGACTATACAGAATTACTAAAAAATGTGTAGGAGGTACTTTGAGCAAGAGGAACACAGGCATTTTAGATGTTCGTTCCTTAGAGTAAGCATCAGGCACCTTGGTAGTTATGTGAGTCTGGTCCTTGAATTCCCAGTCAATATCTATGAGTAGCAGCCAGAAAAGCTGATGGAGTTCTGGGGATTTTTTAATGCAGTATATTTTGTGTACAGAAGCAAATTGCAAGCTAAAAAGTCACATGAGCCCTCCAGCCTCCAATATGGTCCCAGAGACTGACACTTGGAAGGCAAATCCAGCGTAGAGTGACCTTCAGTGTACAGGGGCTCTCAGGCAGAGAGGAAGGGGAAAAGGTGGAGTTTGGAGCTGTGCTCAGGACACAGCCAGCCCAAAGCACACACCCTGTAACAGCCTACTGGCAGCTCTACACAGGGCAGATGCTGGAATGGGACGCTGCCTGCTGCTTCTGCTGATGCCTGATTTGGGGAATCCACTGAAGGGAAAGAAGCAGATGAGGTCACCTTGCTCTTGGTTACCCAAGAATACAGGGAGGAAAAGAATTTGACATCATTCTTTCTTGTTGTCACAACAGTCCCAAAGCCTGGAAATCCCTGCTCCCTAAAACTTTGCAGGTCAGGCTACCAACAAGGTATCAAGAACTTTTGGTTCCTGCACACAGATACTCTTGTTTCAGAGCATACCTCTAAAGCTAGTTACAGGTACTGTATACCACATTATGTATTTGTGCTGGTCTGTAGCAAATTAAAATATTTTGATGTAAAGATCATCGTCATGATCAATTTACCTTCTCATTATAGCACAGCGCAAGCTGCCTGCCTGATTGATGAACCTAAGCAAACAGGACAGTATAAATACCCTGACAAACTGCCAGGGCAGATCTATGATGCTGATACCCAGTGCAAATGGCAATTTGGAATGAAAGCAAAACTGTGCAACCTCAGCTTTGTAAAGGTACTTATTGATGCACTTTTGGGAAGTTACAGTGACATGAGAGAACTGCAGTACGCTGAATAAGTACAAGTAATGTGGGGTTCTTCAGGGGCCTGGGCTATTTCTCTGCCTTATCTTGCTTGGCAGTTTGCTTTGAAGGTACTCGCCTCCTTTGAGGAATATCCTAGTCCCAGGGGAGTTTCAGAAGGAAATGTGTTCCTTCCAGGAGTCACAAGGAGGGCACTTGAATCCACATGAGGCATGAGCCCTTGCCTGCTATGCTAAGGGAAATTAGCAGGCAGTAGAGTTTTGATCAAAGCTTGTGTGGGGTGTGGGGTAAGAAGGATTCAGTTTCTTGTGTTTTATGACAGCAAAAAGTCTGGGAGAGATCTATAGGGTTATTTTAGAGCAATGAAATGTAACTTATACTCTTGACTTCATGAGGAATGATTAATTTAGATTAACCTATTGTTTTAATGACTGTTACACTCCTTACTGGTCTCTTCAGAGAAGGCATTTTTTAAAATAATCTGGAGTGCTCATTCTGAAAAAACATATGGTAATTTCTTTTACTCCTGTTATTATCCTGGAGTATTTTGATTTATTGTATACTGACCACATTATTCAAGTGGTGGCAGCTGTGTTTCTTCCACAGCTAATAGACAAGGAAGAGGGAGTGAATAGCACTGTGCACAGACTGCCTTTCCAGATATCTTCTGTGGTTTAGAAAAATCTTGTCTCTTCACAGCATTGTAGTCCCTGCAGACATGATGAAATTTTAGCCATGAACCTTTTAACACTGTTTGTGTTCTATTATAATCTCACACTCAATGTAGTTTTAAGAAGTATGTAGTGAAATGGTGCATAAACAAGAAGGCAATATCCAGGGTATGGTTGTGCTAGGAAACTTTAACCCAGGCTTTTCTGAATTCAGAAAAGAGTTTATTTATATGTCTTTTAAGGTAGCAAAAGCATATTTCATTTGTTACTCTTTCTAAACACCAGGAAATAATGGAAGTTATGAGCACTGTAGCGAGTCCTGTTTCCTTTTCAGGATATCTGCAAATCCCTCTGGTGTCACAAAGTGGGTCACAGGTGTGAGACAAAGTTCATGCCCGCAGCAGAAGGAACAGCTTGTGGTATAAGTATGGTAAGTTATTCTCTAAATAAAACATTGTCAACCTAACTTGAGTTTAGACTGTGTTTGGTCAAATACAAGCTCCCATCAAAACTTTTTTTTATCCAGATCCTTCCAGATTTGTCATCCTGGACTTTGAGATTGCTTTGTAAATGATTCCATGGCAATGCATATTCAGGATGTGTTCTCCCAGTGGTACCTGTCTGATGGCAGGGCCTGGTGCCTCTCCCAGCGAGCTGTGGGATCAGATATCTCTGGCAAATCTCAATCAGTAAGAAAATACATGGATTACAACAGGAGTTAGATCAGTATTTCAAATTCCACTCTGACATGAGCATTCCTTCAGCCATAATATTTGCTATACAGACTAAGGCCATATTTTCATCAGTGATCACCACTAAAAGAGCTTATTTGTTTGAGTCAAACCTTCTTATTTACTCTCATCTTATTTGTTTGTATTTACTCTCATTTATTTGAGTTGAACCTTCTAATTAATTCTCATCTATAGTTATGCAAAATATTTTCTTTTCCTATAGGGTTTCTACCAGCAGAACATTGTTTTGATTTTCGAGTTACTGACAAATATTCTATTTTGCTTTTTCTCTTTGTGCAGTATTTCCTAATTGAATCATAGAAGGGAGAAATTGTAGCAGAATTCTATCAGGCTGTTTGTAAATTACATAGGAAGTGTTGAGGCTCTGCAGCACTGGACCATAAAGTAACATGGATTTTTGGGGGAAGAGTAAGCCAAAAAAGCACTCTTCAAGAGAAGAGTTTTGAAAATTTGTTACCTCAGGGATATTCAACTCAGAACTTGGACAAATATTAGAACATTACTTATCTATGCCATTGTATGGATTGATGTCCCACTCCAGAGTCCTTGTCCTGCTGCGAGCCATTCATTGAGTTCAGTGGGTGACCGTACATTTATTAGGATCAAGCCCTGGAGCTTTTAAATGTGTTTTTTCTTTTCTTTTTTGCGTGCCCTGGGTGCCGCTAACTGTGTTTTCTGGCGTTGTTTTGCAGTGGTGTCGCAGAGGACAGTGTGTCCAGTACGGTGACCATGGGCCCAAGCCTGTCAATGGCCAGTGGTCTGCCTGGTCCGAGTGGTCAGAGTGCACTCGCACCTGTGGAGGGGGGGTCACCTACCAGGAGAGACACTGCAATAATCCAAAGT
This sequence comes from Melanocharis versteri, assembly GCA_013397845.1. NCBI lineage: Eukaryota > Metazoa > Chordata > Aves > Passeriformes > Melanocharitidae > Melanocharis > Melanocharis versteri. The sequence goes on along the minus strand of VZTG01004864.1, from coordinate 582,216 downwards.
AAGACATAGATATGGAAAGGTAGTATTCTTATGCTCTTCATGTTACTGGGACAAAAAATCAGCACAGTCCGTTTCTGCAGGGAAATAATGCATGTGGAAATGTTTGTAAGACTTTGCTCCATGCCCGGCATCAGCGGTCGGTGGGTGGAAGGCAGAGCTGTGTCCTGACACCAGAAAGCAGAGGCTGGCTGCAGACTGCTGGAGTACCAGAACACCTCCAGCCCAACCTGCTCCATTTATTTTGGGATGCTACAGTTTATCAAATACCTGCAGTAGTAAGGAAACACCATACAGACAATTTTTTTTCTTTCCCCTAACAGCCTAAGAGCAGGAGAAAAAGATCTTAGAAGCTATTAACACTTCTACTGAGATCATATTATCCAGGATGATAAGGACAGGTGTCTTTGAATGTCTGTCATGTTCTTTGTGTTCTTTTATGTTTCATGGGTCAAACTGAGGTGCTGAACCCTAGAATTGTGTGCTAACTCATGAAACATTTTTGGTATTTGCCTCTAATTGTGATCTTATCTCTGTAAATAATATTCATTATAATAAGTATTTCAAAGTCGAGCTAAAGCGTTACCTGACCAGCATCTTTCCCAAGTACTCAACTTACTGCAACTTACAAGAAAAAAAGGATTTCCCTGTTTTATTTCATACACAGATTCAGCAGGCACAGACACATGTATTCCTCATTGCTCGCAATAAAAGCAGCATTTAAACTGCAGTAATAAAAAACAGAGAAAATGTGACACAGTTTATATGAGGCTGTAAAGAAGCCTCTCATCTACTATGCAGTGCTGCAGTAATAATATCCACGCTTCATATACTATGTTATAGGAGAATGTGAGTTAGTTAAAATAGTCTTTATTACCCTCGGTCAAGCCAATTTTTGCAGATCCATAGCAGAGCGTTTTGTTAACCTTTTCTTTTGTTTCTCAGCTCATTTTCATAAATAAAATCACTTGGATATTTTCCTTTGTTAAACTGTTTAGCAAAAGAATGCAGGGTCTCAGTTAGAGGCCATATGTATATATTTTTTCTTCCCACTTCAGTCCCTGCTTTCCTCAATAAATTTGTATGGGTGCACATTGTTCTTTGCATTTATGCATAAACTCCCCCTTGTTCTCCCTGTGTGACAGGAGAATGTCCAGTAGTGGAAATGGTTCTGTTTGGAGCACTGGTGTGATTGATAAAGATTTCTGGGGTCTTCAAACAGAAGCTCTTTCTATCAGGAAGTTTGTCAGCTGCTGTAGCATTTAGAACTTTCCTTCGGAGTGAACTATCTGTTCTAATAAAGTAAGATTTGATGTAATCAAGTCATACTTGGTACCAGAGCTGGATCATGTTTACACTAGATTTAATTCCATTGTGTTAGTGGTAGTCCAGTTAGGGCAAAGAGAAGATGGTATAATTCTCTCTCAGAGTTACATTGATGGAATGACAGCAGTATAAATAAGCCACACAACAGTGCACAACTGTCCAGGTAGCTGTATTTGCCATCACAGCATTTTGTATGAATGTGGAATCAGAAGAAAAATAGTATCATCTATTTTCAATGTTACACCACACAGAATAATTTAAGGACTAGTCCCTGTTCATTGTTCACCTCTAAAAATACACAGAAACTCAGAATAATGATTCCTTTCTTTCTGAATTCCTGAAACATATTTCAGATGTTTATATATTTTGGTACCTATATGTATGTTATTTTATATGTGATGTATTTATTTCACTTTTCCTAATCCAGATTTGTGTAGGAGCTAATGTTTGTTTCATTGAAAAGCTTTATAGATGATTTTGGATAGCAAAATTTTGAAAATGACAAAGATTAACATTTCTGTAAGAGAGTAGAACAAGGAGTGTGGATCTATGAAGAACTGACTGGACTCTCAGATGAAGTCAAAGTAATTGACTTCTTATGAACGTTGAGGGAAATGTCTGTTTCTGGTGATTTTAAAGGTGACCCACCTTACCGGAAACTTAAGGACAAGTGAAGAACACAGAATTGGGCTGCTGTTTGTGAAAATCTTGTTATGTGTGTGTGTTTGTGGAATCCTCCTCTTGCAAATAATATCCAACCAATTCAATTCCCTTCCTCTTGGCAATTTTCAGGCAGCCCTTGTGACCACATCCAAACAGCTCTGGGTATGGCTTTGGAATTCCCACTGGAGTTGTGCACAAATTCACACTGACAAACAGCCGTGGGGATCACCTGTAGCCCACAGAGCTGGGCAGATTTGCTAAAATCATTACGTTCCTGTGAATTGTCACAGTGTAATTTCATGGATCTGGTTTTCATACACCACAGCACTTTACAGTTGAGGTACTTTTCCAAGATAGAAATTGATTGCATAATTTAATAGTTTAGCTGGGAAGGAACCCGAAGAGTGCCTGAGAGATTTAAATTAAAACCTAAATCGTATCTGTGGGACTGCATCCTACACTTCACAATAGTGCATTGTTCAGCAGAGCAGAATGGAGTTTTAGGCATGAATGCAGTCAAAAGACTGAATCAAAACTGCTTGAGCACACTTTTTAACATCTTTTGTGTACAATATCTGTAACAGTGATTATAGAAAATGTGAGATGTAAACTGATGCAAGTTAATGATGCCATTTAAAATGCTTCTAAAAAACAAAGACTGTGAAAGACCTTGTAGACCTTTCAGTTTCTTGCAGAATAACATAGCTTTGTGATACTGTCATAATATGGCCACAAGATGAGCAGAAGTGTACTTACATGAAATTAAATGGTTACAGAAAGGGAAAAATAGGAGTCCAGAATTTCAGAGTCTTAATTCATTTGATATTGCATAAAATACTTTCCTTGGTCAGATGAATTCCAGTGTTTCTCACTTTCTGTGTTGTGTTGCAGTGAATATCATGGTTCAAGAAATCTACCCTCAAAAGGGTACTGCAGAATTAATTTAAGCTACTCGTGTAGCATTTTAATGTTTGAGTCTTATATGAAGTGGAGTACGTACCTTTTTGCACTTAGACTCCTTTTCCAAATCCATCTTTGGAGACTTTTTTTTTTTGCTGGCCTTTGTCACCAAATTTCTCCCTTTTCCAATTATCCTCAGCTAGGCCTCATGCAGCTCAACCTATTTATGTCAGTGCTGGGGAGGTCACAGAGAGATGAGAGCTTTAGGCTGTATCTGTTTTGGGAGCACTGTACCACTAAAGAAATATTGGAATATCCTCCATGCAAGGCATTCCACTGTAAGTGTGGCTACACCAACAGCTTCTGGAGACAGTCAACTCAAAAGCTACTGGTGCTACAAACATCCTCAAGAAAAGCATTATTTTCTCAGCATGGATAATAATATTTCCGCAGAAATTTGCTTTTGTAGATCTCCATCTCGTTTCCTGTGAATTACTTAACTCCTACTGACATCTTGTTGGTAAAAATGAAGGTGGAGAAGTTTCCATCACTCTCAAGCCAACAGTTTCAGTAATGGGAATGTACTGTAATATTAAAATGCTGTAATGGAGCTGGGAAACAGAATATCTCAGAGCTCCCTTAGTTTGGAGGAATTTTATCCCATCCTCAGATGCAAAAGCATGGCTGGAAATCACGATCTAGCCATAAATAATTCTATTATATTGCTTATTTGGTGGCATTTACTTGGAAGGAGGTTTATTCTTTTCCTTACACTAAAGCAGATTTGTTCTCCGGGGTTGAAGGAGGTCAAAAATCCTCCATGTGCTGAAGCTGTAAAGAAAGTCTGTTGGGAATTGAGTCAGCACCCAACAGTTTGGCTGCCTTAACTCCGAGCTCTCACCAATTGCACAGAGTCAACATAAACACTCCCTGATTTCACTGGCGTTCCATATCCTCCCTGCCCTTCACAGGCTGGATTGCCACCAACTAGGACAGAAAATTTGACTTTAAGATGTTCACCATTATACCCAGTATCAGTGTAGCTAGCAGGTGACCTTGGGAAAAACCAGTGGAAGTTGTTGAGGTTTTTTTCCACAGCACATTTCGCTGGTGCATTAACCCAGTTTTAAATACAGTAACAGGTGGGTTTCCATCTCTCTCTCTCTGGAAGACTGTTTTGCAGCCCAGAATTCTGGAAAAGGCAGATATTGTGTAAGTAAAACATGAAAAAGGCAAGTCCCAGCTTGGTTAGAGGGTTAGACATATGGGAGTTAAAATTTATACCAGAGCAAACAGGAGAAGCACCTGGATTTTCTCCTCCATGTGACTCCAGGAATCAGCAAGCCAGGAACTGCATGGGATCCTTGGATGTGGAGAATAGTTATAGCATAGTGTTTAGGGATTTCAACAAACAATATGTTTCAATTGTACATTCTATACTCTTAGAATTTTAAAACTTTTGCTGTTATTTAATGTATTACTGTTATTCGGTGTCTTTGATATTATTCTGGGTTTTTTCCTTAATGTGTGTGTAATATGGGCAAAGCTGTCCACTCAAAGTTTGTATCTCGTCCTTCAAGTATGTCAGTTTCCTAATTTAGAAAAAAAATCTTTGTATAAATGAGTGCAAGTATAGCATTGGTACATTTCTTTTCGCTTGATGCAAGAAATGTATAATACAACGAACAGTTCTCAGAGTTTGTTTTTTGAAGACTTGGCTCAGTGCCTGCAGATGTGTATCTGAGCATTGTGAAACTGCACAAATGACATTGGTGAGTTGCTATGTGAAAAAGAGCAACTCTTGCATTTTGCATTGTTTTACAATGTCTGTGCACAGGCCAAATGGTTAAAAAAATAATATTCTGATAAGGTGAGGTATGAGCAAAGTAATAGAATATGCTCTTTCCATTCTGGCCAAAATGAAGGGGAATGCCCAGGTAAGGTTTGCTGAAGTGGATGTGACATGTTTAAAATTACCCCTGAATTCCAGCATTTTCCTAAAGCAGGACAACTATGCACAGTCCCTGTTTCCTCTGACTATTTAAAAGCATATTTTTTCAAAATTACTTACAAAAGAAATGAACAAGCAAATGTAATCATTCATTCTCTTTTTGTTTGATCAGTGTTATGTTATCCTTTATTAACTCTAATTGTGATAGGTAATTCTTTGCACATGTTCATTCCTCGGTTACAGCAGGGTAAAAATAGCTGTATAACAAGGTTGAACCCGGTCAATACCAAATAGCCCTATAAATTTAAATTAGTGCAAACATGACTCACCTCGAGATGGTTGCATCTTTGCTGAGTCTGCAGTGATCCAAGTAGATAATTCATGTTAACTGCTTTGCTTGGTTTTAGGAACCATGAAAATTAATGACCCATATAAGAAATACTGATCTCCCAGGGCAGTATGTCCTCTCCGGTTCCCTCTATTCTCACACACGTGTAACATGCCAATCACACAAAAAGAAGATTCTGCAAAATTATCTTTTTATCTTTTTTTTTTTTTGTAGGCCGCAGTACGGTGGGAAATTCTGCCAAGGTTCCAGTCGTGTTTATCAGCTTTGCAATAAGCAGCCCTGCCCAGCAGACAGCCTGGACTTCCGAGCCCTGCAGTGTGCAGAGTACAACAGCAAACCCTTCCGGGGCTGGTTCTACAAGTGGAAGCCCTACACCAAAGTGGAAGGTAAGAGTGGCCCTGCTCTGAGCACGAATTCAGCCGCGTGCTCTGGGCAAACATCACCCTGTGTAAGCAAACACGGGCCCGCTGGGTCTGTGTGAGGTGCGTGTGCTTTCTGGCAGAGTTGGACCAGCCTGCGGTGTGATCCTGCCTGTATGGGCATGCAGGACTGACCTGGGTTGGGAATTCGAGTCCTTGTCCTTACCGTGACTCCCCGGCTGCTGCCGCCCCTCCCTCTCTCCTTTTATATTCCATATTGCTTAGTCTGAAACCCAAGCAAAACAATTTCCATGGAATTTTCAGCATGGGAAATGTAAGCTTCCACAATAACACTACCAGAATCTTCCTTCCTTTGGAATGTTCTCAGATTTCGAAACGTAACAGTAAATCAACCTTTTGACTTTTCTGCTGGTATGGTCCCATGAGAAGTGGAAATGCAAACAATGTCCTGGCATACATTTTTTAAAGTCATCTTTTACTAAGAGATCTTTATCAAGTTCAGGTCTCAATAACTATTTCTGTTATTTTGCACAAGCAAGTTTATTTTTACTTTATGCGTCTTAATTTTGCAAATATTTTGAATCAGCATTCACTTTTATCAGATAAAACAAATATTTTCTCCACTTTGAAAGCACTACTTGAGTAAAAGTGTCTGGATTTTCTCACATCATAGCCGCTTTGTTTAGCACTTGTACAAATTTGCTTTTGATGGTAATAAGTATATAATTATATATATATATATATCCATACATGTAACTTTCATTCGTAGCCTGATTATATTTTCTTTGAAAGTCTTTGTGGACATTTAGAAATGTCCTAACAGGCCACTGTGACCAGAGGAAAGAAGGAATATGGTTTCACAGCATGTAGCAGTGGATATTGTATAATAGGGCAAAAAATACATCTTGTTTAATAGAAATTAAGGCGGCCTACATTGGTTTTAAAGGGAGGGGCTGCGTTTAGTAAAAGAGGCTTAAAATTAGGGTCAAGGAGCATAATTTTCAAAAGCAAGATGTCCCCAGGTGACTCTGAAGTTGAAAATGCCCATCCTTCCTCTCAGCTGCTTTGTAAAGGTCCCCCAAGATCTACATTTATAGTCCTGAAAACAAGATTTGGTTTTCAAAATTGCTACAGATGCTTTGCCTCTGTAGAAAGGACTACTGGAAATCCATCTGCTGATTTAACACTAAAAGGATACTCTTTTGAATCCAACTTCATGTTCTTAAAAACTGTTCTATTTGTTGCACTTAAATTTGTATTAAAACTGTGCATTTCAGCAGTTGCGATAATATGTACAATTTCATGGCTGGTTTTGTCTATGAAGAATTAATCAGCCTTTTATAAGCAGAACACACCACCCGTGTGTAAGGGGAAATTTGACAATGGTTGGGATTTGTTGGAGGAAAAATACTTTTATTGGGGGGAGGTCTGGCTGCCATTCTAGCTTTTAGATGAACTGATCATTTGTGCCATGTTATCCCTTCCCCAAATTTTAAATGAACTTCAAATAAAATTATTACAGTCTCTCTTAATAAAAATGAAATTCGAGCCTGTGGAGCAGGGGAGCTGAAAGCAGGGTGCAGCAGCAGAGCTAAGGCAATGCACATGCTTTTACAGTGGGTTTGAATTCTTAATTCTCTGTGTGGACAAGCAAACCCACATGTGCTTTAAAAAAAGCATGGTTTAAACTACTCTATTTAGCTATATTTCTATTTAGCTACATTCTGGTGTCCTAAGTTGTCACCATGCACAATTCATCTTTGTACCTTCTCCTCTAGAATACAGGAAGAAACAACAGCCAAGATGCTTTTTATCCCTTTAACACTGTGCTGCAGGTCTGCTAATGCTTCCATGTCCTTTTTTTGTTTGTTTGTTTTTTCCCCAGAGGAAGACAGATGTAAATTGTACTGCACAGCTGAAGACTTTGACTTTTTCTTCGCAATGTCCAGCAAAGTGAAGGATGGAACTCTGTGTTCTCCAAATAATTATGATGTTTGTATTGATGGAATATGTGAAGTAAGATAAAATTAAGTTTCTTACAATCCTAATGTCTATCATTTTTTTATAAGTGGGCAGTTCACTCCTTTAGGGAAAATGCAGGTGTTTCTTCAAATTCCCTTTTGTCTGAGTCCTTCACTTGTGCCTTTTGGTTGCAGCAAGTAGGGTGTGATCATGGACTTGGTTCCAAAGCTGTGTTGGATGCTTGTGGAGTTTGTAAAGGAGATAATTCAACGTGCAAGTTCTTTAAAGGCCAATACTTGACCCAGCACAAAGCTAATGGTAAGGAAAACTGTTCCCCATGATCATCAACTCACTGCTCTGCTATGTCCCCATGTGATGTATATGACTCTTTGCTCATTCAGGCCGTGGCTGAGGGTCCAGATGTGAGCTGAAAATCACAGGGAGAGTGAGAGGAGAGTTCACATTTCTCCTGTTTCTTGGTAACAAGAAAGCTGTGAGCATAAGTCTTGGTCAGTTAAACAATCCTCTTGTTTCTTCAGCCACATTTTCCCTTTACGTGTGAATTTCCTGTTAAAAGAGATTTTAGGATTCAGGAAAGTGAAAAAATAGCTGTCAGCAGCTCTGACTGGGATGGGACTGTGGAACATATAAAAAGCAATACACAGCATAATGCCAAACATGACAGTATTTCCATGTCCATTTTCAAATTAAGTTGTCTGGAAGCTGTCCAGGTGTTTCAGTGGAAGATCCAGGCACTGGGAGGTGGACTTTTCCTTAGTGGACTGTCACAGGCTTCTTGGGAAATAATCTCACTGTGCTGCAGTTTCTCAGGCATAAAATGCAGATAAGATTTCTGTACCCACGGGGGTATTTGAAGATCTGTTTGCTGTTGGTCATAAGACATGTCCTGACTGCAGTAATATAGGCCAGGAAGTTGTCCAGGATACAGTAACGCAGCCCTGGCTGGCAGCAGGGAGATCCTCTGGTATCCAGGGCTTTGGGAAGACTCTGCCTCCCAGTGCATCTCACCTCAGAGCCCTTGTGGTTGGCAGTAGAACCTTCCAACTACTGTAGGGAACTACAGGGAAAACTACAGTGGAGCCACCGTTAGTGTGTTCTCTGTTTTTCTAAGGTGAACTTGCTTTTTCTTGCCTTTAATCACAAGGAAAGATTTCAGGAATTGAAATACCTCAGAGTTACTCTGCTTAGAGGCTGCATGGGTGGGGGGGTTAAAACCAGAACTGGTTTTTCCTGGTGCAGATGGAGTAACTTGGTGGGTCAGAGCAGCTGCGTACCTTTTGAACCGTGGTAATTTTCAGATTGGCTCAGCAGGATGAGCCAGCTCTGTCTGTGTGCCAGCTGCCAACACGTTGCTGCCTCCTGTCCTCACAGACTACTACGCGGTGGTGACGGTGCCGGCGGGCGCGCGCAGCATCCAGCTGCAGGAGATGCACAGCTCCCCCAGCTACCTGGCCGTGCGCAGCCTGGCTAGCAAGTACTACCTGACGGGGGACTGGACAATCGACTGGCCGGGGAAGTTCCCCTTCGCCGGGACAGTTTTTGATTATCAACGCTCCTTTAACCATCCCGAGAGTCTCTACGCGGCAGGACCCACTAATGAGACGCTGGTCTTTGAAGTAAGCCTGGCTTCTGTTTGTTCTTGCCCTGATGTCCATTACAGGATTGGGAACGACAGCTACAGCTCTGCGCTGGGGCTCTCAGCAAGATTAAAGAATAGTGTTGAGTCACGATAACATTCAGATTTAATTGTGTGGTCGTGCTGGATTGAAAGGCCTTTCACTGCTTCATCAAGGTCTGAAGTTTAGTAAACTGTCACAGACTCAGCGAAAAGGAAGGTGCATTAAACACACCCTGTGGCATAATTTCTCAGTTGCTGCACGGTGGTGATGGAGATTATAAATGTCTCCCATATATGGCATGTGATAAAATCCAATAATGTAAAAATTAAGGGTGCTATTATGTCCGTGCTTATGGGTACAGGTTCAGATAATGCTTCTGAAACTGCAGGTGAGTGGAGCCATTTTCACATCCACCTTGGAACGCAGTCAAAATACCACACACGGGTTCTTGTAGAACGGATTTCTGTTGGTTCAGTTGTTCTATTATACATGTTTCTCTCACAATCAAATTTGTGTCACCTGCTTTGTTTGCCAGATGTCCTGTGTTGAAACTATTGTTAGCAGAAAGGAAACTTGGTACTTACATGGTTAGTTCCAGTTTTACAGTTTTGAAATTGGCCTCTGCTACTGCTGTTCTAAGAAAAATCTCCTTCTGCATTAGGTTGCTTAGCTAGCTTTTCTTTTAAAATGCATCAGAACATCTGAGGGACCATTTCTGGCTGAATCAGTGAGTTCTTTGCTTCCTTGTTAGCTCCATTAGTTTGCCTTTTGACTGGGACATGAAGTATATTCTTCAAGGGTTACTAAAGCTTTCACAAGTATCCAGTGAAGTGTTTATTTGGAATGCTAAAGAACTTTGCTGCTCGTCCTGCTGGCTGAGTAATGGACTGAAACGTGTCCTTAAGAACCATGGAAGGCTCTGGACCGTGGACATGTTAAAGCTCTTTAGGGCGAATACAAGATTTAGAACAGACAGTTTGACGTGGGCTAAGGGCTTGTCTTTCCACAAATTGCCATCACAATTCACAGTGCCTTTTGCAGCATCTTTCTCCATTGAAGAATTTTCATTTTGGGTATGTGTGTTCATAGGGGTCTTCGTTTAGTCCAAAGATCAGTTTGGTTTACAAGCGACAGATATCCCCTCTCTGCAAATCATCTGCCTTACACCAAAACAACCACACTTACAAATACTATGAAATATTAAGTTGAACTCCCAAGAATCTTATTTGTCATAACCCAAAGTAGATTTGAGCTGTAGTATTATTATAGAGCTGAAGTATGAATAATAAACCGCCTGCAGGAAGACTTGGCTGCATATGGTGCACATACTTTGCAGAATAAAGATTAAAGAAAAGAAATTAATGCCAAATAACACTTCTATTTTCATCCTTTCAAATTATGCTAAACAGTTTTATTAAGATGTAACATTTAACTGGAGGCTGTTGCTCCTTTCAGAGCTTATTTAAGCTTCCCTTGTATTTTTATTGAAATACCTACACCACTGGCATTGGTAGCTAGGGATTCTAATGACTAAAAATGTTATGTGTTCCCTAATTACACATATCTATGAACTGGATTTAAGATTTTTTTTTTTGCTTTTAATAATTTAAGCAACATTCAGCAAGCTGAATTCTGGAAAAAAAATGCAGAATTTTCTGTTCAGAAATCTGCATTATTTATAACTTGACAGTAACTCTAGGAAGCAGAAATGCCAATGAAAACTGAAGAAGTATGTTTTGAGAGACATATTGCTGAATGTCTGCTTGCAGCCATTATAGTGAAACAAATCCTACTCCAGCCCTAAATACGGGAAACTGATAGCAGGCTGAAAAAAAGGAGTGTTTAAGCATACTACAGTGTGGCTTTGTTTTCATTTTTATCTCACCTATAATTTTCAAAGAAGCACACAAAAATGTCCTGCTGCAATTTTTTTATTAAACTAAATTAGTTTTATATAAGATAAGGTTTTCCAGGGTTTGGACCTCAACTTCTTCCTGTAATCTTTAGATTTTTTTTTTAATTAGGCTGTATTCAAAAGATATTTAATACTTCTTTTCTAGATTAGGTTTGTTGTTTTTCTTGCAGAATAATTCCATGTGAGCTCTTGTAAAATGGTGCACTGCAGGTATTGAGGACTTGGATAAATTGTATGTATAAATACAGGGCCTTTTGTTATTCAGGTGGGCAGAAAACAGAAGGTTTTGCAGTTGTATTTATTGCCATTCACCTGTGACTGAAAGCCAGATTAACAGCTTGAGCCCATTTCATTCTGTAGTTATAATTTTGGTAGACGTTTGTGTGGAGACTGAAATGGTCCATCCAGGTTTTTGCCTTTGTTTCTGCATGCAAAGCAGGCTGCAGGTATCCAGAAAGCTCAGGCTGTGCACGTCCTCTGAGCAACATTCCCAGGAGAGGATGGGACCAGACAGGTCTGGCAAGTCTGTGCTCAAGGCAATCACTTCCTTTGAAATGCAGTCATCCTCCAAAATATTTCCTTGGAAGAGACATCTAAAGCATGTATTGAGAGAGAAGGAGGAGATGCAAATATGAAAAAAAATCTTTAAATTTCCCACTGTCTAGAATACCACAAGTTCAGCCTTGCAGTTGTATGAGATGTGCTGTATTTATATTTTATTGTACAGTATGTTCCTGTGCATCTGCTTTTCAGTAGTTCAGCTGAGCACGTATCATTTAATCAGACATTGCAGTCCTCAACACTATTCAAAAATGGGTAAGAGACCAGAAAAAGACATAAAGTGCTTTTCTTATTTACCCTAGAATTTCACCAAACCCTCACCTCCATATCTATACTTATATATATAATATATATGTAATTATGGGAATGAATCATACTAAAAAAGACAAAGAGTAGCGAATCTGTAATTTAACTGGGTTGTGGGAGAAAAAGTACAAACTGTAGCGGCCAGATATTTTCTGAAGAGGAGAACATTGTGAGATGAATGTGGAATTAATATGCATGACTAATATTTCCTGAGCACAACTGCTGGAAGGGAGAAGGCATGATGGGGTTTTAGGATTCATCAGGATCCCTTCTGGATTGTTGAGGAATTGATTTCACAGAGGGAGGGAAGGAGAGGGAAAACCCAGTAAACCGATGTCCTTCAGAATCTGTGTATCAGTGTCCTTCTGAAGTTAATAGACTGATATTTTGGTGCTTATGGGTTTTCAAAAACCAGTAAAAGCTGAAATGAAAAATATTCATAGATCCAGAAGACAGTAGCTGCAATGGCCCAATTTAGATTACGTGAAATAATGGTCAGTGGTCAGAGGGGTAGAACTATGATAGATGCTAATCTAGGATGAGTAATTGATACCAGCTTTTTAAAATATAGTTTATGTAGTGTATTTGTCTCACCTTAAATAGAAACATGCTGGATTTTTTTGTTGTTGTTGTAGCTGAACACCTTCAGCTCATTTATCTGTTATTTGGACATAGGTAATCCAAGGTTAGTTCTTCCAATTTAAAGACCTTGTCAGTGTTTTTCTGTTAACTGAAAGATATTTAATTTGAGGAGAAACAGTCAGTATATTTATCATTAATTATCTAGCTTTGCAAGCAAGCGCTGCCAGTGGGCACCACCAGCTGCTGAAAATCCATTGGATAAGGAGAACCCTCACAGGGCTCTGTCACGCGTGGGGCTCACTGGGGACATCCATTTGGTGAAATGTTCAGTCACCCTCCACGACTCACTCAAATGCTGGGGAAGATTCTGGAAGGGCACAAGAAACAAAATTTTTTGTGGCCATGGAAAAGGCTGCATGGCCAGGGATTCATGATCTAATTTAAAAACGTGAGAGCTCTGTAATTTTGTGTTCCATTCTATCAATAAGCAGATGGAGGAAGAATTGACTGACTTGAGAAGTCAAATACAATTTGAGAAAGCAATGTTTTCCAGGATGAGACAGGATCAGTTTCCTCACTGAAGTTTGCCTCAAACTTGGTGAAACATTAAATCAAGTAATTGTGAAATCTTTGTGAAAAAAAGAGAGTTTATTTTAACATCAATAAGTAACAGATGGAAAGGATGCTTTGTAAAGAGGCAGACATCCACAGGAAGGGAAGGTGGATGGAGCTTCAAGGCAGGAATACATCTAATTAAATCCAGTAAATCACTTCCTCTTTATCAATAGGGGAAAATAGGAGAAGGGAGGCCAGGTGGAATGGCTTTACTGATGGTGTAGCTGCCACTGGGAGAAAGCCAAGTTGCAGTTATAAAGGATTACATTTATTATTAGCTACTAGATGATAAATTTGTACTGATTTCCCCTGAAGAGAAAGTAGGCTAAAGAGACCTAAGATGTACTTATAAGATACAGATGTTGACTCAATACAATGGATAAAAGGGTTCTCCTGTAGTGAGGAGAGATTAGCTGGACAGCATCCCTGAAGGTTGTACATTTAGCATGTGAACAGTGAAAAAATGGAGCACAATAACAATGGAAGATAAATTTGAAACAGCTGAAGTAGAAATGAGATCATATAGGACCCTTTCAAGAACACTTCTTTTTTTTTTGCTTTTAATGACCTTAGTGGACTTTCTTGAAAAACAGTAGGTCATAAGCTTTTAGTTAGGACTATGTTTAAAGTTATTTTAGAAGTATTGAAGAGATAAAACCCCTTTTGTTTTAAGGTTTGGCTTAAGTACCCACTGGTAATTCTTCCTTTACTGCTTTCCAAACAGGTGTTCTCCCACTTTCCTTTGAAGCCCTGGTGCTGCCACTGTCAAGGATCCCATCCAATAACTGCCCATTCAAGACAACAGCCCAGTTTTAAAATTTGTTTTAAAAACTTTTCCACCGGAACCATATGCTGCATGCTTAGATTTACCAGAATAAATTCATAGAAGTCCGTGGAATTAACCTTGATTGAACAGAGAAACCAGAATGTGGCTTTGGATGTTGGATGTTACAATATTTATTAAACAGCATGTAGATCCCCAGTGGATGAGAACTGCAGGCCTCAAGCAGAGCACAGCCAGGCACTTGCCTTCACACAGACTTCTCTGTCTGCCTTCTCTGCAGGTTGTTAACTCCCCTAAAGAAATTACCAAAGACTTGCAAAGCTTGGGAATGACCCAGGAAATGTAGATGATGTTTGCAATGTAGATGCAGCTTGAGAATGCAGATCAAAGCCACTGTGGATGTTGAGATGTGGGTGCTGGGATTCAGAGTTTGGGCTCACACCCATTTTGTGAATTGGGCACAGGCAGAATGTGTGCAGATGAAAATAATCCTTTACCTGGCCTTTTTCCTCTATGCTCAGCTTCACTCTGATTTGTAAATGTTTGTTAGTCTTCCACAGAGATAATGAGTCTTTTTCTCAGCATGCTGCAAGCCAGGCTTCCTATTACTCTTCCCTATACATTGGACAAAACATTGTGGAAGAAATAGGAATTTAGCTTGTATCAATTAATCTCTCTTAATTCGATGTGCTGCTAGTGACTTCACATACGCATCTTACAATAAAAAAATAGTGGAGAGCACCAAGTCAATCATAACAAGGAAATGTTAGTAGACTCTTTAAAAACATGACCTGCAAAATAGAGTATTGTATTGGAAACTTAGGATGGCCATGAGAAAAAAAAAATCTCAAACAAAGGAGCAGATGCACAGCTAGTTTAGAGAATTTATTGGTTTAGCTTTCACATCAAAATTAGCAGCAAAAGGAAAAGGTTCTTTACTCAGGAGAGTTCAGTTTATCCATTGTTTTAACATTTTGTGCCCTAAGCTAAAGCCACAGCTCCTTTTCGTCGGAATAGATCCAGCAGATTCCAGCCGTAGAGCCTGTGGTTTTCGAACTCAAGAAGCTGTAAATTTTATAACTCTGCGCCCTGCGGTCAGAGCTGCTGAGTGTTGTGTCTGAAGTCAGGTGGTTGGTGTGTTAAAGGTAGACATTAAACAGTTCTGTTGAGGAACTGGAAATGTTTAAGGAGGTTGTTTGCCAGCTGTAAATTTGGGAGCAAATGCCAGTTGGCTGAAAAGATGCTGGAATGCGTCCAGTTAAGTAGACTAGTGCTGGAGGTCTTTCCAAATTTGTAGGTCTGATAACTTGGCTGCATATGCAGACTTCAGTTATTGGGTTGTTAAGAAGGGGCTTTATAATGAATGTTTGAAAATACGATAGAAAACTTTTTATATGCTCGTTACTTTGGCAAAATTGCAACTTTGCAATAGTATTGCATTCCTGATGAAAACTCAGTCGAACATTTTACATCGTGTACGATTTTTCAGCTGAGCACCGGGGACTTCAAAGCATATGGTTTTTTTGTGCCCTGCAATATTTAGTCTCCAATACTGTTCTATAGTTTGATTTTGCCCTTTTTCTACGTATCTGGGATGATACAGGAGGAGAGACACCTGACTGTGATGCAGCTCCTGCTTGGTAAACGTTCTCTCTCATAGCCTGCTGGGTGGGAAGGGGCTCTGGCTTTGGCTGCTGGCCAGGAAATGGAGAGGAAGTTCCCTTCTCCGGCCTGTTGGAACTGTGGCTGCTTCCCAATGTGCAAGGAGGGGGTGTAGCCCAAGGTCTTAAAACGTGTATGGCCCAGCTTGCCTGGTGTGCAGGATTTACCCTGCAGGCACCCACCCAGCTGCGAGCTCCTTGCACCATTGTGTGGCTGTTCTCTGCAGGGATGGATTCTCAAGGCTCTTGTTCTGACTCGTCCCAGATCATTCCCTTCCCTCTGCTGAAGCACCAGGAGAATATTGCTCTAACAGGAGTAAAGCTGCCACTCTTACCTTCTCATCCTCCCCCTTTTCTGTTCTGAGCTCTGTGTTCAGAATGCATTCCATCTGTTCCTTGCCTCCACTGTCACAAAGAGCACTTTCAGAAGACAAATGTTCGGTCTAATACTTCAAGATATTTTTATTAGAAAAGTTTTAAACTTTGCTGCTTTTTGGCCACTGGCACAGCACAGTTTTATGACAGTTGTCAGAATCAAATGAGATGAGAACTAACCCTTACACGAGGTTTTGTGGTATGGACAAAACCTCCTCCTGCTTTGACACAACTTATTAAAAGGCCAGACAGAATTTCAGCCTCTGCACTTGAAGGAACGCAGAGCACCTACTGAAATGGGAGAAAGTGTTTCTGGCTGCCTAAGATGCCAAGATCTGTGCTAATACCTTCGACTTGGAGGATGAGTAAAAGTAAATTAAAACATTTTGAGGTCTGGTCTGTAAGAAGAACCAGGGAAGGCATTGATTTAAATGAAGAATAGTATTAAGAAGGCTCAGTTCTTACTACAGCTAACACACTGCATTTTTTTCTGAAGCACATGTTCTGAAGCTTTATGCTTCAGATAATTGTCTCAATTTGTCCTTGAGAGAAGAAGAGTAGAGTGAGCACGTTATTGCAACCTGTTTTATCTGAAAACTCTATTTTTGCTATCAGCAGTCTGATAGATTTGTAAAAATAAAAGTTTATATAGAAGAGATGTTTTCCTTCATCTGAAGGGGCTGTTAAATCTTATCACATTTACGTCAGGTAATGGTGAATAACCAAGGGAAAAAGAAAAGTCCTGAAAAAAGTTACACTGGGAATGGTTTGAATAGAGTACAGCAAATAGGGCACAGAAGCACTCACTGAGGAAGGAGCCTAAAGTGAAATACAGCTTTGTGAGATGCTCATTAGTGAGCCCCATGTGCTGGGAGCACTGAACACTGTGGAGCTTTCCTGATGGGCCAGTGAGAGATCCAGAGATCTGGGGTGCATCTGTGCAGGGCAGAGAGGAGTTGCACAGCAGTCTCAATTCTCATGTTTCCTAATTTCAGAGTATTCCATTTTAATCCTGTTCTTGTAAAATAGTTGTGATATATACTTGCATCTATGTCTCACCCCCAAAGCTCATCTGGTAATCCTATTTCTACCAAGAATTTTCATTCAAAATAGAAGTCAGTAATCACTCTCAGATCTATTTCTTCCATAACCTCACAGGTATTCTAAGATGCTCATGAATTAAGCTTGGATGGCTAAAAAAATTCACATGAAATACTGGATTTACGTGTGCTTGAAGGAGTTTCTAATCTGAATCCTCCCAGGCAGGAGAAGGCACTTACTCTACAATTCATTTGGAAGTATTTGCCTTTTGCAGCCCTAATTGCTGTATTCTCAGTTTGGATCATTATTGAGGTTCCCTGACTGAAATAAAATCTTTGGCTACCTAAGAATGGAAACGGTAGCATCCGTTTTTCTTCTAGAAAAGTAAACACTGTGCAGTCCAGATCCTTCATGTTTTCAACATCATTGAGCTGCAGGTCATGTAAATTTGGTCTGAATTTTCACTGTCATGGGCAATTTCTGTTTTCCAATAGGTACATTTTCAGAATACCTTAAAAACCCTTGGCTACATTTCGAAATGGGATTATATTCCTTGGTCTTAAACAACATAAAAGCAAATTTGTTGCTATTTTATGAAACCAGTCTATACAGAGATCAGTTCTACTTGTATGGATTGCTTAAGTGCTCAGGTCAG
This sequence comes from Melanocharis versteri, assembly GCA_013397845.1. Taxonomy (NCBI): domain Eukaryota; kingdom Metazoa; phylum Chordata; class Aves; order Passeriformes; family Melanocharitidae; genus Melanocharis; species Melanocharis versteri. The sequence goes on along the minus strand of VZTG01004864.1, from coordinate 564,553 downwards.
ACATTATGTAAACTTATCAGTTAAGTTATTAATATTTTGAATGGCAATTATTAACAAAGACTTGAATTGTGCCTGAAATGCTAATGCTTATCAAAAAGCATATTTAGGAACTGCGGTTAACTGCACCTGCTCTTTATGGTATTGTGACAAGATCCATATTGGTAAAGAGTTAAAACTTATTAGAGCTCTGTAACTGTAAACTCCTGCACTGTTTCTGTTAAGTGTGGATATAAATGCACTTTGCTGCCAAAAGTTTCTAAAATAAATGTTATTAAGTAGAAATTTCTCCCCAAATTTAGGTATGTGTCAGATGTTCATGCATCTTGCAGTGATTATAATGCAGTCTTGAAATGAATACAGTGAATGAAAACTGCAATATAGTTCACCACTAAAATAGTGCACCCTCGAGAGCTGGGCTCCCTGAGTTAAGTGACAGAGATTGTTATTATAGTCAGTAATCACACTTTCTATAAATTTTCTAACACATTATGCTGAAATAGTGAATAAAAGATTTTTCCAATCCTTTTTTCCTCTGTAGACACTCAAGGACTGGTTCTCTCCTGCACTGAAGCTTTATCAGCCTCAATCACCATGAGAAAAATTCCAGCTGAGGGTCTTACAAACAAAATTTTTCACCAGTCCACATAGACAAGAGTTTTTTACAAGAAAGAAACGTGTGTTTTATACCCTCAGCCTCAGGAACTGAGGAAGCCATCTCCAGCCCCACAGCTGTGCTGCTGCTTTGCTGAAGCTTCTGCCAGCAAAGCATTTGGGTCCTGCTTGGTGGGCAAAGGCTTCCTCCTTGCTCGAAAGATCAGCCTGGGCTTTGCTTACCACAGAATGTCTCCCATGCCCAGACCCCAAATCCATGCCCTGCAGGGCCCCAGGCAGTGTCCAGCCCCTGCCAGGGAGCTCCCAGTGGGTGCAGGGAGCCGCTGGGTCAGGGCCAGTGCAGGAGGCTCTGTGGGTGATGTTCCACCTCTGCTGAAGGCAGTGCTGCTTCTCTGACCCAGTCAGGTGCTCCTAAGTCTCAGGAGTCTGTGTTTCTGCACCCTCTGTTACAGACCTGCAGGTGTTGGTCCAGGCAGTGCTTTGCTGTTTAGGAATTGCTTTGATGGTTTTTCCTGTGGGTCTCCTGAAAATCCTCTCACAAGCATGCTGTGTGTCCGTATATTTTGTGTGTATCTTGTTTAGTTCATCTTCCTTCAGACTGACAGAATCCTTTTTTTTACCTCTTCCCTCCACCCCGGCCCCCGTTTTTTGTTTTTTTTTTTTAACAAACCCCAAATATCCCTCTACAGATCCTGTTACAAGGCAAAAATCCTGGGATTGCTTGGGAATATACATTTGCCAAAACAAGCATTGAAAACAAGACATCTGTCAGAAAACACAGCTACTCCTGGGTGACGGTGCAGTCTGAGTGCTCAGCGACCTGTGGTGGTGGTAGGTGACTTCTGCATTGCCAAGCCTTTTCCTTTTCATTTTTATTTAAAGCATTTCAAATCTTTTCAGCTGCCTTTAATTTTGCAAACATATATTGATACATACAGGGGGTTACACTGAACACCTGGTCCTTATTTTTTTTATCTGATAACTTAGAACATAGAGGAAATAACTTTGTATTGCCTTTATGGTAAAAAATATTTGCGCCAGTGAGTCAGTCTTTTTTGTTTAGGTCAACCCATATGCATATGATATCTTGCTGTTGGAATAATGTGGAAATAAATTATATACTTTGATGTTGTAATTTGAGCACATAGAAAGGTACCAAATAATTAGGAAAATTTATCCTATCTGTAGAGAGGAACCAAAGACTAAAATATTGTGAAGACCTCCACTGGCAGCTGCTCCTCTGTCTTCTCATTGTTTAATTACCCATATTTCAATTCTGCCAATTCAGAGTCTGAAATTCCATGTAAGCTGAGGATTTCTTATTGCCATATTCCTCTTTTCTTGCACAGACATCTGTTTGTTTTTATAAATCCTGTGTGTTTTGTCAGTGAAAGTAAAGCTGGGATGTAATGAAAGCAAAAAGCTGGCATGTGGGAAGTCTATAATACCAAAGGGTATGACCGGGCACTGAAGGAAATGCTCCGGTATTGGCAAAAAAGTTCAGGTGAAATTCAGGAATACCTTGCTGGTGCATTGTCAGAATTTCACAGCATCTCAGTAAATGGTTTGTGGAAGAAAGATCCACCAGGAGCACTGCAGTCATAAAATATGACAGCTGTGTTTTCTTCCTTCCCTTTAAAAGGTTGCAGCATGGATATAAAAATGATGAAAACAGTCTTATTTCCAAATTTAATTCACTGGGCCCAATGAACCATGTGTGAGGTGAACGATAGATCTCAGTTAAAAGATAAATCTATAAAATCACTTAAGGCATTTCCGTGATTGTCCTGCTGCTGATTGAGTTTAAGGCACAGAAACCTGCAGAACTCTGGAGTCTGTAGAGATTCACTGTGAAAGGTTTACAGAATGTTTATTTGCAGTTTTCAAGTGCATGAGGAGGGCTCAAAGCAAGCCCTGCTAATGCAGGGAATTAGGATTTGAATAATTACTAATTTTTGCTGGTGGAACAGTCTGAAAATCTGCTGTTTATAGCTAAAATCTTCAGTAGTATCTGTGCTACAGAGAAGGAAATCAATGTTAAAAACATGTTGCCGCATAAACGCATACTTTATTTAGTTCAAGTCAGTGGATTTGGAGCAAGGATGAGTTTAGACTTATTTAGGTAAAATCGTTCCCTACCACTTTTTTCTCTTACATTTCGAATACATGTTTATTATAGTGTGTTTTTTCCTAATCCTTCCACAGGACACATTACAGCAAAAGCGATTTGTTTGGAAGATCATCGTGCACGAGTCAACACCTCCTTCTGTGGCCCAAGGACGAAGCCTTTAACTGAAACAAAGCTGTGCAACACGAATCCCTGCCCAGCATAGTAAGTTCTCTGGGGTTTTGTGCCTGCTGGCTGCCAGAGGGAATCCTCTCGGGGGCACAGGGAATTGTTTGCCTGCTGGATGAACCCCTCCTGCTCTGTAACGGGAACCAGGAATTGTTTGAGATGTTCTGCCCAAGGCTCCCAGTGGGGTTTTGGGTCTGATGCCTAAAGCAGGGGCTCCTGAGGGCTCTGTCCCTGTGCTGGGGTGACACAGAGCAAATCCAGCTTTCTCAGGGCCTCCTTCTGCCACCTTTCCTCATCTTGAATCACTAAGCCCATTTCCTGAGTAAAGTGCTACTCCCTGTGAGGAAGCTCGGCCCCATGACTCGCATTCCACATATTAGATTAGGTTAAAAGGGTCTTGTGAAGGGTAATTAGTGATTTTTGGACAAAATGTCCCACAGAGTATTGTGATGCCATGAAGAAGACGATCTAAACCAAACAAGCTGTCAGCAAAGCTCCTGGTGCCCACAAAAATAAATATGAAGGCATTGCCTGTGTGAACAATCCTATTTTCTAAAAGATGTAAGAAAGGCGAGATGCAAAGGAAGACATTGACATATAGATAAGTGCTTAGAATCCAGCTGGTCTAAATCAATTTAAAAACCAAGGGAGTTGCACTGATTTATAGTAGCTGAAGTAGGGGTCCTTTGGAAAAAGAAAGTTGTGTGCTCATATAATTAAACACAGTATTATGTGGCTTAGGATAGAAATGGATAGATTAAAGGACACAGTGGCCGTCTTTCTTCTGCTGGTTATTTCACCTTTGGATTCCTGACCTGCAACCTCAGCATTATTCTAATTTTATATTAAAGATCAGAAAAGCTGTGTTTTGTTGGACAAGACATTTAAACCTTCAGAATAGGAGATTTTCTAAAGGAATATGTTGAAAAAATTAAGAGTGTTTCAGTCAGTGGGAAGTAGATACAGTTGAAGGTGCATTGAAGCAGAAGAAATGGAGGAAGGGTCCAGACCTGGTGTCATCTGCTGGTTTTATTCTGGGGTGATAAAAGCAACAGTAAGAGCATTTGGCTAAGCCTGCTCCCATACTTCATAAAATATCCCATTAATGGCGTTTAATAGGAAGCATTCCTCATCCCCGCCAGTCCAGGAGAGGATGGTGGGGCAAAGCAAAAAGATACATGTGTTCTGCAGTGACTTTGGTTTTACTTGAAAATCCGTACTTTGCAACATGTTGAACATACTGAAAAATAGTCCAGTAATAGTTTGGAATTTCCTGCAAATTTAAAGAGTACAGCAGAGTACACCAAACCCAAATGCCAAATTACACACTATGACCACAAAACGGTAGAGATAAGGTTTAAATAATGGTACCATGTGACATGAGAGCCCCATTTTCCTGCTTCAGCAGTTTCTTTAGATTGCGTTTAGCCACATGATTTTCTCAATACCAATTTTAAGTAATCTTTGTAGCCAAACACAATCTGTCCATATGCAACTTATCTTCTGTCAGGACTATTTTTATCCAATGAACACAGAAATATATTGTCTGTGATGTCTCCAGGAGTCTTTCTAAGCTCTTTCTGCTTACCTTTGTTTTGATGCAGCATCATTGTGCTATAAAGCTCCACCCAAATCAGGTTTATTTATATTGACCACACACAAAATTTCTGTTTCTCTTAACCTGAAATTTTGATGTATTTTGAACATCCACTGACATATATTTACCCTGAAAATGCTGAATATCCTTTTTCACACACAGTGCAATGTTTTCATACTGAAATCACAGCTATTCTGTGATTTACTACATTAAAACAAAATTAATGACTTGAACCCTAAAAAGAGTACAGAAAGAAAATACGTAAAAGCCCAAAGCGCCTCTAGGGAGGCACCACCTAGGGGAAAATAGTTCAACTCACTAATTAATTATTCTTAAAATCTTTAGGATATATTAATGCATGGAGGATCTACACGTAGGACCATGCCTTAAATTAACAGGTTGCCATTCAGCTGAGTGAAACTGTGCCAGGATATATCTGCTGAGCAATCTGCCCAGAAACTCACAGCATGCAATACTTCCCATAAACCCAAGACTGCCAACAGAAAAAAAAATGTAGGATTAATAAATACTGTGGAGGAAACAAAAGAATATTTAATAGCCAGCAAATAAAGCAAACTGAAATGCACCAGGCAGAACAGGCAGGGGAAGGAGGTGACAGATGAGATACAAGTGTGTCAGTTTGGGGACATAAAAGAGGCTCCAGACTTGTAAAGGTCAGTGAGGAATAATTGCTGCATAAGAACAAAGGCTGATTAGTCTGAGTGGGACCAAACTACTGTCCCACACAGAAAGGCACCAGCACTGCACACTGCTGTTGTTGGATTTCAGAGCTGCCAAATCTGGTCATAATTATTCAGTTATTTGAGCTAATGAAAGATACTCTTGGATCACAGCCCAGATAATCTTGGAAAATGGAAGTTTACTAGAGGACATTAAAGTAGGTTTATTGCCCTCTCCTCTGTGAAGAGGGGAACCTTCTGGGCAGTTATGGTGAATAAACTCTTAAAATGAACACTTTTGGTCACTCTACCAATGGCCATTGTCAGAAACATCAAGGCAAACTAATTAAAAATTGTAAAATGGATTAAAACCCTTTTCCCAGAAGTTTGTAGTTCAATGGCCCAAATATTTATAAATCAGACAAAAGGGAAACTTCTGACGTGTTCTGAAATTACATAATGACTGACTTTTCACATTAATATTTCTTTGTCCTTAAATTAGTGCCTTTTACATTTCTCAGTACTTTTGGCAGTTCCTGAAGTTGCTAGACACTGAGAGCTGGGATTTCTTCTATTCCCAAAGACGTTTTTCAAAAATAGGCTTTTTATACATTTTTTACAAATTAAAATTAGCTTTGTTTTCAGGCAGATGTGAATAGACAGGCAAATGGGATGCTGTGCATCTTTCACACAGTACAAAAAAAGCTTTCTTGTCACTAAAACTGCATGTAAGCAGCTATTCCAGTGGTCACAGGATTGATGCTGTGAGAAACAGTGGAAGCAGAATAGGCCAAGCAGTCAGATGTGAGACAAGAACCTTTTCCATGGCATAAATTACTAAAAATTTGTCAAACTGTTTAAAAACCTTCAGTTTAATTTCAGTGCTGGGTCTTTGACTAAGATTTCTCAATGAGTAATCATTTAGTCATTCATAATTTCTTCTGCTTTTTCACTTCTGTTTTCCTATCTGGCTGTGATTATGGACTTACATTGGAAGCCTTCAGGGACAAAGACACTTGGTTTCGTGTTTGCAAAGTGTCCCACATGGCCTGGGGACCCACTCAGTGCTTCAAGGATAAAAATCCTGAGCAGCTCCTGGCGTTTCAACACTGAATGTAGCCCAAGCAATTGGCAATTGGCTCAGACTCCGTGTCACTTGAGAGACATGACGTGTGGCTGCAGCGTCCCTGTGCCTCAAGCACACATTGCCCAACAGCTTGTGCTGGTTAAATTGCCTCTGTTTTATTTAGATTCTACATCAACTGTCTGCCAGATTTATTAGCCTGAGGACATGTAAATCATCGAGTTGGAGAATCATAAAGTCACAGCATGCTTTGGGTGGGAAGGGACCTTAAAGCCCATCCTGTTCCATCCCCTACCACGGGCAAGGACACCTTCCACTGTCCCAGGCTGCTCCAAGTCCTGTCCAACCTGGCCTTGGGCACTGCCAGGGGTCCAGGGGCAGCCCCAGCTTCTCTGGGCACCCTGTGCCAGGGCCTGCCCACCCTCCCAGGGAACAATTCCTTCCTTGTCTCTAATCTAAACCTGCCCTCCTTCAGCTTAAAGCCATTCCCCCTTTTCCTTGTGCATTCTCTTGTGAAAAGCCCCCCTCCAGCTCTCTTCCAGGCTCCCCTCAGGTGCTGGAAGGCTGCACTTAGGTCACCCTGGAGCCTTTGCTTTTCCAGGCTGAACAGCCCCAGCTCTCTGAGCCTTTCAGAGCCTTTTCATTTCCTCAAGACACCAGTGACCGGGCTGCTGCTTTTAGCAAGCAAGTTCTTTGTGATGAATATGGGCCAGTAAGGTTTGACAGAAATGCCATTTGTCACCCTGTGTGAGTGGAGTGTATCTCAGCACAAACATGGTCAGTACATACTCAGCTTAATTCTATCTTACCTAATTATATCTTCTAATTATATCTTCTAAATACTCCACCAGCCTCAGTGGCAGCATCCCTCTCAGTCCCTGTGGAATTCCAGATTCCAGGTCAGATTCATAGGCAAGCTGGTTCTAGTAGATAAAAGCTATAAATAAGCAAGACTTGTTTTTCTAGTTGCATGACTTATATTTCATCCCTAGCAGAAAGTTCCATGCTTTGAAAATAGGTGATGTAACTGCAGCTTTTTGATTGCTTGAACAGATACCAGTACACCAGGAGACAGGCTGAGCAGGATCCCTGGATAATTCACATTTGATAGGTGGCTGGTTTTATCGATTTTCTAAAGCTAATTGCACTCCTGTAGTCGTTTCTAACACACGTTTCCTCCTTTAAGCTGGTCAGCAGGTGAATGGAGCACGTGCAGCAAGTCTTGTGGAGGGGGACAGCAGAGCCGTCTCATTCAGTGTGTCCAGAAAAGGGCTTTCCAAAGAGAGGAGGTGGTGGCCCATTCCCTGTGTCCTGTCAGCACCCCAGCACAGGTGCAGGTGTGCAGTAGTCAGGACTGCCCACCCGAATGGAGCCCTGGCCCCTGGTCTCAGGTAATCTGGAGAAAAACTTACGTTTTTGTTTGCTGGCATAATGAAAATACTGCAAAAAATTCTCCTCAAAAAGAAGAACAGTGCAAACTTTGTGGAGATCAGTGCTTTGCAAGTGGCTTTTTTCTTGAAGATAATATGTAAACCATGTTTGTATAAACATGTAAACTGAATGTGCATTGTAACCAGCCTTCAGGAGAGCTGGCACAGGAGGGCTTGCCAGAAGTGGGCATGTGGTGTTCTTTTGGGTACATACACACAGATGGATAATTCTTTCTGGATTCATAATTTAAGGCTCTATGAATTCTTCAGACCAACAACCCTCTTATGAGATTACTTCCCGAGCAATATTAACTACTCTCAGAGATGGCAGGCAGTCAAGGAATGAGGAAATATTTGGGGTTAGAGTTGCATATTAATGCACATGCGTTAATTGTGGGTTGATAAATTTGTGATTTACACATTCACTACTCACATCTGTGCTTTTGCCTTTGTTAGAGCAGCTCTCCTACAAGCAGTGCTGCTGCAGGTATTGCCATGAGGGCAAATTCCTGTGTGCACACCCTGCTTTACACACCTGACACTGAACCACCTGAGCTAAAAACACACGAAACTCAGCTCTGCTCCATCTTTCACTGCTACTGATGCTGTTCATGTAAGGATAAATGACGTATTCACACATCTGGGATTTAAGACAGAGCTGACAGTACCCTTGTAAAAGGAGCTACATTCATTTTATTTCTCCATCTTTATTTAGTGAGATTCAAGATGGATTTCAATTAGCTGAAAAATGTATTACTTATGTGTTCTATTCTTGGTACTGTTACTCTTTAGATGTTCAAGAGCATCTTGACCTCAGCACTCCCAGCTGAGCACAAACTGCCCTTACAGGGAGTGCCCTGAAATGTGCTAAAACGGATGAGTAACTACTCAATAGTCCAGCACAACACTCAAAAAAGAACTTTTTCTTCTAGTGTATCTGAAGGAAACCTGAGTGTAGCAGAAGATTATATAAACCAGGTCTTCAAATGCATTCACACTTTCAAACGTGCTTTGCTCTAAGACAAATAAATAAATAAATAAGACAATTACGAAAAATCCGTTTTCCTCCTCTTTAAGAGGTGTAAAATTCAAGTTAGGATTTTCAAATAAGCCCACAAAAATTAAGTTCACCAGTCCTGCTGAAATGTAGTGGACAGGCCTATTGAAGAAGTTAGTAAAGATTTTAAGATTCAGCTGAAAACTGTTATATTGCAGACTTAAAGGTGTTAAGAGGAAAAAAAATGTAAAATCATAGAATCACAGAATGGTTTAGGTTGGAAGGGATCTTAAAGCTCATCTAGTCCCACCCCCTGGTGACTCGTCCTAAGCTGTAGCTGGCAACTAAAATATCTCCTTAGCCATTGTCTGTGTCAGATTCTGTCTTGTGGTGAGATTCCTTTGGTGAAGGAGTTATGTATCAATTCCCTGGGCAGTTTTCTCTGCCTCGGTCTCATCCCTCTAGGCCAAGGTGAGGACAAAATGACAAATAGCCAAGAGCATCTTGCCATGGGAGATTCTGTGATGGGAGCTGAGGACCAGCTTTCAACTATGCTGAGCAGGGAAAAAAGCATTTTGCTCACAAAAGCATTTTTGCTCACAAGTCCAACTTACCTCATCTACGGAAGAGAGATATTACTTGTCTGTTCTACGTGGGGGCTGAGAGAGTTCACAGCTTACATTAAGAGAGCACTTAGGACAATGTTTTAGTACTGACACACAGATGTTACTGTTACTTATTTACCAATAGAATTTCGAGTTTACTGATATCACGATGGCAGCTGCACAGCACATTAGCCACGCTTTCTGTGCTCTGCTGGAAAAAGCAAATAATGCCAATTTTCATTTCCTCCAGTTCAAATAAGTGTTTCTTTCCATCACAGTGCTCCAAGACTTGTGGGAGAGGTATTAAGAAGCGGGATGTCTATTGCAAGAGTGCTGGTTCTCCCAAGGTGAAAATCTTGCCTGAAAGCATGTGCAGCTCAGACCCTAAGCCTGAGTCCCAGCAGACCTGTGTGCTCGGACGCTGTCCCAGAAATGACCGGCTCCAGTGGGTGATTTCTTCCTGGAGTGAGGTAAAGTGGTGCAGTCTCATGGCTCACTGCCTGCCCTGGCTGCTCTTGGAAATGCTGGCTCAGGGAAACACACAAACCACGGGGAGGAAAGAAAGCTGAGCTGTCATTTGAAGATCAGGTGTTCTAGGCGAGGTGCTGTAAAGCCCAGATGTAGATTGATGTACCCCAATGTCTTTGTTAATCCCTGACCGGGGTTCATATTTCAGTTTACACTTCACGGAGCATGGCCTTTGTGGGATTAGTTCTGTGCTGCTTTTGTAGTGCCCGGTTTGGGGTGTCTGACACATCACACCTTCCCCTTTATCTGCCTGTGTTTGTGAGGCTGCAGAAGCTGTGTTTGCCTCTGCAGTGCTCAGCCTCCTGCGGGCCTGGCCTGCGGCAGCGGGAGCTCAAATGCGGCGAGAAAAGCATCCACGGGAAACTGGTCACCTTCCCTCAGAGGAGGTGCAGGAACATCAAGAAACCAAACACCAACCTGGAGGAAGCCTGTAACAAGGGAGCCTGTCCATCCCAGACGTTGTACAGCATGGTGTCTGGCTGGTATTCCTCGCCCTGGCAGCAGGTAGGAATGGGAAGTCAAAGGCTGGGTGGCACAGAGGAGCTGCCCTCGTTGCTGACAGACCCCAGGTGCCTCCTGCACGGAGCCATTCCCTAAGGAGGACCACACCACACAGCCACTGAGATGGGATGCAGCTGGCCTACATCCATCATGTACTTCGGTGCAGCTCGTTTCTTTGTCCTGAAACTGAAGAATGTCACCTGAAAATGTTATTCGTGCTTCAGAGGCATTACATTCCACACTCATTTTCCAACACTTTCTTCTCAGTCTTCTTCAAAGTGCACTGTGGTTGAACTACTGCATATCTCTGTGCACAGTGTATTTGAGCATCTGCACAGATTGCCTGGAATTCCCTAAATACTATGATTAATTGTGGGATCAGTCTGTATTTGTTTCTACATTCTTGCAAACAAGCTTCTGTATTTCTGGAACTTATCTACTTTACGAGTCATATATCAATGAGACATGCACTCATTTAATAATATTTACATGAAACAATATATGCCTGACAATTGCAATCAGATGAAAATGATCACATTTATCTTAAAGACAACTTTTCATGAAACACATACAAGTAAAAGGCTTATTCATTTTAAAATACTTCATTGCTCTTCCTGCAAACTCATAGTTTTCCCCAGATACTGCCATAATTGTGGTTCCAATGGGAGTTTTATCTGTGTTCAGGCAGCAGGGTTGGGCCTAGAGGCTTAGAGATCAAAAGAAATCGGTGCAGACAATCAGGAACAGGTTTCTAAAATGTTCAGTTTCTGTCTCGTAGCCTAAGTAAGGAACCAGATTTTCAGCTGAGTCCTTAAATAACCGGAAGACGCACAGGTCGTTGAAAAGTTGTTCCTGTTGGGGATTGGTGAACAGCAGCACACCTGATGCTGACCTCTCTTGCTTTGAAAGCCTCATCCAGGGCCCTTGAAAGCTCCCCCTTTGGCTTTCAGGGGCTCTCGGAGTCTCTGCAATGAAAGGCAGGGTTTTGTTTCTCTCTGCTCAGTGCACGGTGACCTGCGGCGGGGGAGTGCAGACCCGGAGCGTGCAGTGCCTGCGCCAGGGCAGGCCAGCTGCTGGCTGCCTGCCCCAGCAGAAACCAGCTGTCCTGAGAGCCTGCAACACCAACTTCTGCCCAGTCCCCGTGAAAAGAGGTAAAACAGCTTGAGATGCAGCAGCAGGCTTGATTGCTTAGAGTTCTACACCCAGCAAACGTCACCTTTTTGCTACACCACTGATCTGGCCTGTTCCTTCAGAAATGTTTTTTCCCCAGACTTCCAGAGTTACAGTGACTCTCTGATATTAACAGCATCTCTCTTCACCAAATGAGCCCTCTTAAAGCTGACTTAGGAGTACAACTGGCACTGGAGATTTTAAAAACAGGGATATGTTAAAAAAGAGTATGTGAAAAAGTCTTGCTGTTCGGTTTGGGCTGCACCTTTATACTCTCTCATTGAAAAACATAAGTGTTCTATGCTGGTACTGCTTTGTGATTAATAATAGCAACTTTGGAGCTAAGCAATAAGAATTTGCCGTTTACTTTTAGTCTTTCAGATTGCACCCAGATCCCGAGATTCCAAAATTGTTTTACCTAGAATGTCCTTCCTTTCTTAATGCTTCTGACCGGTGCATGACATGCAGCCAGGGAACATGGAAATAAGGTCTCTCTCCCCTTTCATGTCTACTCTATCCCTCCACCTCTTCGGTGTGAGAAGGGAGAGGGGAGCAAGAGGTTTTGTGCCGCTTGGAATGACGGGAGGGGAATTCTCTCAGCACCACCGCAGACAGAGAGTGGTGCATTACCCCATTGCAGGGATTTGCTTACAGGATGGTTACTGTTTGTACCTCCTTCCTAACTGCATGAGAAAAGCTCATGGAGGTTTGTCCCACAGAATCTGGTTATCTAGGTATACTAAAGCACTTTAAACAGTAACTTTCAAAATACTGCACGTTAATTGGCTTGTTACCTTTTTAAAACTGGGAGCTGAAAGCAACCTCTGTAAAACCTAGGCTGGATTGCAGGAGAAAGGTGGTAATGGAGCTGGGAGCAGGGGTCAAGCTCTGGCCCTGCATCCTGTAAACTGACATTAGCCAACCACCCGCACGTCTGCCCCAGCTCCTGGCATTCCCTGTGCACAAACCCCCTGTGAAACCAGTGGGATCCCTGCAGAGCATTCTGCTGCATCAGCTCGAGGCACGCAGGGTATCAGCCTCATCTATCAGGGGACCTGAATCCAGACAAGGGTATGCAGGTGAAATGCTCCTAAAAGGGATAACTAAATAGTTCTGCTGGTTTTATCAGTAAATGTTGCTAACACTTCAAATTAACATTCCTAAAAGGTTCTGCTGCACTGTGGAGTTTCTGTATAACTTCCTTTTCTGTTAGCATGTAGCAAGGACTTTTCTTTCACCCATTTTCCCCAGCTATATTTCATGTCTGAAGTACTGTCTGTTATTAATTTTGGCCTTGGCCTGTTTCTCTCTCTCCTCACATCTGCAGGAGCCCTTTCCCCTTTATTATACCTGGGTCGTCAGGCTCTAGAGATCAATTATCTCCTCACTGCTCTCTAACTTTCTGTCTAAAGCAGCAAAAAGAGAGGAAACCAGCTGTGCTGGAATCACATTGAAGCAAATCAGTCTCTACTATCAGCCATGCAGCTCCAGCTCAGTGATCACAGGCAAGAAATTAATGTTTCAGGGAAAGTTTGCACACTTTCCTAGACAAACTGGGTCATTTCCACCCCTCTCTAGATGCAGTTACGGTCACCGTAACTCGTAGTAAATCCAGCTGCTTCAAGTGAATGAAAATCTGAACAACTTATAAATACTTGGGTAAATAGAAATAAGGACCTGACTGCCTGATCCCCATCCAGTGAATTTTGTGGGACTCTTTGTGTTCCTTCCAATAGTCCTTGGATTAGGTCCCAATTTCAGCCATATCTCTGCAACATTAGCATTGCCCTCTGATTTTCAAAGGGGGCATAAAGATTTATTAACGTGGCTTCCTCAGTGCTCATACTTTCTTTTTAAACAGTAATTTCTAATTTTTTTTTTTTTAATTTACCCTTTCACGGCAGGAGAGCTCCTTCCTGTCTTCATCAGAACAGCTTTCCTTCCATTGTGTGGTGTGTGTTTTTCATCTGTTGTGTGCTTTGGGTCCTCCTGAATTCTGTCTGGGGGCAGCAGATGAAGGAGTGGGAGGGCTGGTGCTGAACTCCCAGCTGGATCCCTGCTGACACTCCATGCAGAACAGAAAGGCAGTGCTGTGGAGTGGGAAGGCTGCAGTTCAGTCCTGAGCTCCCCAGTTCCTCTTCAAGAACAGTATTTTCTTTCCATACCATTAAAATGTAAAGACAAGCTCATTATTTTTAAAACCGGAGGGAAAAATGGCATATTTTAAACGAATTATTATTATTAAATTATTTCATTTTTCATTCAAATAAATTCGAGGGTGATAATGGCACACAAAATCACCTTTGCCATCATTTAAAAGGGAATAAAAAAAAAGAGCAGTGGTGATTAAACCAAAGAAGTTGCTGTAGAGAGATGGAGATGACTCCTGGCCCACAGAACATGCAGAAGTTGTCTGTGCTCTGTGAGGGAGCATTTATCTGCTGTGACTCAGTAACTGATCTGAGAATGCAGACAGTGGTGGCTAGATTTTTGTTCAGTCTCCTTGTAAATTCCTTTTATTGACCATGTAAACAGTAGTTCTGAGAGTTGAACGAAATCTTTTCCCATGCTCGCAGGAGATTTCAGTTTCGCTATAAATTTTGCTAAACCCCATTGAGTCTTACTGCTCTCTCAGACATGGTGAATTTGTTTATAAATCACCCGTATGAATCATCACTCTGCTCTTTTAAAGAAACATGGAGCATCCACTGCAGAACTGGAGAGAGGAGCAGCTACAGGGTGTTTTTAAAGCAGTGGAGCTGTGTGTGTAAATGATACCTGCAAATAAATTGAGGAGAAATAAGATTTTAATTGAAAAATACGATTTGGCTGTATTTGTAATTAAAAGCTGGGATTTTGAGAACTAACCATGGTCAGCCAATCTCTTCTCCCATTGCAGTGAATTAAGATTTTGCCAGCATGGCATAGTCAAAGTCCTAAGAGCCTGACTCGTGACACCTAACTGAAGTGTCTGAGAAAAGGGATTTCTGAGGTTCCCTGCAGAGTGGAAGGGAGAGAAAGAAGTCCCTCCAGAAAGTGCTGGAGTGCAAGCACAGAGCAGAGCACTTTGTGCAGGGCCCAGGCATCCTGTGGCCATTCAGTTCTGTGAGTTCTGTGTGCAGGTAAACTCCTCGTGATGATGGTGATGGCAACCAGCAACTGGCATCAAATATGGAGCAGGTTCCTTTAAATGAGTACCTGGCTTTACAACAACATTTGTAATCAGAGATGTAAACACAGATGGCTTTTTTTATCCTCTACTGTGGAACTTCCTTTTGCCTTCCTGAGCTACAAAGTGTGCTCCAAATTTTTTAATTCCTTCAGCTTTTGACCCCCCCTATAATATTAGCTCTATCTCAATCAAGTTAACAGATCTCTTAACAAAAATTGAATGGCTCTTAAATTAAAGCAAGAAACTAGTATTTTTGAGATGAAAGCTCGTTCATGTTTCCTCTCCTTTGAATCGAGTCACCCATCATGTTTTTAATATTACCAAAAGCATACAAGGGGGTGGGACTATTGCCCAACTTGCAGACTTGCTAAAACAGACTCTTACCATATTGCTTGGGTTTCTCTCCTTCAGATGATCCTTCTTGTGTGGATTTCTTCACTTGGTGTCATCTGGTGCCCCAGCATGGTGTCTGTAACCACAAATTTTATGGCAAGCAATGTTGTAAATCATGCACGAAGAAGAACTGATAGCAGCGTGTTATCTGAACCCTTCAGTGACAGGATTCTCTTCTTCAATTTATGTTGGAATTATCTCTGCTTTGAGGCAAGACATGGTGCCACATAAACCACTGATGGAAGAGACATTTTTTCTAAGGGAATGTCTGAGGTACAGTAATTGTTGGATATATGTTGAAAAAAGGAATGTTTCTTTCTTTTTTTTTTCTTAATTTGCTGACCTCACTAAAGCACAGGGTACTATGGATCACTTGAACACTGAGACTCGAGGGGAAGTTCTTCTTTCTTGAAAAGTGTCATTTTGCACTGTCACATGTTACGAGGAAGAAATTAAGGCAAGGGAGCCTTTTTCTGGCTGATTTACCAGAATGCAAAGCAGGAGAGCTTGGGAGCTGGAGGAGGAAGGCTGCAGCATGGCAGCAGGACAGATCACACCATCAGAGCGTGTCCTTTCCTGTTTTTTGTGACTGTTGTCCCAGGGTGAGGAAGCTGTTTGCTGCCCCAGAGGGACCTTGATGGCTGAGGGCTGGAGAAGGCAGCGTCACGCGTGTGGCCACCAGAAGTAAATAGTGCACTACAAAGATATTATGGTGCTTCTCTACCAGACTTGCTGCTGGAAAAGCAAGTTGTGCATCATGCTAATGTTTCTATAATTTTTGAAGAATTCATTTTCTGCTTCGTGTAGAATCTCAGAGGTGGTTAACTAGTAACTTGAAATGTATTCCTAGAAATATGCAGCGTTAGAATATTTGGACTTTTAATATTGCTGTGTTACAAGTAAAATAGAATTTCATATTTCGACTAACTCAAGGAACTCGGATTGATTGATCTCAATGGTTATGTTTTCAACTTTCTAAGCTCATTAGATATGTAATTTTAAAATTTAAACTTGATATTTTTAAGTAGTTTTGTTTCAGAAGCTAGATTGTTTGAATGCCAAGATACTGAAGAATGTCTTCCTTCTAATCTCAAATCTCTCTGCAAATTCTAATTCATCCATTACCCAAAGGAAATAACAAGAATATTACAGTCCATTAATTCATGCTGAACTTCTCTAAACAGTTATTTATTCACATGTTAAGCAAAAAAAAAAAAAAAAAAGCATGAAAAGATAAGTGGATTATTTACTCTTACCAAATAAAAATCAATTCTATTTTTATACACTCTCCTAATACTTGTATTTACTTCAGAATCCACCAGCAAACAAAAGAATTGTAAACATGCTGATATTTGTGGCCGTTTAGTATCAAGATGTTTGATGGCACCATAAATCAAATGGTGCCATTCAGAAGGTTTCTGCATTGAAAAAACCCCAACCCATTTGCCAAACCCATTCCGAGACAGAGCTGTGTCTTACTGTAATTTTCTGGGGAGTGCCTATGAGGGACATATTTATCCAATTCCACCCAATCCCACAACTTTGTTTGATGAACGTAGTTCAGCTTGAGTGTTTTTTTAAAGTATGGTTTTAGTGTAGGATTAGCCAGCTCAGCACTAATGCCAGACAGTGGTCACTTAAAATTAGCAGTTCCTTCTGAAACAATTTAAATTAAAAACATGTATTCTGTGATGCTTTAGGAAATGATTGGAAACATATCTCAACCTACACTGCTCTGTCTTGATATTGGACATGGTGTAATTATAACCTTTTTTCTAGGAAAACTACAAGGTTGTTTTTGTTTTGTTTTTATAATTGTGTCCTTTTTTTTATTTGATGTAAAATAATTAATTTATTAATGCATAGCTTTTCCTTTATATTTCTTTGCTCACTTCCTTAAGTGACAACTGAGGAAAGAAAATGGTAGTGTCACAAAGTATGAATTATGGTGTATAAAAAGCAAAAACTATAAGTGTAATATTTAATTATTTTATAAGCTTTGTAATAAAATACTCTAACTGTTTCATTATATTTGGAATTGTAAAATTCACGAATAAAATATGGAGGTTATAAGTAAATACCAAGTGTTATAAGTGCTGTATACATTCCCTTGCATCTCTGTTGATTGTCCCGCAAGGAGAAGGTTATCCTGTTTTTCTGCTCCTGTATAATTGGGAAATTGGGCCCCAAAAGGCAAAACGGGGCAAAACCCCATAGTTTTAGTTGCATGAAAACACAAAAGCTAAAATACACAACAATACATGTGCAAGACAAACCTGAGCTGTGGCTCCTCTCAGCAAAGACAGTGGGAACTTGTGAATCCCAGAACCAGCAGGATTCTTCCCTGTCCTTGTCTGCAAGGTGGCATTCAAGATAAGGAGCCTCACTCAACACAGCAGGAGGTTTTACAGCCTCTCCCATCTGCCTGGGGATACTTGATTTTTCTAAAAATGGCTAAGAACTTTCCAAGCCAATCCGTAGGAGGTAGGGTATCAATTCACTGGATCATTTCAGATATATTCTCTGACATATATTGGTGCTTTTCCCTTCATTCACAATCACTCAGTGCTCTCACAAGAGCCAGATATCCAGAGGGCTGTTGATAGAAATACTGAGATGCCTCTGACACGCAGTACAATCCAGTAAGCAAGAATAGATCAGTCTGCTCCTGAAGGACTCCAAGCAAGAGCTCTTTGGAACGGGGTTTGGACGAGTGATTTAAATAATTAATATGCCCACACAGGAATTCAGACTCTATAAACTGCCTAGTGTTCGGGGCTAGAATTTTAGAATTAAAATGAACTGATGGTTGTCAGTGAATTACAGTGTTGGAGGGGGATGTTGAAAGAGGAAATATTGCATAAAGATGTGCTATTGTGTGCTTGGATCCCCCCCAAGTCCACAACTGTTTTATTGCTAAGCCCTTACAACGGTATTTGGTACACAAAGCTTGGCAGTTTTCTGGAAGTGTATCGCTGCAAGGCTCACTTTATAAAGCAGAATGGGGTCTTTTCACAAAGGAATAGCTCCATTTCCTGTAGTCAGATTTCATCACTCAGGTAAAGGATGCATCTGCCCAAAACTCAAACAGATATTTAATGAATAGCTTGATTGTGTAAATCAAACTCAACTCTCTCAGATGCCCAGAAGACATGAAATGCTGGAGACAGATGAATGTTTCACTGCATGTGGTTTTATGGTAACATGATCCATAT
Source organism: Melanocharis versteri (assembly GCA_013397845.1). Taxonomy (NCBI): domain Eukaryota; kingdom Metazoa; phylum Chordata; class Aves; order Passeriformes; family Melanocharitidae; genus Melanocharis; species Melanocharis versteri. Next base: position 546,273 of record VZTG01004864.1, on the reverse strand, counting down.
CCCATATTTCCTTTATTTTTCAGCAAATCCTATTCAAAAGAATCAAGAAAATAAATTAACATTATTATTTATATTGTAATTGAAGTGCAGCCTTACTGAGTCACTGGGATGCCATTGTGTTTAGGGCTGTGTGCACACGTCATGAGGGGCTCAGAGTCCTGAGTGTGCCACAAGAAGCTAAGGAAAAGACCACATTATCAGGGAACTCAGGGTGATGAGGAGGAAAAGTGCTGCTGGTGGCTCACAGTCTGTGTGGACAGTGCAGGAGGTCTCCAAGGCAGCTCTGTGCAGGTGAGACCTGAAGGAGCAATACTGAGGAACTTTATCCTGACACTGCTTTGAAAGCAGAAGTGAGGTGTGTTCAGTGCTGAGTCCTAACCAAGATGGGGACTGTCCTGAGAGGAGGGAAATCCGTGTGGATCAGTCACCTGCCAGTTACTGGAGACTGAGAAGTGAGGGTTTGGTGAGGCAGTAAGCCTGCTTCTCGTCCAAAAAGTCCTGAAATAAGGAGATGCAGCTTCCAGGAGATGCTTTAAATTCCTCCCCAGGCACTACTGTATGAACATCAGCCAAATCAAGCTGACCTCCCTGCCTGCTGCCTGCACACTGTGCACCACCACTGTAGATATTCTTCGTCCCCTGCTCTTCAGGACAAATCCGGGTCCAGGCTGGGCTGGAGTGTGTCCTTTGATGTAGATCACACCCTGGAGTCCTGCACCTTGAGCTTCCCACGAGCACAGTGGCAGAGGGACAGTGGGGCTGACCTGATCCTCAGCCCTGCGCAGGGCTCTGCTGAAGGGGGTTATGGACAGCACCTGCCTCACAGAGCCCCGGGGAAGCCACAGCCCTGCGCAGGGCTCTGCTGCAGGGGGTTATGGACAGCAGACTCTGCCTCACAGTGCCCAGGGGAAGCCACAGCCCTGCCCGGGGCGCGGGGAATCAGCAACACACCCTGGCCTTGTAACAGGCAGCACACACCAGGCAGGGCTATGGGAAGGGGTGCAAACATCTGCCAGCTGGCCTGAGCTAGACAAAATCTGAACTCCTCAATTCACAATATAATGGAGTAACATCAGAAGCAGTTTTCCTAATGTTCCCTGAAGAAAAACATCTATTATGGGACCTATACTTCAAGCTACTAAATATTTATGTACTTTCTGTTCAATAATAACAATTATTCAGTCATGAACAGAACCTGTTTTCATTTCTGGATTCTGCCAATGGAGGCAGGAACCTTCAGCTAAGTTCTAACTTCCAGGCTTATTTTGTAAGCATTAAATCAAGCTATTGTCACCATACATGTCAGCCTTGACACTGCAGAGTGCCTACTGCAAATAATGACAGATCTTTAGTATCCCTTGGGCTGCCAAACATTAATTCATTATGTTCTGTTGTGATAATGCTCACTGATCCTTTCATAATACCAGAGCGAAGCTGACAAAAAAGCTCATTCAAGGGGAATATGAAAGGGTTTTTATGGGAAATGTTCACTTGTGAAACTCTTACCTATGGGGATCAAAGAGATTTTGGAGAAAAGTGTACACAAGAACTTTCTTTTTTGGGATCTTCACCTTCTCAAATCACCACAACATCTGAATTTGGTCTGTCTGATAGGACAAACTGAAGGGATTCTCCCCAAAGCAAGAATGCCCTATCAACTCTCTACTTCCATGGAAATAATGGTCCTCTACTGTCGCTGTTTAGAGTAGTTGAAGAGAGTCAAGATATCTATTAAAGGAATTTTCACTTTCAAAGACTGTAACTGTACAGCTCTCTCCATTGATAATATTTTTAAGTGTATCAGAACATTTCACTTTTAGACAGCTACTGCCTGCCAGCAGAAAGCTCATCATCTCAGGTTTTGTAAAAATAAACTGCAGATGCCAAGTTACCCAGAACCACCATGACTTTGGGCTTTGCTGGTGTGTGGGGAGAAATCAACCAACACAGACAATAACAGGCTGTAAACAGAGCTCTCTCCCATTAAATATAGGATATACTTCTTCAAACTGTATCATTTCCCACAACTTCATTCAGAGGGGTTTGGTGTCCACTTCCAAAATACTAGTTGCAAACCCAAAATTGTGTATAAACAAACCGGAACATCTCATTTGAAAAGCATCCAGCTATTGATTGCGGCTGTCAGGCAGTGTAAGGGCCAGTGCTGTCCACTGACCATGTTACACAAACCTGAGCTGGCCTCGTGTCCTGTGGCCACTTAACAGCTAATGCTGACTTTTTATTTTGTTGTTTCTCAGTCGCAATGGAACTTTTAATGAAAATCATGAACTTGGTATAAGGTTATTGTTCAGGTAAGCTCAAGGTCAGGATTAGCCTGGTAATGTCCAGCTCCAGCAGAGCTGTGTGACATTTGGCTCACAGATTGGGGAGCAGAGCAGTGCAGCTCCCACAGGCTGGTGCAAGCACTGATCTCTCTAGGACACGTTGTACATCTGTGCCCCTCACCAGCCACTCTGTCTGCCCCTGAGCACAGTGACTCTCCCCTGGAACTTGCCCATCGTTGAGAATCCTGCCTGGTTTCACCAGCCATGCTACTGCAGAGTAAGGCAGAGTAAGCTGATAGTAGGTAATAGTAAGGTAGTGGTGTGAACAGTAAGGCAGAGCTAAAGCACCTGGGACTTCGTGCCTCAGTGCAGGTTGGGTGAGAGCACCGGGGAAAACCTTTCATCTGAGGATGCAGAAGTTCACAGAACTGCTATCCCTGCCCTCCAGCAGTGGGAAGCCATTCCCCCACGTCCTGTCACTCCAGGCCCTTGTCCAAAGTCCCCCTCCAGCTCTCTTGGAGCCCTTTAGGTACTGGAAAGCTGCAATTAGGTCACCCCGGAGAGATTCCGGGTGTTGGTGCACCTATTTTAACCTCTTCTACAATCTCCTGTGAATTACCAGTTCTGAATCTTCGACCTTCTGTATCGACTCTGCTGTAAGGTGGCAGATGGTGTTCTTGTAAGTTCTTCACTTGTGCTGAGGAAGGAAAAGGGTAAGTGGAATGGATAAGCGGAACAGAAAATTGGATCCTATTTGGATTCATTCTTGATTCTACACCTGTGACAGAGCAGCCTGCTGTGGTCAGACTGGATTTATTAAAACAAGTGATCACTTTCAGCCCTTTAACCACCTCTCTCTAGATCACTGTATCCAGTATCCCCTTTGGTTAAATGGCTCATTTTATTTAGGGCAGGAACAACTCACACCTCATGTCTGTATAAGGGCAAGTGCTGTGAGGTGCTGGTGTTAATGTGCCATTGTCCTGCTAACAGCCCTGATCTGCTGAGAGATTGTGACTGAGAGGGAGACTAAAACTCTTCTTTTAGTTCAGAGATTCCTCTAATCAGGCCGGTTTTAGAAACTGCTACCCAAACTCTTCCGATCCACATATATAGAAGGTATATTGTGTACTTACAGACTGTTTATCTAGATCTTGTTTAAATAAGGAACATGATTAAGGTGGAAAAAACACCCAAACTATTCTGCATCTGCTATGTCTTCTTATCAGGAAACAGCCAGACTAAAGTAGTTTCCCAGCTTCCTAGATTGCACAATCCCACTTTGCCCAATAAGAGAGTGCTGCAAGAACTGGGTTGTTCGTGGTGCTGGCTTTTGTAAATGCTCTTCCCTGAACTTCTCATTAACCTTGTGAACCTCATGCCTACTGGATGGATCCCAGCCAGCATCCTCCACTACCAAAGGACTCTTTGAAAGGCGAGTTTACACCTCAGGTTCCAAACTGATTTTCCGTGGCACACTAACTACATAGAAGAGGAAGGCAAACAGTGGATTTACCTTTTTTAAAAAAAGCAGTTGATTAAAAAATAAAGTACTGATAATGTGAGAATCATACTGTCCTGAAACCTTCAGACATTTTGGCACATAGCTCTGTCTCTCTCGGACAATTGCATCCCCTTTTTCACTGCTTCCCTCCTCCTGTTCCAGAGCTCCCCCCTGAAGCCGTCGGGGGTTGGGAGCAGAGTGGGTTGTGAAGTGTCCTGGGATAATCCACTTTGACAGGGAACTGTGCTGATTAAAAGTTATGGCTTTGGAACAGCAAAGCTCCCACTGCTGTCCACGTAAAAGTTGCTGCTTTCTATTTAAACCTTAACAGTCAGATCTAATCAAGAGAAAATGAGGACATTTTTATGAATTCCATGAGAAAAATTCCCCTCAGGTGTAGCTTGCACGGTTTGATCAGCTCCAGTATCATGTTTTAGCGTTTCATATCAATCCGGCCGTCTCTGAGCCAAGAATTTAGCTTTCAAACTTGCCTGACGGCCAGGCAAAAACATTTTGGCAATTTGTTATTATTTCAGCTAAACTTGCAATATGCAAATTAAGATTTATGGCAAATGAGGGCTTAAAACTATGCATTTATCTCCACGTGGAAAAGGTATCATGCAGTTGCAAGGTGCCAAAAAATACCAGAGCTGGGCAGAGAAGAAGCAAATTACAACTCCCAGAAGGCACTGGAGAGTTGTACATCAGCATTTGGTGTCCTGATGACAGGAAACAAACTATTTCACAGTCTGAGATTTTCTGGAAGATACGGAGTTGACCCCGCCCTCAGCCTAAGTATCTCATTTCACCGTTTCCAACTGAAAACTGTTAAAGTGTCAGGTAAATCTGGGTTTTTCAACAAGACTGAGCTAAAAGAAAAATTACTGTTTCATGGAATATAAGTATCCTGTTGAAAACACAGTGATGGGAAAAAAACTGATTAAGTACAGATAACATTTATATTCCTTTCTATTCTCCCATCCTCTCTCTCATTTCTCCATGCATAAACAATTAAGATCATTCCCAGCCATGTGCCAATTCAGCTTTGCTGCAATCCCAGTAAGGCAAAGAGACAAGACACTGCCAATTCCTGGCCTCCTCTTCCTGGGCTAGGCCAGAGGAGCAGAAACCATGCAAGTCAGATCCAGAGGTGCTCTGGAGAGATGCGCTTGTTGCTGTGTGGTCTAATTCCCTGCTCTATATTCTGCAGAGCTGAAGACAATAGGATGACACATGGACTGGAGATAGATCCGTGCATACTTTCCTTCCTAAGTCAGGGTTTCCAATGAAGAGCTTTGGAAAACTGAGATACATGCCCAAAGTTCAGCTCAGCCTGAGCCTTGGGGTCCAATTTTCATCTCAATCAGGAATAATTTCCCTTAAGTTAAAGGATTCGTAACCACACAGCATCAGTGCACACAGGCCAGACTCAAGCCACATCTGGCAACAAGGGCTTGGACACGAAGACTGTTCAGTGAACAGCACAGATTTTTTTCTCAGTCTGTCCCCTCACATGCAAACCAGAGTTTCCAGATTCTGGAAGCTGCTTTGCCTCACTGCCCTAGTTTACTGGAAGAAAAAATGAGCCTTCATTATGCACCTTATTCCCTATTTTTACCTAACTCCTAGGAATATCTCGTAGAATTTGAAAAAACTGGTTGTGCGGAAGCACGTTCAAGCAAGGCTTGGACTCGGTTGATGTAAATACATAATTCCACCTTGGAGAACAAGGCTGGTTGAACCGCAGGGATCTGGGGTCCAGGGCGTGCGGGGCTGGGTTTCCTCTGCCCTGCCCTGGCCGTGGCACCCGGTGCCTGCTGTGGCTGGGGAGAGGGTGCTCTCCAGTGCCCGAGCAGAGCAGGGCACGGCGGAGAGGGAAGGGAGCCGGGAACAGACCGTGTGTGTTCTTAGACAGCCACCTAGTGAGCTCAGGGAGGAATCAAGAGCTCCGGGAAAATTCCGTGAATTCTCACAGAGGCTGGAGTTACACCCCAAATACAGCGCTAAAACTGTGCTGAAACTGTGCTAAAACACTGCCGAACTTTGCCATGAGTGCAGAGGGGCTTTGCCTCAGTAAGGGCGGCAGCAGAGCAAAAGGGTGCTTCAATTACCGAGCTGTGAGACAAGACTTATCATCCCTCTGTGATTCTCAAAGTGAATGTTTGGGGAAGAGTTCAAGTAAAAGATGTCTGAGGTTTAAGTGAATTTCAGATTTTTGTTCAGGAACAAGTATATGTATATGATTTTATTTATATACATACACACATACCTATATATTTTTATAAACATACATACACCTCACCTTTTTCTTACATACCCATTGCTAAATCGAAACATTCCTGTTGACTGAAAACAGGACATCATGGACATCAAGCAGTATTAAAAACGGGGCAAATTCTGGAGGGAGAGAGAGAATCTTAGAATCATTCATGTTGGGAAAGACCTCTAAGACCACCAAATCCTACTGTCAGCCCAGCACCACCAACATGTCCACCATTAAACCATGTCCTCAAGTGCTGTATCCACATGTTTTTGAACCCTTCCAGGGACAGTGACTCCACCTGTGCCCCAGGGACTGGCACAGAGGGCCTGCTTCACTGCTGTGGTGTGTTGGGTCATTTCTGCTAAGCCAGATTTGGTGGTTGTGAAATTAGCAGGAAGTATTTCGAGAAAGAAAAGAGAATGTGTGAACCTCAAAACCAGCACTTACATTTGCTAGTGGTCTGTGCTGAATTCCAGTTCTATGAAAGACAAAAAAAAGGGGAGGAAAAAGCCCTCAGCCATAAGGATCTACAGAAAAAATATTCAGGTATGATTTTTGGAGTTTGCTTTTGCAAAGTTTCCCCAGGGACATGTCTGACGAAGCTACACACTTACTGTCTCATGCCTTGGGTACTCACAGAGCCACAACGTGCAACTTCATCCCTGTGCTAGAAGGACACAGGATGTGTGGAATTATAATGAAGCAGCCAGAGTCAGCACCTCATCAGTCCAGTGGTTACCTATTAACCACTGCTCGCTAAATTGCCTTTTGCTATGAAGTTCCCAGATGGTCTCTTGTTATAAATGGGATCACTGAAAAGAAAATAAAAAAAAATAAAAAATCTGAAACAAAAAATTAAGATACGAGTTGAAAACCTTATCAAAACCGTGGTTCTCGAAAGTTCCATCCAGTTTCAATATTCAGTAGATGGCTGCAGGGGGTTGAGTAGGTCATAGTGCAGACAGCTAAACCCTGATGGTGATACTCTGTTTGGGAGGCTGTAGAATTTCTGCTTAGGTATTTATTGCCTCCCAAAACTCTACCAAAATAGAGAACTGCCTGGGCTGCAGCTCATGTCAGTCCTGATCCACTGCTGTAGACTTGGCCATACAGTTTCTTTGTTCTTATGGACTTGCAGTGTTTGTAATCCCCAAGTCTAACAATGTAATAACATATTAAAAATAGCTCTGAATGTGCTTTGAATTCCTCTTAGAAACATCACCTCTACATGCCTAATTAAATATCCTTGACACACACAAAAAATAATTGCAAGGAAAAGAAACCTCTCTCATGAGGGCCAGATGATTTTAATTAGGTCTCACTCAAAATCTTCCTTGGCTCACATGGCTCAGCTCTCGACAAAACACTCGGTCACACTGAGATGCCATGCTGTGCTCCTCTCCTTTCCCTTTCACACTGATTGCTGCTCCTGTGTCCCAGTTTCTCCCTCTTCCTTAAGAACTTACTGTCCTCCAGCCCTCAGAGCTCCAGTTCTGAATGCCCCAGACATGTGGGGCTGGGGCCATTTACTGATTTCTTACTTTCCATACCCCTGGAGAGCTGCCCTGCACGTATGGTGTGATTCTGTGTAGAAGCTGAACATATGCACAAAGGTTCCACACCAAATCTGTGGAGGAGGAGAGACAAGAATTATTTATTCCAGAGGAGAGTTACAGCCCCTTTATCCTCCCACAGCCAGCAGCAGGTTTGCTATTAGCCCAGCAAGTGGAGTGTGAACTCAGATCTCTCTGCCTTCCTCGGAGGGCAAGAGGGGCTAAATCCTGATGGCAGCTCAGCAGAGCCTGAAGGGCACTCCCAGAGGGAAGGTGGGTCCACCCCAGCAGCAGAGATCCTGAAAATTCACACTGCTCCCTCCACGAAACTCCTTCCTCTGTTTTGTACCCAGGGAGGGATTTGCTGCCGTGGTGTTCTGTGACAGTGCCCAGACAAGAGAGACAGGCACTTTCCAGCGTCTCAGTTACAGCTCAGATATTTAAGGCATTGGCACTAAAGAACTGGGGCACCTCTAAAGCACAGTCTTCCACCTCCCCGTTTCCCAGCCACAGTTATTAATAGTAAATAGTAAAATTTATACTCCCTGAGAATTGAAATTTTATGGATACCCAGTTTGCTTGAAGGAGTTATTTACAAGTACTAGAATTATTTGATCCACTTCAGCACAACAGATACTAGTTGTCATAGTTAGCAAAGTCCTGCAGTTCTTTCTTGTGGGATTTCTCCTTTCCTGGCCCTGAGCATTTTTAAGCCTGGGCTCTTGATTTCATATTTTTTTATGTGTGTGCTATGGGATTAAACGGCATTAAGTGTCACAAGCCTCAACCTGGCCCTGAATGGCTTGTGTTCACTGCAGTGTTTCATCTGACATCTCAAGGGGTCATTCTAGATCTTGCAATGACTTCTGAATGTTTGTTGGTTGGTTGGTTGGTTGGTTGGTTGGTTGGTTTTTAAATGCCAGATCAGGGTGTCTGGCAAGTTGTAACTTACAAAATTAAGTTCCAGCTGTTGGAAAGACTTACAACACAGCCCATAGACCTTCTGAAATATCTCCACTGCAGTGTCATCCTTCTCCTCCACCTGAGGTCACCCACAAGTGTCCCCCCCATGGCCACTGGTTCCCAGCACTTCCCTGCTGCTGGAATTCAGCACTTGCAGGTGCTGCCTGTGCCATTTGGGCCTGAACTTCTGCCAGTCACTTCCACAGCCTCTGAGGTTTCCAGCTCTGTGCTGGGAGTTCTCTTCCCCCATGCTGGGTTTTTTGCTTGTTTTTTATCTTACTTCTAGTACAGCAAGGAATTTTATCTGGCAATCTGCATCCAGCTATTGTTTAGTTACACAAAAGGTTCTTTAAATGGACAGTCTCCACAGCCTCCATGATTCCTCCAGCTCAGCACAGATATCCACACAGAACTTATTAGCAAAATTCAGAAGACTTTCTCTTTATTTATGAGAAATCAATGACATTCGATTAAGAGTTCCATTTAATGTGTCCAAAGAGGGAGAGCTGCTCAGTGCTGTTGTATTAAGGCAGTGTCATTCCAGTGATCACAGGTGTCAAAGCTCTCTGACCTGCAGCAGTTCCTCTGGACTGAGGTTCCTGCCTGCATGGATCATCCTTGCTATTATTCACCTGAAGCACGAGTAAAATTCATCCCTGTCAGACCATCAAGAAGATGTTGCTTCTTGGGGAAGTATAAAATATGTTTTCTCTATGCTAAATGTGCGAATATGTTTTTCTCTCAGGTAATACCTGTATGACCCTAATTTCTACACTGTGTATTTAAAATCTTTTCAGTGATGATCCCTAAAAAAGTCTTCCCAGGTACCTGAGCCCCCTGGAGTAGCGTGTCTGTGTGTTCCCATTATGTCTAGAGGTCCCTTGGAGTACTGTGTGAGCCCTGTTCCTGTTTTCAGACATCTGCCATGGTGGAACATCTCTCTGTGAAGCCTGATTCAGAGTTTATTGGGTTTTTTCCCTCCATGACCTTCTGTTCTGACACAACCTTGTCACCAGAATCACCTCATGGAGTGCCCATTAATAGCCATAAGACATTTCAGAATTGCAAGAATTTAAGACAATTTGCAAGACTTGGCAGAATTGAAGCTTGTGGAAACAATGGTGATAGGTTCAGGCACAGCTGCAATTTTGTTCCAGGGTTTCTGTTCATGCATTTGACAATTTGTTCAATGCCATTGCTCTGCTGTATGAAGTGAAAGGTCTTGTCAGGGAGGGAAAGGATCCAAGGAACTGAAAGCCAACCCGCTTTCTGTACCCCTGGAAAAATAGCAAACTTCTCATATGAATAACCATTAAGCTGCATCCATCTTTCTGTGGTTTGAACATAAGGGCAGGATTGATTGAATATCTTTGTGATTATGGGTTTAACCTTTAATGATTCAGAGCAAAAATATCTCTCCAGGGTCTCCTAATTTAAAAAGAAATGCTCCATCATCTCCCATGAACAACCCCTGTAAAGTGAAATTTGGTATCCCCCAAAGCATCTGGAAAATACCCTAAGCAGACTGGCAAGACTACAGCCATGAATTCTCTCACAGAGGACAGTTTGGTGGATTTTTATTGCTTCCCAGATCTTTAACTACAGAAACATTCCTTTGTAAGTCTTCATAGACCTTTCATAATGCTGAGTTTGGATTCTATGATTGTTTCTGTCCCTGATTAACTAACTGCAGGTTTATTCTTTTATTTTAAGGGCAGGCAAGAACATGAAAATACAGCTGAAGCTGCTGGGAGCTTGAAGCATGGAAATACTAGAAATTCACCTCTGATGTCAGAGTGAAGCCATTTTACAGGAGTCACATTGTACATCGACAGAACACTCCCAGGCCTATGAAATTAAACATTTACTGGAAATTCTTTTATTCTGGTTTAATTTTTCAGATCTGACATGCTGACACAGTATGTGGCAGAGTAACCAGTGCTAGCAGGAAAGCATATGGTTATGTTTGCTATGTTTGTGGTATCCTGTGAACATGAGATACACAAGAACGCAAATTTAATTAAGATTTGCCCACGTTTTTTGACAAATTCAGCTGAGCTGCACCAACCACACCAATGCAACCTGTGCTGGCAAGAGGTGCTCTGCAGGCAGGACGTGCCTGAGGGGCAAAGTTTCAAACTCGTGTCAGGAACACAAGAAACAAACCTTTACATTTGCTGGATGACTTGCTAGAAAAAAACCTGATTTGTTCCATTTTCATGAAAATAACCTCTAAGACATGAAGTTGTCACAGTTTTTGTGAAACAAAAGGCTGAGGAAGGCTGACCCACCTGAGAAGCTCAGATGGAGCTGCTGTTCACTCCCACTGCCGGCATGAATGGTGTGCTGGCACTGATAAAAATTTAGTGCTCAGAGGACAGAGCCAATGAACCCCACTACCGAGCCTGCTCACAGCATTACTCTCTGTCAGTGTCGTTCAATGCTGCTCTATCTAGTTTTGAAGAAAGCCTCATATTTTTGATAAGGTAAAAAAAAGCCCAACTGCCATCTCTGTTTTCACAGATTTAGGAGATTTAAATTCAGGCCGCCTGTGAAACTTCACAGAAGAAGAAAAACTTCCCGCAGCTCATCTAGAGCTTAAAAGAGGCATTTGCTCATGCAATTGATGTTTTGCACTCTCCATGTGAGACAATTCCTTCCACTGATCTCCCCCAGAGGTCCTAATTTCAGCAGTGAATTGCTGTATCACAGAAGCCGACTGCGTGGGGAGATGTAGAATAACTTCTGGAGAAAGTCTTATGTCATATGGAAAATCTTTGAAAGCAAGTGACAGGTGTTTAGGTTAGTACAAAATGAATGATGAATCCTTCCTTTATGCATTTTTTGGACACCATTAGAAGAAAAGCTACAAACAACCACCCTCAGAAGTGTGCTATCCTTGCTGCTCAGTAGCAGTTACCTGGAAAGTTTTTTACCTTTTTTCCCCCTGTTCCTATAATTGCACATCAGGAGGGCTGTGGAACAGAGCTGCATAAGACTGGCACTAGCAGGCCCTGAAAACACGGGAACAAAGACCTTGTTGAGGTCCCATGGCTGGAGCTGGTTGCTGTGTAGGAGGAACTGGTGAAAGCTGGGGCTGGAAAAGCACATCATGGGACTTGAGGGAGGTGTGGAACCACGAGACGACTGCTCAGGTAGACCTGAGTGGCGTGAGCTGCCTGCTAGATTAAAACGTGTCAGGGCAAACCCCAGCAGTGCAGAGTCCATGCCATGCACACCAGGAGGGCTGGCTTTGGTTCAGGTCTGGAGAGGAGATGCTCTGGTTACAGCCAGATACTTCTGGGGATGCTTTGCCTAAGGGCAAATACACACCAGAAATACCTTTGGCTTAATGCAGGTCATGGTGGAATCATCAGGATGATCCATAGGGGAAACCTTGCCTGAAGGATGGCACAATTCTTCAATCAGTGACTTTCTACTTCTCCCTGTGCATTGACTGTAGCTCTCCAAAGCCCCTGCAAGCACTGCACATGCACGTACAGCAGCTGCATTGCTACAAGAAGCAGGATCCTTGTCTCCCTCCATGAGCAAAGGCTCCATAAACACAGTTCAAATGTTTCCAGCAGGTGATAAAACTCACCAAGGAACCCCTTAACTTTCATATTATACCTGTGTATTTGTGAGCTGCCCTCACCAGCAGCATTCTCTCTGAGTTAATAAAAACTGAAGCAAGTTTATAAATGTTATCACCTCCAAAAAGTGTTTAATGAGAGTGCCTTTCCTAGCCTGTGACCAATCCCACTAATCCCACTGCTTCCCTGGAGCAGGCACTGCAGAATGCACAAATGAGCAGTTGCATTCATACTGTTTGCCTGAAGGTTTTCAGCATGTGTGGATCTACTCGTGTGCCTTAAGAAAAAATACTCCAGCAAGTAAAAACATGAATGTGTCCTTAAAATTGCCCTTCTGGAATTAGCTCAGCCTATTTGTAAGAATTCTTGCAACTTAGCACATGCTTCATCTTCAGCTCAGAGTGTTAGCCAAGTAATAATCAGCACTCAGCAAGAATTAGAAAGCCAGTTTGTCACAGTGAGGTCATGGGGAAGATTATTCCTGCTTTATGTCTCCATTTATAATAAATATTCCATAGCCTGTCATGGAAAGGATGTAGAACATATTTATACTTCCAACCTCCCTTTTCACATAAAATTTATCAACTTGTCTGGTAAATTCAATAGGAGCCTATTGCCTTTTGTCACTTTTTACATGCCTCCTGGCTCAGGAGAACCAATAATCTACCTCAGAGTGCAGCGGAGATCTTGTCTGCCTTTGAAAGTTAATGTGGCACAGATCTAGATTAGCAAAGGTATTTAGGTATTTCCTTTTCAGGTAGAATATAACTGAATAAATCTTCTCAGAGTCAAGTCAAACATCTGATGCACTCACCTCCTATTTAGGCTGCTTATTACCATCTGCTGAGGTATCAAGATTCAATTTCACAACACCATCTTACTCCTGTCCAAGTATTTATTGCCAGATAAGCGTGGGCTTGGGAAATCAGCCTACATGACAGTGTAATGCCTTTGTCCTCCTCTTTCAGAAACACTTGAAGGAAAATCCAGTGCATTTCTCAGAACAGAAACATTCCCTTCTCTGAAAAAGGCAACAGGAAATGTGAGCTGTGTCTCACTACGTGGCAATGAGACACTTGAGCCTTCACAGGGAGAGAGCCAAAGACACCAGTGTAACCAGAGAGGGTGGCTCCAACAGGACATCCCCACACCCAGATGGCCAGAGTGCAGCAGAGTTTAGACAAAATTTCCCTACGCCCTCAGATTCCCTGAGGGAATATGGCAAAGGAGCTGGCTGTGATATTTTTACACAGACCAGGGACTCCTCACACCAGGCATTCCCTGGAGAATATCTGGAGAACAGCATGTGCCAATGCCAATCTCCTGCCTGGTGTTGCCAGGTTTGGAAAACAGGTTGAGGAAAAGCTCTAGGTTCCTTTCTCTTTTACTCTGTATGTATTAGCAGCACAGTGGTGATGATACAATTCTGAAAATAAAATAACAAAATAAATCAGATGGAGGAATGTGTTATAATTCTGGGCCCAGACCACTGAAATGTTATAAAAAGGCAGGAAAGAAAACATGTCAGCTAACATTTCAGCAGGATGGTATCTCAGAAAGGCTTAGAGCATGGAATTGGCCAGAAAACAGGAGAAGCATTTATTTGCAAGGCATGAAGACACATGTTGTACCTGTGTCCACTCTAAATATATAACGAATATTTAAATGCACATTGTTGAAACAAATTGAGTACAGACAGCTATTTCTTTTCACGAAACATATGGGAATGATCATGATGGAATTACTCTTTCCAGAAAGAAGTTTTGAGGAACTTCCAGTTGTACTCCAATAAAATAATTGCTTAGAGAGAAAAAAAAAAAAAAAAAGACAAAACAGAACCAACAATTTTTTTCTAGTAAGAAAGTTTCTAATCCTACATTTTTTGCTGCCATAATTCTTATGCAAATGGCTTCACTGAAATCTGCTGCATAAAGAAGCTTTCTTAAGTGAGTGAAAAATGGTAATAAAAAAGCTAATAACATAACTTAAGCCTCACATAGAAATAGATTTGTCTTGAGTTGGTAAATGAGAAGTTTGTCTTGAGAAATAACTTGCATACGGATTTTTTTTCCACACCAGCATAGCAGTTGCTGCGAGGGCTGTGTGGCATATCACAGGTGAACTGATTCAGTGCCTGGAGCCTTTAACTGTTTCACAAAAACAGCTAACAGAGGAAATGAGTGCACCTGCCCTTGAGGGGAGAGAGGACAAGGATGATGGAAATAGAGAGGAAGAAGGATTGCACCCCCCAAGGCTGAGAATCTGTTAAAATCTCATATAGCTTCGAGGAGCCAATTCACACAATTGTTATATCAGGACAATAAATCAGAGAAAGGCTGAATGAATGGATGAACAGTTAAAAAAGAGCCACACAGAGAACAAACCAGTAACCCCATGTAGGTGTTGAAAGATATCGGGATTTGTATTTTAAATCTTTGAAATGACCGTCTTGTCCTGATCGTGGGGAGATAAGCACCCTTATCTCCATCTCCCGATCTTTTGTCAAAACACACATCCCCTCTCAGTTGCAGGGCTCACCTGGGTCATTTTCCATAGCCTCTCCTAAAATCTCCTGACACCAGCACCTGGTCATCACCTCAGGCTGTCGTGCCTTTACTGTAGTCATACCTCGTTTTCCATATGCAGGAATTGTTAGCATCACATCATGCAGTTCACTGGACATTTCCATCATTATTCTAAGCAGGATTCTATGACATTTTAGTGGTTTTGCTTTGGGCCATTTCAGTCCTTTAACCTAAGGCTGCCAGTAAATCCAACAACAGGTTTTGCATTCTGATTTATACACACCCGTACACAGATTTTCCCTTTACGTGGAAAATACTGGTGTTTATGCGAAAAAAAATGTCAAGTGAGCTTAAACCCCCCAGTTTTATGTGCTTTTCTGAGGCTGCAGCACTTTAAAACTCTCAGCATGGTGTGTAAAGCAGTCAGCAGCTTTTGCTGTTTAATTGTCCTTTTCCCCATCCACTTGCAGATGAGAAGGCAGCACTGGGCAGACAGAGGCAAGAAGTTTATGTCTCTCCTGAAGTAACATCTACTTTAGGATGAGATCTGCTTAAAACTCAAGAAAGTCTCCTCAAAACCAGTCTACAATCCTATTAAGGAAAAGAATGAAAAAGTAGCAAGAGGCAAGCCAGCTGAAAAGTGAGAATAAGGATTAAAAATTTGCAAACCGTAAAGTTATGAGCACCGAAGAAAAAACCCTCTGAAGCTGGCAGTAGGTAACATATCTTTGGTTAAGATGGACTACACAGTAAACCTGTCATAAAAGCCTTCTACAGACCCCTGAACAACTATATTTTAAAAAAATCCGATGAGAAACACTGAACACGAGCCCAATCCAGGATAACTAAGTACTATTTCTTGTTGATGTAAGCTCTGTAGCCAACTGAGTGTGGTGCTCAGTTAAATCTCTGGCACTTAACAGCAGTGAGAGAAGTGCACAATGCAGTCTTGGAAGGCAGGCAAAGACAGATGGAAAGGGACAATAAATGAGCCAGTGACTAGACAGACAGAAAATCTCACCCAACATTTTATCTTCCATCTGCTTCTCCTTATAGCTGTACCTTTACAAAATCAGATCTCCCTTCCTGACACTGGAAATGGCACAAGGAGTGTTTATGACAGGGAGAATGTGTTTAAACACAACAAAAAACTAGAACAACAAAATGAAAATTTGAAGGTAAGCATTTGAGAGCAGACACTCTTGAGAAAGATTTATTTAAAACATTCTTGTGTTTCCTTTGTTTTCCCATCTTGTTCTTTAATCTGTCCCTTAAAGGGGGGTCTGAAGAACATTGAGAGATAAGCAGAGAAGAGATAAAAGAAGGAAAGATGCAGCTTTGAAACAGTGAAATGTGTTTCTTTTTGTCCCACTCTCCAGCATCCCCGGCAGCAATAGGGGGAAGCAGTAGGGAATGCGCTGGGGAGGGAGTTTGGCTGCAAGTCTCTGGTCCAAAGAGAACATTTTTTCATGGCACAGAGCACGGGCTTTATCATCCTTCCCATCAGGTCTGGTGATATTTGACACTTACAAGTTTACATACACTATGTTATCTTGAAACCTTGTAAATCATCTCTCATTTAAATTTAAATTGCTCCTGAGGGGCAGAAGGGAGAACAAAACACCCCAAGTAGTTAAAAGCTTGGTAGTTACTGAATGAGTTTCCAGGCTCAATAGACTGCAAGAGTCAGTGCAATTCTGTTACAGCTTTTCTATGTATCACCACAGATATTGCAAAGATACAGAGGGTAAATATTTGCTTCTGTTATCAAATGTGCAGGGATAGCATGAGAGCAAAACTTTATTTTCCTCTGCATAGCAAGAAATGCTTTGCTACCTAATATAGAGTTAGTTCTTCAAGAGATAAGTGATAGACAAAGCATCCTTAGGGCTGAAGGTACATTTATAATGCAGCCCTGGATTGGTTCTGCAAAACCAAACAGCCCCAACATGCTGTGCTTCAGGAGCTCTGCCTCTCCATCTACATCACCCTGCACCTACTGTAACTCTCACCTTCCATCCCCATTTACCAGGCTCGGGGGGAGTATGAGAAAACCGTTGCCAACAGGATTAGCAAATTTAGAATCAATGGGTTTTATTGATGCAAAGGACAGAGGGATTTCTGGTAGCAAAGGAAAACATTCGCCTCTACTTCAAGCTCCCACTAATTTCGATTTCTTACTTAAAAGCAGCAAAACACTTCTGAGTCATCCCTGGTGAGCAGTTCCTAATGAGAATGGAGTTGGCATGGAGCACTAAATCAGCACAACAAAGGACACTATTCCCTGGCATTGACGTAGGGGTTTTTTATGGCAAAACCATACCGGTTTCCAGAGCATTCTGTACTCAAGCATTTCAGACTTTGCAAGAATTGCAGCAGTGAATTTTATCAGTTATGTCAGTTTGATTGGGTTGTATTCCAGCTCCAGAGGTGCCAGCTATACAGTGATATTTTATTGCTTGTATTGCTGACAAAGACTGTATAATCTAGCTCTGGAAATGTACTTAGAGGGCTGTAAATAAAAAGGAAATTTTGCAGAACTAATATTGCAGGTTGTGAATGGCAAGGGGGCACATTTACAATAGAACACTGATAGCACTTTCTGGCTATTTTAGCAATTGGATAATGATGGATGGAGCTAAAGCAACTTTGCCTTGGATCTCCAGGGAGATCAGTGCATATCCTAGGGAACACCCTGTCCAGTAACTATCAAATAAAGCCCTTTAGTTCAATATCAAAATTAAATACTGAAGAGACTAATTCTGCTGAGCAGGAGCTTTGCACAGAGCACATCACAGCACCTTTACAGCACAGGGATGGTGCTTCTGAAGAGATGTCCTGACCCGCATCTACTGCCCACGGCCACCCTTTAGCACAAGGCTTGTTTGGCAGGATCCTTCATGTGTTTGGTAGCACAGATGGCAAAACCAACCCAGCCAGCGCAGGGTTTATTCAGCTGACAGAGTGAAGAGCTCCTCTGAGAGCCGGGGCTGCATTTCTGTGTTGTGCTGAGCCTGATCCAAGCCTGCTCCAGCTGATGGAAGGACTCCTGGAGACTTCAGCACGCGCTGCATGTGGCTCGTGGTGCAGCGAGGGGCAGTGACAGTGTTTGAACGCTGAAGTTCTTGAACAACGAGGATATTTCACAACTTAAGGAACACATAAAAGACAGAGCTATTTTCCCTCCCTTTCAGTGCTCATGTTACATTCTGTGACAAAAAACCCCCGCCAGGTTCTCCAAGCCATCGAGCAGCCTTCCTTGCTTTCACATTCTTTTGTTCCTGGAAAAAAAGTCAGACAAAAACATCAGCTGGGTTGTCTCAATATTAAACAGCTACTTCAGACAAGGACTGCCTTATTTTTTCCAATATTTAGCACTTCAGAAGTGGATTGTGTTGAGAGATGAAAAGAATCAACCATTTCATTTAGTGAATGACAAAATCCTAGTTAAAGCCTGCTTCCATTTCAGGCTTGTCCCTGTATCACACAAGACCATGCACTGCCTTGATCATGGACCAAGAGCAGCAGTTCTCTCCCAAGACTCAGCTGAAAATGTCCCAAATATCCCCTCATTTTAAATACCTTTAAACTTGCTAAGTGCTGAATACATTAAAAGCAGTTTCAACTGATTTCCTGCCACCAAGACATGTGTCTAAAATTGTTATTGCTTCTAAAATAGGCATGATACAAGTAGGACTGATTCCTTTTGTGACTGCAATTTTCTGATCTGGTGTTTTGTCACACCAGTTCTGTGATTAAATACATTATTTCTGAAGCAGGAACTCGGACTGAGAGATCATCAAGCACTGGAAGTGCTCAGGAACCAAGGGGCTGTATATGCAAGCAGGATTTTCCATGTCTTTGGCATTTTTTCAATTCATAAGTCCCTCCATAGTGAGATAACGTGAGAAATTTAAGTTACACTGCTTTCTTTGTCCCTTCCAGCAGCCAACCTTTTCCCTTTATTGTTTAGCAGAGCAATGCCTACATTTGGTGACAGTGCTGCAACCAAAGCTTGCCACCTTATGAGCCACATTTGAAATGAAGGGGAATTCTATGGCTATAAAAGCATATTTTATTTTGGGCTTTGGTTTTCTTGTTGCCTTTTTTTTTCCTTTTTAACTTAAGATGGCCTCATCATGAGAATGACATATCCTGGAAGATTGTTTCAAAAGAATGAGAGTTACAGGCTACCCATGGAAACAATCTACTTGAGGTATTTCCTAGAGATCTTATCACTGTCATAGCAAAATTTCAATGTGTGAGGCAGATAAATATGGATGGCAACTGAGCTGCAAATTGACCTTGTAGGCTTGGGATAGATTTAGTCACTGCTGCCAAAAAAATTTTCAGGTACATCAGAGATTTGTGCCCAGGGGTCCTCTTCTTACCCAACTAACTTGTAATCACAACTGTCAGCTTCAGAACATTTATATGACCCTGTGGAGTGTAATGTGACTCAACCATCTGAATGTGAAATTCGTTAGACAACTGCAGCATGCTCAGTGGGAGCAGATTGTGAGACAGCAGTGATGGATAAAAGAAGATGAGAGAACAGGTTAAAGGGTTCCTGCAGTGGTTTTGCAGGTTTGGGAATAGGTGTGCACGTATTAAGTGCCAATGTGCCTCCTCACACACCTCCGAGGAGATCATTGGGTGCTGTGAAAACTTCAGCAGTAACAGAACCTGACACCTATCTCTTCCAGTGTCAGGGTATAACAATGATTGGACTGCACTTTAATAAGTCTTGCCATTCCTTGTTTATCAAGGACATCAGGCTTTGAAAGAACAACTTGCTTGATTATAATCTGGCAGGGAGAGGTGTGAGCAGCCCTCCTCACAGCACTTTACCCATTACCCACAGCACCTCTCAGCCCATGCCTATCACTCTTGGGTGAATCATTCTAATTGTATAAAGGGGGTTTGGACACTACTAACTTGTGTCTGGTACAAGCAGGGTTGATTTATTAGCCCTCTCCCACTTATACTTGTTTTAACCTCCGGTAGTCCAAAAGGCATCTATTGATCTAGTTAAGGGCTCTATGTAAAACTGAACCCTTAGGCAATGAGACTCCTTGGCAGGCTCTCACGGAGTTATCAAAAACACTTTTTTTTTTTTTTTTTTTTCAAATTCAGGTTTAATTTTACTTCCCCTGTCCATTTTCTCCCATAATTTCTTCTTGCTGAGGTGGGCACTTACAGAGAAAGGCAGTGCTGCAATTGAGAGAATCAATACTTCCATTGCAGGGTACTTACAGTGCTTCATTCTCTTTGCATCCTGTGCCCTTCATATGTCAGGGACAGGGATCAATTATGAAGATCTGTCAGGTTTGCTATTACATGAGAACATTTATTCTGTTAAGAGGATAAAGCAAAGTCAGCAAGCCAAGAACATTTCAACTACAGTTTCCTAGCCTACAGTTACAGCCTGTTAGAAAGACAAGAATATTTCCTTTATTCTAAACTCACAGAACAAAGGGACAATTCTCTTCAGCCTGACCGCTGAAGAAATGTAATTGAGAATCACAACACAGAGCTTGAAAGTACCTGGCAATTTTTTTTCTAACGGTGTTTTTGCCTAAAGGCTTTCCCCCAAAACCTCTCCTCCATCACAAAAAGATTCAACTAGAACAGCACTTATCAGATCCCTTTTTGTACTGAACCAAGAGCATCACTCTATTTTCCATGGCTGGCCCAGTTCAGGCTCTCAGGGAATTACCAGCAGGGCATGCAGCTGTGCTCTTCTCTTGCCCCTCTAAGACAGCAGCAACCTGAATTTGCCAAAACTAGCAGATGTCCAAGTACACTGTAACAGGCAGAAAGAAAAGCAGCAAGCGTGAGCAGAACCTGGCTCCCAGATCTCTAAGAGCTTGTTATTAGTGTGATAAGCGGTAGTACTGTAATTGAACAGGCTGGACACATTGAACTTGCAAACACATTCAGCTGCTGACTAACAAACCTCTTGTTCCACACATGTACACCTGATCCAGGCAAGGGCAAGGTCGGAGGCAGGCTTTGTTCCTTAAGGTTTTATGGTTTATGCTTTTCTTCACAAGATAAAAGGCAAAGACAAGAGCAGAATTTCTTATAGTGATTTTCAACTAGTGCTTTGAAGGTGAATTCTGAATATTTAAACTTTTCCTCACAGTGGGAATTCTGATATTTGTAGCCACTGCCAAGGAAGGATCTTTTACTATTAAAGTGGTCGAAAATGAAAGTGAACATGCTGCAGAGTCCAGGAGAGATGCCAGAACAGCACATTCTCTGCATAGCTAAGAACAGGTACAGTGCAAGTGCTGCATGGTGAAGATCTTATCTACCCTCAGCAAACATCTCAGCCTAATTTGGAAAGGACCATGTTGAGGGGAAAATGTGTTTTTTTTATTCTGCAATTCCATTCAGCAGTGATTTAAGGAGCTAATTAATGCCAACGTTTGAGGTCCAGATCCTAAATAAGCTTGAGTGCCTATTAGCTATGACATCTCCTGCCAGGCGCAAGCCGTGTCCCTCAGAGGATGTGAACCCTGACCCTGCTGTGAGAGGAACAGCCCTACATGTGGAGCCTTCTCTTGCTGTCCAGTGAGAGGAAACCCAGCACCTGGAGATCATTGTGCTCAGCCCTTGCAGGCAGCAAGAACAGACACAGGACTCTGAGAACATGAAGAGGAATTTGACTCCAGGTACCAAACCCAAAAAGCTTTAAGTTGTTTCAAAGCCCTACATCAGCTATCACTTAACGTTTGAACTCCTGAATCAAATTGTTTCCATTGAAATGCATTAGGTGCTAAGGAACTGCTTGGAGTTATACATAATTCCACCACCATCACCACCCTTACGACTTCAGCTCCTGAGCTAAAGAATGCCACTTCAAATAGGCTTTTCTCTGTCATTCTGCTTTATGGGACTCAAGGCACAAAATATCATCTCAGACCACATAGACCCAATACTCCTTCTAGCTCAGCATGCTCCTGGCTAGACCTACATACTAGTCCATGCTATTTCCAGGGCCAAATTTTCTTCTCAGTACAAATTTAAACTCCACATTATGCAGCAAAGGTTTTCCAGACGTAGCGGTCAGAATGCATTTGAAGTTGAACTTCTCTTGTTTCTCGTTATTCTCCCATATGTCTCACGTACAGCTTTCTTTTCAAATGTGAACAGTCTTTAAATATGTATTTGCATATATGAAACCATCCTGCTCTGACTGTGACCCAGTGACACTCGTGGTGCTGAGCCTGTGCCGAGCCCACTGCTGTGTTACACAAGTAATGACAAGCTGCAGGGAAACAATTTAGGAGGAGAGAATTGCAATTCTAAATCTTTTGTGCTTATCTACATTTGTAATTCCAGTCATGGATCCCATCTGTTTGTAAATTCCAAAGCAAAATACCTCTGAACTTGCTAAGTCGGTGTGGATGTGCTCATCTTTTCCTTGCTACATAAAATTAGACACATACCAGGCAACTATGGACTGATTAAGAGTCTCTCCAGCAAAATAAAAGAAGATAGGCCTTGTTATCGACTTGGCTGCTGACTCTTGACAGAGGCAGGAGTGTAAGGTGCATTGAGATGCTTATGAGATTCCTACCCTCTATTATGAGAACTTTCAGCAGTGGTTTTGCGCTGAAAAGTGACTCTGAATAAATAGCATTGTGAAGTTCCAAATTTATTTTCTCTCAAAGTCTTGCAGAATAAATTTGCCCAGTTTACAGGAAAAGATGCGTTTTCTCTCGCTGACATCCCTGCAAACTCTGAAAGTCACAGCTGTGTTCTCCTTGCATTGCTGCTCTCCTGAAGTGGCGTTTTAGTTAAAACTCTATTGTTAATGTAACAGAGAAAAAAATTCAATACCTTCAGAAAGAAGTCTCTTAGAAGGCCTTGAATATGAAAAACAACCCATGCATATCCTAAGGTTACTATAAAGGTATATCCATATCTAAGGGGGGGAGGATACAAATCACTCTGGGATTTGATTTCTCTGAATCATAAAGATTCATCATAAAAATCTAGTTATGAGGATCGTTAAAAAAATGAGCTTTAGAGCATGAAATGTTACAGACATTTGCAATATTTTAGAAAAATAGTGTCTCATTCAAGACCAGATTTTAAATCATCCTCTCTAAGTTGTCTGAATGCCAACTTCTCTCAGGCAGGTCAAGTAGATGTGAAGAAATGTTGGCAAATGTGTTTCAAAAGTGTGATGCAACACACCCAGTACTGGCATGTCGTGGTCTTCTCTTCTCAGAAGGGGATTAGGGTCACACTTTGATAGTTTTTAAAGATGCAGATAAATACCTAATGATAGTTTTGAAAAACTTTATTATCTCGCTCTTGTCAAAATCCTTTAAAACCCAGAAGCATCTCAGCTGTTTTGAAAATTCCAGGAGTTACTGAGCATGGCAAATGCCCAAATGATTTTAAAAGTCTAATCATCAGTGCCTGTAAATGGCTGGCAAAAGAACATGTAGAACAGACCCCTTACAGATTTAAAGCAACAGATAAATAGATCACAAAATGTAATGGGATATTTTGCACTGCTCTAACTCTGCTCCTTTTATTAGGATAGATCACGTTATATGATCAAAGCTGACTGCAGGATACAGCTGTGAAAACAGCACGAGAAGAAAAACAGTCCCAACATGAATATGTAAAAGCCATAGTAATATTTCTTGTTTGTAAACTTGCTGGGATGTCATGATCCACCTTTTCTTGGGCATTTCAGGGTTTTGAGTAAGGAATGAGCAGAGTTATTTGCTGGCTTTCATCAGCGTGTTCCCAGCAAAAATCTTTGCCAGAGGCGCATGTGAGCTCCTGCTTGGGAGCAGGATGAAAGCACATGTGAGAGAACAGACTGGATGTTGTACTTTCCATGGGTCACTCCAGGACTCTTGATTTGAGTTCTCCGGATTTTTCCTCCAAACCACCCCCTAAGTGGGTGCAATGGATGTGGTGCAGGGTTTGAGGAAAGTGCATTTACCTGCTGATCTGGGCTCTAGACTTTCAGGAAGTTCAGAGAACTTTTCTGAAAAGCTAACGTGAGTTTGGAGAGGATTAAAAAAAATCTAGTAACTTATCCTGTTGTAACAGGTCCTGCTGCAATTTGTTCATGCCATTCTACAATGCTGTTTTGAGCTTAGACTGACGTCTTTATTTATTTTACTTTTATTGGTCCATTGCTAGCAATTATTTTAAACTCCCTGAGAAACTTTCAGCCACAGGAGAACTGGGATTAGATCAAAGTGTCCATATGGCATCAGGGGCATCCTTGTTGGAATACAAATAGAGATGTGTAGAGCAAAGATCCCTGTGCTCCCCCCACTCCCTTTGTATGGAAATGAATATTCTGAGCACTGGTTCTCAGTAAAGCCCTTGGATAAATCAAGGGATTGAAAAATGCCTCTTTTCACGGGTGCATGGTCACTTCTCCTCAGGGTCAGCTCTGGCCCTGTCTCTTTGAAATGTGCATTTGTTGTTCAATTTTACAGAAGAATCTTCTCCACAGATTCTGAAATAACACTAGAGGGCAATAATGCATGAGATATTCAGGATTTCTGAGCCTGAGAATATCTGACATGGGTGGTCTCCATTTGTTAATTCATCATTTGCTTCATGTGTTTGCTTTAATTTAGGAAGGACTTGTGCTGGGATAAGAATAGAAGAAGAAAAAGCTTCACAGAAACCCAAAAATTAACAATCACTTGCTTTCACAGTGTTGTGGTATTCTTAAAAGAAAGTGAGGAACCTCTTTGGGAAGGAGATCTGCGTACAGGGGAGGAGTATCTCTTCCAAACAAAATATTAAAGGACATTTTAAAATCCCTGAATTTATTTTGTATTTTGCTGTAGCACTGACAGCAAAAAATCTCTTGAAAAAGACACAAGAGGGAAAAGGCAAAACCAGAAAATAAAGGGAAAGAAAGGGGAGAAGATAAAAACAAACAAACAAACAAACAAACATGTATAGAGATAGGTAGCATAAAAAAAAATCTCTCCATTAGAGGTATCTTACCTGCACAACAGAAAGATTGTACTTTCCCTTACTGTGGAGTTTCCCCATAAGTTTTTTCTTTAGAGCCAGTTGATCTGTAAAGTGACACTTGGCAAGGGAGGGGAGGAAGGGTTTGGTTTGGTTCTCAGTCTGATCTATGACACTTTCGGAGTGTCTTGGGTCACACACTATTTTAACAACGGCTCTTCCTCAGATTGCTGTGAGAAAAGGATATTGTCTAAAGCTTGGGCACTGTATGGTGCTGGAAAACAAACCAAAATCTTTGCATCTTGCTGCTTTTAAGTCTCAACAAATCCAAGGAACCTGGATGGCTTTTTGTCTTGAGTGTACATCTCTGGTGATTAACATCTTCAGGGTGCACTCAGACATCAAGAGAAGGTTTTGCTTCAAAAAAAGCTTTCTTTTAGAAATGCCAAGTGCAAAATTAATGATTCAGGATTGAGTCTGGAAGAAAGAGATGTAAGTGTGAAGTGAACCTTTAATGGTCTGTAAGAGGGAGTGACTGCTTAGAAGAGTTTTTATAGCGCTGCACTTCCTGCTACTTGGGTAATAATAACAGCAGTAACAGTAATGATGCCTACCTCTGATAGCTCACTTCCCATCAGCAGAACACAAGTAATGATGTTCATTTCTTATCTTAAAGCAAGTGTTACCGAAGAGAGGAATGTGATAATGTGGTGTTTGCTGCTATCTGTGTTTTTAAGCAAAGTATCAGGACCCGTTTTTTCTGCTGTACTGAGGGAAGGAAGAACCAAATATCAGACAAAGCTGTTCTTGAACACCCACGTTTTAGACAGATCACTATAATTTCTTTAAAGGTGATGTGGGGGTCATGTCATGGCCACAGTGGATGTTTGGCTCCTTTGAGTAGAGAGAGTGTGTATGTGACATTTAAAAGCCTCACCACGTCTGCTTTCAACTCTGCAGCACTGGAGTGGCACAGGCCACCTTGGTACAGCCCGTTATTGATGGGTTATGATACCTATCAGCTCAAGCCAGGCACCTGAAAAACAGAATATTACATTCTTTTTAAGAAAAGGAATTAAAGAGAAGTCTTAAAATGCTCATCAGCCTGAGCAGGCTTCATTTTTTTTCCCTCCAAGAGCCAATAGGAAATGATATAGCAAATTAATTCAGGTCATGATAGTGCCATGGTAAAGCTAGAGGCCAATTCATGAGATTGCTCAGAACAGCCTCTCTGTTTTCATGTTGCATTTAATGAGACTTTTGGCTGAAAAATTTGTTATGCTGCACTTCGATTCCAGCATAAGATGAATATGGCTCCTGTGTTCCTGAGCCTGTCTGAGATAATTACTGTGATTCCGTTGTTTCTCCTTCATACACCCATGTTGGTGGGGCTGCACTCCCTCTGCCACCGGCAGGGTATGAAAGGGAGCACTGAGGATATCCACACAGGTCAGGTTTCCCTGAAGACATCATGCCTCTCATACCTGTGCTCTTTCTGCTAATCCAAACGTAAAGATGAAGAGTAACAATTCATTTCAGCCATGTATTATTAATTTTAAGCAGTCTGGTTTTTCTTTCAGCCACTTTCTATTACCCACGTGTAATGACCCTTGCCCACATAAATCAGCCAGGAAGATTTAATTCGCTTACTGATGAACCCAGTTCTGTTCATTTCCAGCCTCTTCCTGCAAAAGTCGGAACAGAACGCTCAGTTTTTTTCTTGGACTTCTTGAAGAAGTAATGCACAACTAACTCTTCAGTGAAACTTGGAAAATTGCCCTTCAGTGCCTAAATGCTGACTATTAACTGCAGGAATTTTAAGTGTTTTTCTCGATTGTATTTAGCCCTGCTCTGCTAGATTATCCTTGATTTTTGCACTGTCCATTTTTGTTGAATGAGGTGATAATTAAACACATGCAGTCTATAGAACAGAAAGTGTTATTCAAAACTAACCAGCAAAGGTCACAGAATAAATACATTGACAACTTGCTAAGAAAGGAGATTACCCAAAGTCTTGACTTGGTGTTATTTCAAATCCCAAGACACAAGAGAGTTTTTACTCCCTCTCAATTCCTTTGTTGTTTGGGGATTTCTGTGTATTGCTTAGTTTAAATTTCTCTCAAAGCCATCCAATCACTCTGTTGACTGCTTGGTAAAATTCCCTTCTACACTTGGGTCGGTATGTACTGAAGAAGGAGGTTATCTGCACTATTAAACCTTTGACTCCTTGTCTTTTGAAGAGATCATTTTGCATTTTGCTATGGCAGAGCTGTAATTAGATCTGTTAATTAAAGACGGAATGAACTTTTTAAAAACTCTAAACCCCTTTGCATTTTTGATAAGTTTGCTTAGGTTGCTACTGACCTTTGTATAGGGTTTGCCACTGCTTATTAATTGTTAAATTTTAATTAGGCATGCTGATGAATGTGCTAGCCTTTGCAATAAATAAAAGGTAGCTTCATTTATAATCGGATATTTACCAGTCTACACAGAAATGATCTGCTTTCCTAGGAACAGTTAATTTAACATATTTTGATAACAGTAATTGGTGGTCTATAAAAACCAAATGCAAACAGATAAATATAATGACTCCCTGTTTCAAAGATTGAATTAGCAGTCCTAACAAACTGAGCTAGGACACCAGGTCTTAAAAACATTCCGCAGGCACTTGAACTAAACAACTTCAACAGCTGGTCAGATATTCATGGTATTTTTATTGAAATTCCTTGAAAACATGTTTTCCAGGGAATAATCAACCCTTCTTATAGAAAAAGCAGGTCAGACTGGGGAGATAGAGGAGTGAGAGGATGAAGAAGGGGATCATCTTTCATGCCTAAGGGAAGTGAAATTTTGCAGCACTGGTGAACAACTTGCTTTTTCCTTTGCCAGTAATAACAGCGTGGTGAATCCCAGTGCCTGTGGGACCCACCCAGAGACTTCACAGACCAACCCACCAAGGCTGTGAAACAAAATATCAGGAAATCAAAGGGTACTGAGAATCAAAATAATTATTTTAGGTTGACCTATATCCCCATAACTGAAAGAAATATAAATTATCTATCCTGTTTGATTGCTCTGGTAGAATTGGTAACTGCCCGTTTCAAATTGGACCTCCTGCCACTTTCACCTCTTGCCTCTGTGGAAGATCATCACAGAATCTTCTCATGAGGAATGATGTATTTAATTAGCCATGTCCATTGCCATGAAACAGAGTTAACAATCAGCAGCATCTTCCACAGCACATTTGAATATGTAAATGTATCCCTGATCTCAGCACTGTAGCTGAGCAGCAAACTGTGAAAATGCTGGAGACAGTGACTCGAGCCCTGGTTCACACAGAGGCAAGTGGCAAAAGTCACCCTGAATTCCCACACAGTCTCTGCCAAGCTTCAGAGATCAATGGCCAAACGTTTTGCTCTTATCAGGACCCACCACATCCATAAGGAAATACTGCTGTAATTTAAAAAAATGTAAACCTAGGTTTGAAAGTGGAAGGAATGAGGCTTCATACATTTACTTTCCATCTAGTGCTGATTTTCCAGTTGTTTCACTGTTTGCCTTCAAGGAAGAGCATATATGATTCACTTTTTGCTGGCAACTTTAGCACCTATGTCTTCTCAAGGGCTGGATAATTAGATAATCTTCACGTTGCCTGTATTATTAGTGCAGCAATGCTGCCTACCTTTCGTTCAGGATGTTCAAGCAGGTTTAGCAGGCTGATGGAGTGCACTGCTCAGAGCTGAGTGAGCAGTGCCAGGGGTTGCCTGTCCCCTGACCATCTCAAAGCGTGTGGTCACTGCTGCCTGGTTTGATGCCAGCTCTTCAAGCGCCGAGCACCACTTTCAAGATTCCCACTGCAAGGAGCAGGGCTGGTGATTGACTTGCCAGGGTGATTTCGGGCACTGATGAAAGCAGGACTTTTCAAAGGCTGGTGCTTTGGGAACATTCTGCCAGACTGAGGGAATATTTTGCTAGTGGCACATCTAACTTGGCTTAGAGTGAGAATTCAGAGACAGGTAAATTAATTTTCTAAGTCCTAATTCGTATGTCTTCCCAGAAAACAAGTTTCAGCAGAATCCTGATGTGGGACTCAGTGATATGTGTTTGAATATCTCCTGACACTGAAAAAAAAAAGACCTAAGCCAGTGTTCAGAGAGTGTTCAAGCAACCTGTCTGCTGTTAACCCTGGTTTATCCACAGATGTTCCTGCAACCCTACTGAGAATCAACTCTTTTCCTTTTGAAATCGGGTATAACTGCATGCCAGGCTTCACTTTTCCCTGCAATGGAAAAGGAAGAGAAATATCTGAAAGCTTTCCCCCTTAGGGACATAAAAATAACATTACATCCTCAGCATGGGATGGGGATGCTTCACCTGCCCCTTCCAGACACAGCCTGACACATTTTACCTGTGCTGTTGATGTAAGTGAAGACCAACACTCTGGAAATACAGTTGTTACTGCAATAGAAAATGGGGCATGAAATAGGGGCTGCAGATCAGTCTGTTTAATAATGATCTCCTCAGAGCTGTATTAACGAGCTGGAAGCCAGGAGAGCAGAATTTCTTCCCCTTGAACTTAGACTAGCAGCAGGACATGAAGGAGCTGTAATAGAATGTTATTTTACAAGAAGTAAATAATGTAATAGAGTCTATAAGGATGTCAGCAGGAGAGTTAGAACTGTCATAGCATAATCCTGACTTGAGCAGCAATGTGTGAAAAAGTAGCCTGCAGCAGTTTTTCCAGTACTTCAATAATTTCTGCTTTCTCACTGATCTTTGTTTACTCTACTTACCTTGTCAAAAAAATGTTTTACCTTATGTTAAAATGCTAGCTAAAAGAGGAAAATGTATTCCCAGAAATCCCAACTTTTCAAACATACGCGTTTTATTTTCTTTTCTGTTGTTGTTATTGTGGAAAAGATGGAAGAATTGTATTCCCTTCACTTAAAAAATATGAAGAGTAGTAAAACCATAAATAAAAAGAAGCTGCCTGTGTCTTTGTTGCTTCTTTTTCCTTCAGACTAATGAATAATTCACAAAATTGGCAGCATTAGACTCCATATCCTTGTGATATGATGGCAGATTTTCCAATGAGGCCTCAAATGTAAGCTCAGGAGGGTCATGAAACTACACAGTTATCATTATTGGAATGCAGCAACATCTTCCAAGGTACTGCAGCACCTTTATATCATCACTGAAGCAAGGCAGAGAGGACAAGTTTGCAACTAAAGAAAATGCCAAGTATTAAACTGAAGCTACAAATAAGGGGAGGGGGCTAAGTCTCCTTTTTGTCATTTCTCTTTTCATATGACACCTATTTAAATTTTCTTAAACCATTATTACAGCAATGCTGTAAAGACAAGGGGGACAAACTAACCCAAATTTTCAGGACGGTTTTGCTTGTGCCTTGACACTCTGCAAAGAATTCAGAGTATGTACCCCCAAAAGAATACTCTCACAAGCCTTCCCTGGAACAAATTCTGTCTGACTTTCCACAGAATCCAGGCTCTTCTACTTGCCTTTAAAAAATGTTGCTTCTGTTGTTACTCTGCTACCGGTGCTCTTGCAGATCCCAAGCTCCTCTGCAATTCTCTCATCCCAGCCACAGCCTTGGCAATACTAGGCTGTGTTTTAAATTCAAATTGTATTGGTTTCTCTAAGTTTGAGACAGACCTTTAACATCAGCCTGGTGTAATGTGTTTGTATGGTATATTTGTCTTGGCTTTAAGGAAATACATTAAAAACCTTTCACTGAGAATATGAGATATTGCATTGTCCTTGAAATTGTGTTTGGACCTTCAAAGCCATTTAATCTCAATTAAAGCAGAGCATACAAGATAAGGTGCTCTGAAGATGCATTAAGGCGTGTTACAGTGCCAAGCCTGCGTGCACTCTGACACATCCTAAAAGCGCTGTGGCACTGGTTGGAAGGTAGGTTCAGAACTCTTCCCGTGCCCCATTATCCATGGATCATTAGCATAACTCAGAGCTCTTCCCTGCGCTGTGCCAGTGGGTGCTAACGAGTGCTGCTAATGTATGAAGGCTCGACATGATAGATTGTAATGCCTCTGGCTCTGTCATGTCACAGGCAGTTTATGCATTAAATAAAACACACCAGGGGATTAGAGAGTTAAGAGATTGGAAATGCACCGTGAAGCCTTTTAATTCAAAATCACCATTTGTGATCTATGCCGGAACTGCGGCGTGCAACCTGAAGTTTGACCTCAGATGGATGGTCAGGAGCTGGCTTGGAACGGGTTTGGGGTTCTCGGTGCAGCCCATCCACCACGGGACTGCAGCCTCCACATCATTCCTAGCAGGATGCTGAGGCTGCGGGGGAAGCAGAGCCGGGCTGCCCTCACAGCTGAGCGAGCACGAGACATTTCAGGGTGACAGGAGTGAGTTTGTGCTGCCATTGATTTCGCTGCACTAATTCAGAGGATAAACAGAGGACTCAATTCTCCAGAGTTATCAATCTGGCACCTTTCAAGCACATTTAGATTGGCATGGGCTTTTGTTTTCTGTTTTCTTTTTTTCCCCCTTCCCAATTACATGTTAAGTGTAGCAGTGTTAACAGATGTCACTAGAATATAATCTCCAAGGATTTCAAGAGCAAATAACACTAGGAAAAAATTGATTCACAAAGAAATGTTTAGCTATCATGATCATTGAGAATAAACCACATTTTCTTAAATGCCTAGTTCAAATACTGTTTTTAGAGTTATTTTGACAGAAGATTTTGTAGAAGGTGCCAGCAAACAGCGTGGAATGACAATCACACAGGAAGAAGATGGTGCCACAGTCAGAATTCACCAGTGACAAAGATGAATGGCATTGGATCATGGTTTTTGCAGGAATCTAACCTCCACGCCTACAATATGGTTCATATAGCAGAGTCCTACTGTGCCAGAAAATGCATTTATATTTGTAACATGCTAAAAATACTGTGAGTACCATGAGATCCTGGTTCTTTTTCCTATTTGCTTTTTGTGCTTAGAAAACCTTTTTTTTTATTTCTGTCCTTATTTTTTGAACTGATCTTTTTCAAAGCAGCTCACTTACCAAATAAGCCTGTTGTTAATAAATTTATGGCTGGTTTGACTGATAGTTTTTTTTTAAAAGCATTATGTGAGAATGTGAAACAATGAATACTCCAGAATGCCTATTTAGATTCTAACAAAATAATGATCTTGGACGCACAGAGCTCTCATGGTTTCCAAAGAAGTGAAAGCTCTGAAAGCAGAGCTGTTTTAATACCTCTGTCCACATGTGGACATGCACGTTAAAACTGATGCCCACGAAGTTTATAACGTCTGTCATGATAACTGATTGGTAGTTAAGCTTCTTTTTGGAGTTCCTCGCCATTGTTCCTTTATTCTAGACTAATAGACAGTAGTAATTTTTAATACATCTGTTTTGAACAGGGCAAAGCAGGTCATAAACAGCTGAGCACACTGACATAAAAGGACTCAACACAGACTTTGTAGCTCATGCACAAG
The DNA here is from genome assembly GCA_013397845.1 of Melanocharis versteri. NCBI lineage: Eukaryota > Metazoa > Chordata > Aves > Passeriformes > Melanocharitidae > Melanocharis > Melanocharis versteri. Next base: position 514,113 of record VZTG01004864.1, on the reverse strand, counting down.
GACTCAGTGTTTGTTTACTGCTACCCAGGTCTATTGCCACAAGTAACAGCAGCAGAAACAGAAGAATAATCAGTGAAAACTGATTTCTCTGTAAGATGGGAATATCCCTGACCCTTATCAGAACCCTGTTGTTCATCTTCTGCTGGACCCCAGTGCCTGGAGCTGGATCAATGCCTCAAGCTCAGACAAGTGCCTTCAGTGTGTCCTGAGCTGGCTGGGGTAAAAGGGTCTTGCCAGAGAGAAACCAGCTTGTCTGGCCCCTCAGGGCATGGGGAAAGCAGATGTGTATCTGTCTGCAGCTGATCACAGCTTTTTTCCCACTTGTTTCCCCTCCAACTTTGCCCCTGGGCTCTGGGATGAAATCTGGCCTCTTGCCCATCCTGAGTAGGGTCTCAGGGAGTTCATATCCCACCTGCAGAAAGCCCATTAACACCTTCCTGCTGGCCTGAAGGCCCTGAAACCTCCAAAACCAGACCAGGCTGCCCCACACCCATTGCAGAACAGCTCCAGCTCTCTGTGAACAGCTCCTACACGGTGCCACTGAAAAGCAGTTTCAGCAAAGCACATCAAAATTGTGCACTTTTACCTTCACACCGGTTCTTTCTCCTCACTGTCCAGTGCTTAAAATGTGAACAGAATCTGGGTTTTATCTCATTAGTGACCTGCTTCTGGCTCATATTTCCAGTATTTCTGGAACTATTTCAGTGATGAACTGTAGATGGAGTTATTAACCCACCAGAAGATTCTGACAGAGGAAAAGGCCCTCAACGCATTCTTCTCCAAAACATTTCCAATCTTTGTGATTGTTTGTTCATTTGCTAAAAATAGTATATTTAAAAGCATGGAAAGGCAGAAGGCTGGAGTTATTGAGGCATGTGACAGATATGACAGATACCTGGCTTGGAAACACCACAGGACTTCTTTGCAATACACCATTATTCACCTCTGAAAACTTCTTAACAAATTCTACACCTGTAGAAAAAGAGAACAAAAGACATAAATGCAACAGGAAAAGGAAAGGTTTCAGGATCAAAAGATACAACTAACCTACCCCTCAACAAACCACATTCTTAGAAACACAAGTAGCCAAATATTCTTGATTACATTTCATTTTAGGAGTAGCAGTAGCTCCTCACTGTTCCCCAGCTATCGGCTCACATCACAGCTCACTCTCTCTCATATTTCAGCCTTGCTTTCAGTTGATCTTCAATGGTTTTTGAAGTTTGGCAATAGTCAACCCCCTGTTCAGTAGCATCAGTACTGGGCTAATACAAACAAAGCCAGGTTCACTTTCCAAGACATGCCAACTGCCTACTGAAAATGTCTGGATGACATTCCCTTTGCAATAGGAGATCTCCTCTCAATTGTTACAATACTTGCACATTTCTAAGGAAGCAGAACACACCCAGTCTGCAGTGGGTTAAGAAAATCCCCTGGAACTGCATCATAAGCAAATTTTATTCCTGTTCAGTGATTTATTTAAATGCAGTTATCTCTGAAGGATAAGAAACAAATCCTCAGGGTATTCACAGAAGCAGGGAGTTAGGGCACAAGGGGATTTTTCACCTTCAGATCGAATTAACTGACTTTATTCTAAAATGAGGATCGTCAACTGGGATGGTCAACCAAGCATTTGTCCAAGACTACAGAACATGACTGGCAGAGGAACTCTGCTCACCTGAAGGGATTTTGAGTAATCTGAAAGCTCAGCTGTGGGAGCAAGTGAATTAACAGAGACTACTGGGGCTGAAAACTAACAGCCAGTCCTAAAGAGGATCCTGGAGAGCTGTTTGATTTAAAGACACTCCTCACCTCCCTCTCTATCCGCTCTCCAAGGGGTTTGGTATGCATTTTCTTATCACCCTTGGCAATACAAAGATATCAAGATGAGGTTTGTAAAGTTAGGAAAGCTGGTCTGATCTCAGAACTGCATGCTGAGGCAGACGTAGGAGTGTCTTCTCACCCCCAGAGATCCACACTGGAACCTCGGTCAGGCCATTAATTTACACCAGGGCATTGTAGGGGGTGGACTAATTCTGAAAATTGCCAACACAGACATTCATTACTGTCAGTCTGAGCAAGGTGGTCCTGGTAGCCTCCATGCAAGCCCACATAATGTTAAATATTCAAGTTTTCTTATGCAGATCATGCCACAAGATAACCCTCACACAGAAAATTGTTCATGTTTACAAGGAGTAAAAAGATTATGCCTTTTAGCCAGCTTAAAAGTATGCAAAGTTACCATTTAAAAATAAAAGCTTTGATAAATGTTTGTTATAATCCATATGATACTGCAATTATTTGAACTGGGAAAGCTCCACACCTAGCAAGGCAGTAATTTGATGTCTTGCTAAAAGAAACAAGACATAATAACGTATTTGTGTTAAGATCCGGCATTAAATAGAAGAACCATCCTTGAAAGGATGGATGTCTGATTCTCTGATACCCTGATTCTCCGTAACCCTTGGACTTCAGGCTCCTCTGATGAAACAGCCTCAGACCTTCAGTGCTGTCTATGCAGGAGAGCAGAAATGGGACTTTTGGCTGATAATTGAATAATGAAGAACGTGTCGCTGGTTTTTGCTGTATTGTACTGGAGCCAGCGTGGAGCTAGGTGGTGAGAGAGGGGTCCCAGGCTGTGGCCGTGGCCGTGGCCGTGGCCGTGGCCGTGGCCGTGGCTGTGCAGAACAGCACTGCCACACTGCTGCCAGGGCACCACTAGATGTCTGTCTCTGCCTGTGCTCGCCCTGGCACCGCGCTCCGGGAGGGCCTGGCCACCAACTCGCCTTTTGGACCCCAGCTTCTGTTTGTGCTTGAGACAATTTACCTCACATAACCTGAGTGCTGGTAGAGAACGCCCACTCGTTGGATTAACTGTTTAACAGACCAATTAACTGCAGCTATCCATAAGTGCACGGAGGAGATCGTTCTCTTCCCCTCCGCAATGTGACACGATTGCAATGAAAAGTTAAACAGACTGGGTGAAGCAATGCATCCAGTGTGGTCCAAGGATTATTGCAGGGAGTGGGACTTTTGCTGTTGTGTCCAGCTGTGTCAGGATTTGCAGAAATCCATTTTCCCACAACAGAGATGTGCATTTTGCTGTGTCATTTTAACAGACTCATGCATGGCTCCGCTCACTAACGCGGAGTTTACCTTTCAGGCTGTGTGTGTGTTGACTAATCACTCTCATATTTTGTTCTTCTGTCCAGCTGACTCAACTGGTTGGTTTGTTAAGGACTTTTCACACTCCTCACACATTAAGGAAACCTGATTTGCACGCTCAGTTTGCCCTCCCCAAGCAGTGCCAGAGCTGAGTTCCTGAGGAAACGCTTCCAACAGACCCGCTCAGGGCAGCATCTGCTCAGCGAGGCACATAAATTCCTTACCGTGTGATTCAGTGTCTTTGGCTGACTCCTGCCAGCGAGCCTGCACAGAGATCCACCTCAGCAGCACTGCCATCTCTAAATTAACCTGTGGCAAGCAAGGCAGCTACAGCTTCCAGCCATTCCTGCCACTTCTCTGCAGGAATTCGCTGCCCCGTGGCAGGATTAAAAGAGCTGGCTCAGATGCTGAGGTTTGCATGTGGACAGGGTAACAAAGGGCTCTCCCCTCAGCTCTGTCTTCCCCTTCTTCTCCCCTGCTCACCAGTCATAGGAAAGAATTGGGGAATTTTTTAGGTGAAGATGCCAAAACATGTTAAATCTGACTTCAGATCCATTGTCATACAATTTGGCTGTACTAAATGAATCAATGAGCACGTCCCTTGCATATGTTAAAGTCCCTCAAAGTAAAGAGTCATGCAGACACCTAGCTTATTTTCCCTCCTAGTAAATAACCAATTCTTTCTTTTGGGTGTGAATCTGCTATTATCTCCATTTCCATTTGGGAAACTGAATTAGAGTGAGTCTTAGTGGTTTGCTGAAGGACCACTCACAACATTTCTGGCAGACCAGAGACAAAGCCAGGAACAAAAAAGACAACTAAAGACTCGAATACTCGGTGTTTCATCAAGCTGGCAGCAAGTTCTTGGACAAAGTAAAAGTACTGTTCTACAGAATGTCCAATTACACTGTGGAGTTCAGTATCATTTAATATTATGGAGAATAAAAGTCTAAATGGGTTTGAGGAAGGAATTGGAAAAGTTGATGGCCATGATGACAGATCTGTTTATCCTTCTAACTAACAGACAGACTTTTTTGTGTTGGACTGAGTACAAAAGTCCCCTTACAAGAGCAACAAGTCCAGCCCATGGGATGAGGCAAAAAGGTTCCCTGTTCCTACACTACCTCCATCTTCCACCCTGCTCACTCTGGAGCTGGGATGTTTCACTGCAGAGGATTTGTGTGGAGGTCACCACTCCAGCCCAGAGGAGAGAGCAAAGCTCTATTTCACAAGGGAGATCTAGCAAGGAAGTGCAGTTATGGTTCTATAATGCAAACAGGATTTGCAGGGAAGGAAGAGCTATTTTGGTGATTTTCCTCCAAGGTTCAGAGACTTTGGTCCTATAAAAGGCATTATGTCTTAGTTCAGGATGGCTGGTTCAGGACACGCCATGGACCAAGCGAACAATAATGGCACGGTTTGCATCATGGACTAAGCTGGATAAGTCAATCCGAGTGGTTTTCCCCTTCCACAGACAGGAAATTAGGCCTTTCTGCCCTGATACCAACACCTACTGCACACCAGGCTGCCAGGTGTGGAAATCAATATGAATAAGAGAAGAATCAATAAGAATAAGAGAAGACAAAATTTCGAAAGGAGCTTTTGCACCTTTTGTGACCCAAGCATGGTGCAGTGGTTGTAAGGGCAATTTTGAAACTAAGGGCACTGCAATACTGTTTTCGCTTTGCAAAGCAAATGCCAGTTCTCCAAGTGTAGTGGCAACTGACGGCAGCTCAAGGCTGTATCCATTTTTATTCCATGAGTGTACCGGGAACTAGTAGTGCTGGAAGGTGCTTGTGGAAAATGAGGACATCTAAACAATTACTTGTTTACATAAATATTCTAAATATGCCTTTAGTAAAGCACTGGGGTTATAGAACTAATTACTCTGCTCATCTCTTACTGACTTCCATGGCTCTACCTATTCTCTTTTGGGGTTGGTATCTCATTTTACGTATGGATCTGTATATCCCCTGGGTTTTATTGATCATTATGTGAAGGTCAAACCAGATATGTGTTTTCCTCTCCTCAAGATCCTGTTTTCAATGCTACATTTATGAAGCAAGTACATTATTAGCAAATGCAGCAAAAAAAAATAAAGCAAATTGAAATAAACCCAAGCACAGCCAGTCTATTTACATGCTTATTCTTATTTAATGATACACTTCAGTGCATGGCCAGTTAGATACGCTGCCTTGCAGTTAGAGAAGACTGTACTCAACTCACACCTTTCCCTTTCTTAGCTCAGGGAGTTCTCAGCAGCAATCCCAGTGAAGATCTCCCACACCTTGGCTTTGCCTTTTAAAGGAAGCTGGACTCCCTCAAAAAAGAGAAAATTCTTATCTTAGTTTTCTTCTCATTTTCATACCGCTCAGTCATGCTTCTTTACACAGTCTTTACCTTTTTTTTTTTAAACCAACATTAATTTTTGAAAGCTGGCAAAATTCTAGCCAAATAGAAATATCCAGAGAGAATGCCTTTCTAGTTTAGTCCAAAATTGTTGGTGTGGGGGTTTTTTCTCAAAATGAGAAAATCCTCCCTTACCAATTGAAACATTTTGTTCATTTCACACCACTAATGTTTCAGGTTTTAATTTTCAGGATTTTTTTCCCTCATAAGCTTCTAAGTTATGTTTAAGTAAATTTATCCATACACAGGATGTTTTTGCTATTGTTTGCCATCTTAGAGGCTGAACTGATCCTGTGCTTGCTAAAAGATAGGTAAGAAGAGTATCTGTGATAGCCCACTTTTGATACAGAAAGAAATCCACTTTGGAGCCCCACCACAGCCATTCTGCTCCTGAATAAACAGACAGACCAACACTGTCAGCAGCCTCTCCTCTGCTGCTGTTAACTCTGTGTAACTTGGTTTTAAATGGGATGTAGTTTGGCTCTGAATATTTTCATTTAGGCCCTTAGCGTTAGATTCCCCTACATATCGTTCTCATTACCAAACCTTTCAGATACATCAAGGAAACAAAACTGAAAAGCCAGTGAGATAAATCTATGCTCCCAAACAGATGCTGCACAATCACATGCAGCTCAGGATGCCAGTTCCTAACATCTTATTTCAGCAAGCCTCACAGATAAGAAATTTAACACAATCTCACCCAACACAAGCTGAATCAGCCTGCAGGATTCATGGATTTTAAGGTAAGCAAGGAGAGCTATGACTATCCAGTTTGATTTGCATTGCACAGGCCAAAGAATTTCATCCAATAAATCCCACTATCAAATGAATTACTGCTTCTTTCCATGTAAGCAATCCTTAGATCCAGTAAGTTGTGGCTGAATTATAGCACATCTTGCAGGAGGGCATCCAGCTTCCTTCCATCCTATAATGCTTACAAGGCTAGGCACAGAGCCCAACAAGCCATCTCCTTCTCCATTTCCTAGTGCTGGGAACTTCATCCAGCTATGATGTGAAGGTAAGCTTGTGTTGTGAGTACTACTTCCATACCACTGGCCTTATCCCGTGCCAGAATTATACCTTTACTCAGGGAAATAAGTGTTTCTTCAGAAATGATGGCTGGGATAACAGGAAGAAATCAGTCAACAAGAGGATTGCAATCTACAAAAGAAGTTCTTCCTGTTTGGATCTTATCCCAATTGCTTTCTCAAACTTGGAGAAATTTGAAAAGTAAAGCAGAAAATGGAAGGAGGAGTGAAGACAAAATGACACAGGGCAAGCATGTGAAAATATCTCAGATTTATCTTGTCCCCCTCACTGGAAATTTTGGAAAATAAGCCCCTAGACATTAGGAGTGAGTGGTGGGTTAAACCTGGCTCACTGTGCCCGACAGGATGAGGGAGAGAGTCAGAAAAGAGAAAGTGAGAAAACCCGTGGGTTGAGATAAAGACAGTTTAATAGCAAAGCAAAAGCTGTGCACACAAGCACAGCAAAACAAGGAATGAATTCCCTGCTTCCCATGGGCAGGCAGGTGTTCAGCACCTCCAGGAGAGCAGGGCCACATCCCGTGGAACAGTGACTTGGGAAGACAAATGCATTCACTCCAAACAGCAGGACTCAAACAGGCTCTGGCTCATCTTTGGGCACCTCTCTGTGTCTACCAACAAACAGCAGCATGGCAAGAGCAGTAAATTCCTTACCTGGTGCTGGTTTTGTGGGGTAAATTTGGACACTGATCATAGCTATGTCTAGATGAATGCAGACTGAAAATGATCCTATTTATTCTACCGACAGGTATCCGAAATCAATTTGCAGCTTATTTTGTGTATCTGTTGCATCATTGCAACAAGGAATATGTCTAATAAGCAGAATCCCAACAACTCCAGGGTGGAGGAGATATTTTTGTTGTTGTAGGGGTTTGCCACTGGTGACATAAGCAAATACAAGATGTCCCAGCTGCAGCCCATTCTCCTGCCTGATTCAAGATTTTAATGTGAAAATGGCTATTTTTAGGCTGGAGCTCATTTGAGGTTGTTCTGTGCCCCCAGCATGTAGCTGATTGCTGATAACCTATTTGGGGGAGCGGGGGTGAACCAGTGCAATCTGCAAACATTACGAATCAGATTGACTAAAAAGCAGAGCAAAAGCTGCAGAGACCTTTCAGAGATTCAAGTCCGATCCCTGATACTCTGTCTTCTCTTGAAGATCCACCCTCTAGTTATAAGTGACACTACTTTCACATTTTAAATAGCTCGCAGAAAATAAAAAGGAAAAGACCCTAAAATGCTTTTGCCAGACTAGTCAATGCATTTAAGATTAAGCTGAACATTTCTATACATCAGTGACCTTTAAAATCTGTTAGGAAGGTGAGATGTTAGGATTTAGTCTCAGCCAGGTGATTGATGTTTTTTTTCAACTGCAAAGCAAAGCTATAGCCTGTAGTCTAAAGCCTATTTATAATCCTCTTTAACAGCACTTGGTATAAAGATACAACTCATTTCTTTGTGAAAATAGCCTGGCTCTGCAATAGTGTGATATATTGAAAAAAAACAAAGTAAGAACCTGGAGCTTGAGTCCAAGATATATATTAAAGAACCGTCAATAATTGCCCTGCATTTGAAGGAATTTTGTTAATACGAAAACCTGATAACATTCCTACAAAGTAAGTGTCAATAAGGGTGTTCATTCATCCACTTACTCTCGGAAACAGATTGGCAACGACAATAAACAAGAACAGAAGCAGCTTTGTGGGTGGGGCATTTGTTTCTCGGGATGCTCCCAAGGATTTATCCCACTTTATCCCACTTGCACGTGCCAGTGCAGGAAGAGCAGTCTGAGAGACAATGCCTGTGGACAGAAATGTTTAATGCAGCCCTTCACTCTCCTCAGCCTGGTCTGCTCTGCTCTTCCTGTGCTCCAGGGAAGGCGCACCCGGCTGTAAATGTACCTGCCTTTTCATGAGTTTTACCATGCAGCTTTTTCATCCTGTCCTTAGAGGGGACATGCAAAGAGGGAGAGAAGTTCTCTTGCCTTCACTGAAGTAAAGAAAAGGCTCAAATTCAACCCCTTGGCACCTGAATGTCAAGTGGAAGTCAGGACCTTGTTGTCCTGTACAACGACCCTATTATCTGCTTTTTGCCACCTCATTATCTGACCCTGGGTTGCACCTCCCACAGTAAACCACTGATAAACCCATTTTATACCATCACCAGACATTTGCCTTCCTTCTGGAAAACCACGCCGACTTTTTTTTCCCTCCTTCATTGTGATTTTTCAATACACAAGGCTGTAAATAGCGCATCAGAAAAAAGCGTCAAAAATGGAAAGCAAAATCTATTTGTTTTACTTAAAGGGATATACCTCAAAGCCTGTCCTAATGCACTTCCAGAGCGTGTCTGCTCTGAGGTTGAAGTATTAAGCACACATTATGCACTCAGGTTTCAATCCTGCCATCACTGAATTGCTTGATTGCAGTTGAGCTGCAGTAAAAATTCACGAGGAAACACATCCCTGGTGCCTCAGGGCAACTTCTGTTTGAGTTTTCCAGCGAAGGAAGAGGTGGGAGCACGGCCTGAGTTATTGCAGGCTGATCCCCGGTGCATCCAGTCCCTCCCGGCCGGTCAGTCCCCATGGATGCGCTCCTGGCTGCGCTCTGCTGTCTCCACAGCTGAACACACACCTTGATCTTTACCCCAGGCAACAGCTCCCCGCACTCAGCTACCAGCCCCCATCGCTATTTGCAAGCCTTTTCCATATTTAGTAACTAGGGGAGCTAATTCCGAGATTTTGCTCAGGGGAGTGTTAACATGAAAGGGTTGCTATTGAATTTAACAGTGTCACCTTCCTTTTGCAAGGAAACAGCAGATTTGTACAACAGCAGAGCAAAGCATTCCCTGCAATCACAGGCAAGGAGCTTTCTAGACTGTGCATGTCCCAAGAACTGGGTGAACATGAGCTAAACAAATTTAAAACCACATCAAGCTTCAGGCTCTGCAATGGAACCTCAGTTGCTCTGTCCGAATACCACCGGGATGCAACTGCAGTGCAGACCCTCGACAAAGCCCAACCAAAGATATGCCTGGAAAGGGTCAAAAGCCAAACTTAATGGCAGTGTGATCAAACCTAGGGCTTGTGTGGGCAAGGAGAAGGAAACGCTAACCAATCTCTCAAAGGAAATACTGAGTCAACATAGTGGCAGGACTGATTTTATTCTGTGTAGTCAGTCTGGAATGTCCCAGTTCCTCTGAAAGCATTGCTGGAGGAACATGGTGTATATATTTATTTTACCTGAAAGCAATACAGGAACATTTGCTGTTACATCTTGATATGAAAATGTTAACTGCTAGTGCTGCACTGCTCAGGGAAAGAAGGAGAAAGGAAAGAAAAAAGCCCGACTAGCAGGTAAACATCCCTGCTAGTGCATCTTCCTCTGCATGTCCAGCCTTTCTATTTTGGTTCTTTGCTGAAAGGAAGTACAGGACCATACCTAAGAAACATGACTGTCAGCATTCATTAAGACCAATGCTTAATCTCAGCTGACAACATCAATGTCAGAATCGTAGCTGGGAGCTGGCAGCATTTCAATAGAGGATTCTTCTGAGCTCTTACACACTACTTCAATAAATAATCCTACCGGGAAATATGGAGAGGAGCATTTAAAATGATTTTAGCTGGCACGTCACTACAAGGTTGAACCACCATGTAGTGATGTGCCCACTGCCTAATTCCACTGTGAAATGTTGAAATACAGCTTTTAGCTCCACAGAAGCATGTAGGCCTCTATTTACATGCAAATTAATGCTATTCATGTGTGAACTACAGCAGGTACTGATTCTGCCAGATGGAATAATTTGGGGATGGGCCCATTCTCTTTCGCTGAGGGCTGCATGTATTCTCACATGCTGTAGATAATTGTTGGAGTTTCTATGTCACCAGAAGTCCCAATTAAATAGCGATTTAAATAATTTACTTTTTTTTCCAAGTGAAACATGGTCATGCATGCAGTTGCGTAGACTAAAAATAATGATGGCAGTAATCACACTTCTAATGCCACTATTAGTAACAACACCATCAGCACTGAGAGAGAAGCAGGTGGCTCAGGGCAGAGTATCAGGAAACCTGGACGTGTCACTGCCCAGTGATTTTGGACATGTCATTTCATCCCAGAACCAGAGAATATGCCAAATTGGAAAGGACCCATCAGGACCAGCGAGTCATTGTCTCTTTCTTCCCTTTGTTTTCATCTGTAAATTATTCACAGAAGGCATAATACTTTAGTCAGTTCCTGAACTGAAGTAGGCAAAAAACCTCATAAATGTTACTGTGACATTTACATGCATTTTGCTGCATTAGCCCCCACTTGACCTTCACCAGCAGAGAGGGTCACTTGATTTTAATCAATGGCAGCCCCTAATTCCACAGAATTAGGATATTGAAAAGCAGTAGGTGGCTAAACTGACTGATGCAAACAGGCCTGGTTTGGCTGATGGTATTTTATTTGAAGCACTGATATGCTTAATATTTGTTCAATTATCATCAGCAGAGAAATCAAGAGATCAGTGTGTGACCCTCCTCAACATGCGGTGGCCAACTTTATATGAGGCAGCAACAAACGCAAGACCTGAGAGGAATCAACAACAGGATCTGCTGATCTATTTACAACTGGAAGCTACAAAGGATTTCTTAGCCAGTGATTTTCATTCTCTTGAAGCTGGAGATGTAGAGACAGATTTTGACAGTTCCACAAAGAAAAGGATTTAATTAAACTGAAGAAAATGAGATAAACTTTGCATAACAAAAGAAAAGAGAATACACCCATCTCACATGAAGAGGCTGGGATGGAATGTGAGGGGCTGTCCTCACCTCCTGCTCTCCTTGAAGCCCGTTCCTATGGTGTGTCCCTCGAGTCAGTGACAGAGCTGTGCCCTCCCTGACTCTGCCCAGCCCCATCCGTGTCTGCAAAGGGCATGGCAGAGTAACCACGGAGAGCAGGGGCAAAGGAGGACCCCGAGTGAAGACAATCAGCTGCACATTCACAAATCCACAAATGCAAAAGACTGGAAAGATCATAATCGACCAACCAAAAAAAACCCAAACAAACCAAAACAACAAACAAACAAAAAAACCCAACCCCAAGCCCACATCAGAAAATCTCTACATTCAGGCTAAATATGCAGCCATTGGGAAGATCAGCAGAGCCTTTTCCTTTCCCAGCTTTTCTTATTCCAGAGCCATGTCACGAGCATTCAGCTTCACTGCTCCCACCCGCTGGAATACTCCCAAATGCTCTTCCATGTCAGGGGCTCTGGAGCCAGTGGATGGGTTTGCTTCACCTGTCAGTGTTGGCGAGCACTGCAAAACACAGACTTATTGTGGAATGATTGCACTGGGAAACACAGCATCCTCTTCCAACCACAGGAAATATCTCCTTATAGTAATCCCTAATTCACAATCAAAGATATTTCTCCCTAAATATAATTTCTGAAGGGCCCTTTTAAAATAGATCAGTCACATATTCCTGCAGAAGGGAAAAGAAAAAAACCTCAACTGTGAGAATCACAGGTGAATGACACACATCTTGATACTACTGAATCTCTTTTTCTTTTACCAGAGATAAAAACAAAACAAAACTAAACTGGCAAAGTCCATTCTTGACTTTTGATTTTTCCCCATATGCTTGATTTTAGGAGACTAATTTTGTTTTGTCTTTTAAATTTAATCTCTCTTGGTCAAGTCCGTGGGATAACAATAAATCCAGAAAGTAAACAAAGGGCATTACCATGTGGCTGGTGTCCATACCTGTGATTGTTGTGTCTTCAGCTGGCTGCAGATGTTTGTGAATGGAAAGGCTGGATTTGCCTGCCCAGCCCACCAGGGGTTAATCAGCACCCCCTGACAGAGACGTGGAATCAGCACCTGCCTGGCACGTGAGACATGGAAAAAAGCCCTAACAGGACAAACAATGAGCAGCTATTCTGTGCTGCACCTTTCCACAGCCTCTAAAAACCCCTTTATTACATGAGAAGCCCACCTAGTTCTGTTCTCGGTCTCTCAGAGCGACCAAGGAGGGAGCACGAGCAATGGGAATGCTCAGGGAAAAGCTTTCCCTGCTGTGCTCAATAATTCAGTCTCTGTGACAAAAGATTTGAGCAGACTTGCTTTTAGCAGCCACTAATATGCTTCTCCTTAAAGAGTTTAATCACATTTTGAATCCATGTTTAATTTTATTTTCTAAAAATCTTGTAGTGATGAGTTTCACAAATTAATTTTACAGTTTGTGAAAAAGAACTCCCTCTTCTTTCTGTTAAATGTACTCACCAGTGAGATTGCTGGTTATGTTCCTGCACACCCATCTTGAAAAGCAGTACAGTAATAATTCCTGATGCTCTTCCCTTATATTGTTTATGATGTTATCTGCTTCCATCATGTGCATCCCTTTCATTTATTTTCTAAGCCAAGGACTTCAAATCTGTGATCTTTCCTCCTATTTTGAGCATTCTTGTTGCCTTTCTCCTGTTTTAATATTCTGCCCTGAGCATTACTTTGGACTTCTCAGTACCAAATTTTATCTGCTATTTTCTTAGTTCTGTGAGTTTAGGGTCTAAGCTTTTCAGTTTTCAGTTTTCAGTTTGAATATCCTGATAATTTTTTTTATTGCCACTACACATGAGCCTCCAGGATCTCTGATAATGTGCTGATTAGTACAAATCCCAGCTGAGAGCCTTGGAATGCTTCCCTTCAATAGAAAAGCAGTCCATGTAGTCCTACCCTTTATTTCTTATCTTTTAACCAGTATTTAATACTTTAGAGGACCTTTCCTCTTATGCTTTGACAGCTTAGTTTCCATGAGGGTGTCTCATGAGAAACCCTGTCAGGAGTGTTGAATGGAAACCACTTGGATGAAATGTTTGTTATCAGGAATTAGAATATTCATTCAGGATCAGCAACCTGTAGAATGGACTGTTTGATTTCTGGAGAAAAGGAATTGTGAATCATTTATAGGACGTTTCCTGACATTGTTTGTCAAAGTAGATGCTGCAGATGACATTAAGATATCGTCATTTCATAACTTAGCTGATGTTTTAGTGATATCTGGTGAATAATGTAACTGGTATTTTTCTCTAAGTTCTAGATAATCCCACTTATTTTTTTGTTTGATTTTTTTTGTTTGTTTGTTTGTTTTTAACTGAAAACTAAAATGAAAACAGGGATGACCTGACATTAAATAGAACAAGCTGAACTTGCCTTCCAGCACACTTTGGTGAGGCTGAAGAAAAACAAGAGCTGATGTTCAGGGCTGGAGCCCCTTGGCAGCTGCTGTCAATCCTGGCTCAGAGTGCCAGCCCTGCTCAAGGTGCAGGCAAGGCAGACAGAGAACAGCAGCCTCTCCCCTTCACTGGTGTCTGCGGCTCAGCCCTGGCAGATGCTGCAGTGCCAGGCACAGATCTGGGGACAGGCCACGCTCCCTGCCAGCTCTGGCAGCCACCCCTCACTGCTCCAGCCTGGCAGCAGCAGCCACCAGAAGCCTCACTTCAGCACTCTGCCCAGCCTGGCGCTTCTCCTCTCCAAAAAGCCTGGGGAGCACTTCAAACCCGGCGTGCTCCGAGCTGGGGCTGCCTCCTTCAAACCCCGGGAAAGGCAGAGAGGAGAGACACAAACCTGAGAGCAGGTGGGCACGGAGAATCCTCCCCGGGAAGAGCCTTCCTGCTGGCCTCTGTCCTGCACTGTCTGTGCCAGGCACCCCAGAGCCTCTCTGGTGACACTCCCAGCTCATCCTGTCACATCCCAGGGTGCTGGCATTGCTCCTCTGTGCCGCACNCAACCCAGGGTGCTGGCATTGCTCCTCTGTGCCAGGCACCCCTGGAGCCTCTCTGGTGACGCTCCCAGCTCATCCTGTCACACCCCAGGGTGCTGGCATTGTTCCTCTGTGCCAGGCACCCCTGGAGCCTCTCTGATGACACTCCCAGCTCATCCTGTCACATCCCAGGGTGCTGGCATTGTTCCTCTGTGCCAGGCACCCTCTCTGGTGACACTCCCAGCTCATCCTGCCCCAGCCCAGGGTGCTGGCATCGCTCCTCCCCAGCAGAACCCGCTCTGCCATCCCATCCCTGCAGAACCACATCCTCCCCGTGCCAGGAGGAGCTGCAGAACAGCGGAGTGGATGGAAATTCAGGCTGCTGGCACTGTGGAGGGCCCTGTCTGCTTGAGATATACGTTATCCTAGTAATTTGGAGACCTAAGCAAAGTGAGCAGAGAATCTGTATGAGTAGGCTTTCTCATCCTATTTCCTGCTGCTCAGGGCATGGAGAAAAATAATTTACCAAGGAAATGATCTCACAAAGACATAACGTAAGAATTAGTAATGTCTAAAATAAAAAAAAAAACCTTTCTGTATGTTATATTTTCTTATAATTGCATTAAAAGAATCATTTTTCATCTTGAAAAAACCAAGTTAGATTTTATTTTATTTTGTTTTATATTTTATTTTATTTTATTTCATTTCATTTCATTTCATTTCATTTCATTTCATTTTACTTTCTTCTATTTTCTTTTATTTTCTTTTCTTTTATTTTTTAATCTTGCGTTACTTCCTGATGAATAATCACATGGAAATAAAACCCAGCTTCATGTGTACCAGGCATTTGAGTGTATAGAATGTCATTGTTAATTCCCTAATCCATGCATTGCAAGATTACCAACATTAAGATTACACTTAGAAGACATCTGCAAATATTAAGGGCAGTAAAGGTCATTAAATAAAATTAACATTTCCCTGTACTTCAAGTAGAATAAAGAGTTTGAATTCCTGCTGCAGGTGTCAAGCCCACTCTACTTTGCCTCCCCAGCCATGACCAATTTCTTATGGGAAGTCATCTTTATAACAGGGAAGTGTCCTACAAGGTTTATCTGGAGCTACACAACAATTTCAGAATGAAAACTAAACAGGAAATTTTAAAGGACAACCTCCCTGCCAGTAATCTAGAAACAGTTAATGAGAGAGAATTACTGCTCCTTAACAAAATAGAGAAAGATTAGAATACTGGATGAGAACATTGTTGAAATTTTTCCTTTCTAAGGTGTTCTGTGCTGGCCGGGAGCCATTTACTCCTGCACTGCAATTGAAGAGAACATTTGCCTCCTTGGTTTTCCACTCTAATATCTCATAGCACAAGCAGAGCTTTTGTTATGCATCAGCAGCTGCCAATATTTTAATGAAAGGCTCCGACAAAACCGGTTGTCCTTTTCTTTTCATTTCTTTTAGCTGGCAGCTCTTCAGAGTTTCACTCCCCAGTTCAAACCCAGTCTGCTGCAATCTCTATCCACAGCCCTCCAGGCTCTCCCAGTATTCTCCCATTACAAACTGATTGACTACACTGTCAGAACCTCTCAACAAACTTCCCAGTTTCATTTAGTCTGCAGGATTTTGTCTTCAGCAAAGCAAATTCCCAATTCTACCCTTATCTCATATTAAACTGGAAGGAATATTTCACATCAGATGGGTTCCTGCTGAATCTAGATATATTTAGCAAAGTCTCTAAGTCTGTCTCTTCATCCTATGATCTACATTCTCAACGTGTAGGGCCTTTCTTTGCCTATTTATATAAGGTTTTAATTTTTTATATATATATATATATATATTAATTCTTGTCCGAGTGTGTATTTCTCCAACACACTTGGATACTGTGATAGGCACAAGCAAAATGTCAGGCACCTAAGTAAGCCTGTCCTTAAGACATGAAAATCTCCAGAATACATGGCTACACACTGCTCTGAACCTCAGTGACAAAAAGATCTGTGGGGTTTTTGCACTGGACTCTGCTGATGTCTCTGTTTTATACTATTGGTAACAACAGCACTTAACCAGCTTCCTTTCTGGTATGATATTCCAAGGACCTTTCAGTAAATCAGTTGCAATCGGGGGAAAAAAAGAAACCCTCGAAAGATAATAAATGTCAATTCATTTGTACAACAAGAATAATGAGGCTGATTGCAAAACACAGGTTAGAAAAAACACAGTGGAAACATTATGAATTATATTTATGACATAGAATTTAAAAGCACAGAATTTGCCCAGTTTTAAAAAATTCTGGTGAGCTGATATTTTTTTACCCATTTCTCCTGGCTTTGCTGATTTATCTGGCAGTGATATGTCTGTGGAGATATAACACTGCTTGGCGTGCTAAATAGTGTCACTTTCTTCTGATTCTGTCGAGTTTTAATGTTGACTAGCACAAGGAAATGTTAACCTCTCCTGTTCTCACTCTTTCAGTGTGATTTCTAATACTTCTGACACAATCCCTTGCATGTCCTTATTTCTCTGTAATTACATTAACACGATGATGTGCCTTCATCTGGGACTTCATCAGGATTTCATCTTGTAAAGAAAAAAAAAAGCCCTAGATCACTGAAGTAGCTTTTTTTTTTCTCATGAACCACCTTCAAAGCCTTAACCTCAATGTTTCTAGAGATCTGTCAGCTTAGAAGCAACACCTGACACCATCAAATTATTGCCATTATCACATCCAGGGCGATCACTTCTCCCTCCCCTGCCATCCCAAGGTTTTCAGAAAACAAAAAGCAGGGTGTCTTTCAACTTTGAAAGTTGTTAGCCACATGTGTGACTTAGATTTACCGAATTATTCTCCTGCAGTGTCCCAGGAAGATTTGGCAGAGATCGATTCCATCCACACCAAGGATGACACACATCAAACTCCTTCACAGATGCTTATTCACCCATCAGATTATATAACGCTGACCCCGGAATTGCTGAGAACTAAAAGGAGTAAAGAGAGAGTTGGATGTGTGTGATCTGGATGCCAGGTCATTAAGACTATTCTGGTAAGACAAAACAGAAGGCTATGATGCAGACTTTCTACCTCAGGCTATGAACTTGTCATCTTACAAGAGAAGTGAAGCCAGTCTGCCTAACTGCCTGAGCAATAAATAGAACCTCGTTCCTAGCACATAATAAAAGCAATGGACGCCTTCTACTTCAGTTTTTCTTCTTCATTCTCTCATCTAACATTGCCCTGAGCTCTTCTGGAGTGCTTGTTTAAGAGTGCTCACTGTTGATACCCATAAGCAATTAGTCGTGGTAATGGGGCTATTTTTTATGCCACAACTGTCATTTTATGTTTACAAACACAACATCAAAACTTCAGGAAGTGGTGGGACATGGCTTATTTTTTGCAACCTGAAACAACGCTGAAGATGGGAAAGAAAAATACTGTAGTTATTTCCTAAAAATTTCCCACAGCGTGTCATTAAGTAAACTGGAATGTGAGCAAACGCGGGACCTGGGTTGTTGTTGTAGAGCTGAGGTATTTCTCTGCTGGCACAGTCTAATGCTAAATATGTGTTTTACCAGATGTTCCAGTTTAAGATGGTTTCTTCCCTATGACAGAAACCTGCCTATGGCACAGGAGGCAGACAAGAGGAAACTCAGCAAGGATTCCATTTTGAATCCATGACTAACAAAGCCTAGTTCACACTGGACTATGGAGAAAGTGTTCTATGGGTGCACAAAAAATGTTTTTAGGGTTTATTAAAAAGCCTACATTGCTAAAGGACAGATATGGCACTGACTGACCTCTCCCCACCCTTGATATTCACAGAATTTAGGGCAGCTGGGCCAATTTGGTCTCCTGTATCTGGCAGGACATTAATTTCAGTTACCTTAATGCTCAGCCCAATACCCTGGTCTGGAGTGAGGCACTTTGATCCTTGACAAACCTGGGGGGACCACAGGCAGCAGCGTCCAAACCATTCTTTTATCCACAGTGCTCACTGGAGATGAACTGAACTTGAAAAGTGGTTTGCATGGGTTCTTTTCCTCTGGAAATACAGGAAAGCCACATGTTGAGGCAACTGGCTGTGCTCCTCCTCTGACTGCTGCTTTTGAGTTGCCTCAGCTTTGTAGTAATACCAAGTTGCCTTTCTTGCCAGATAGTAAAAGCTTCATTCCTGGCCATTGTGTCATGAAAATTGTTGTGTTTCTGTAGAGAAAACATTTATTACAGGCTAATATATGATCTTTTGTCTTCTGAGGAGTATGTTTCCCTTCCTATGAACGGCTTCACCTTGACTTAAATGAAAGCATGGCTTGTCCTCAGTGCCCCGGCACAGTGCATGCACTCAGCTCCAGCCCTCATTTCCATAGGTCTTTAGGCTTTGAGTTGGCAGAACTTGTGCCTTCAGTTACTGCAACAAAATTATGCTTACAAACGAGGGAGATAATCAGGTCCCTTTAAAAATCAGGTTTATGGGAACTAATCTAAATGTGAAGTTAACTCATTTTTAAAGCAGCAGCTTAAACTGTCATTAAAGCAACAAAATAAAGGCCTTTAGAGAGAAGGGAACATTAAGAGGAAGGAATAGAGACATCAGGTTACAGATAGAGTTGTTTCCTGCCCAGCAAACAAGTAGTAGAGCTAACCACTTCATCTTCCACCTCACATAAACAAGTAGTTGATGATACAATAAACACAGCAAAAGTGAATCTCGGTACTGCAAATGGCTTTATGCCAAAGTGCAACAAAAATCAGGCGCTGGGGCTGGATGAGCTCTTTACAAACAGGCAAGTTAAGACTGCAATATTGCACAAGATCATTTAAAGCCTCTAAAAACCCCTTAAAATTTCTCTCCCTCTTTCACTGGCACTTTAATAAGGCAATTCCCAATATTTGACTTGTGGAATAGCCTGGAATATAACAGTTGTATCAGCAGCCTGTAGCGAGGAGGTTCCTTATTGGCCCTGTGTGCACATTTGAAACCCTCTTTGTACCACGATGAAAGCCGTACCTATTCCAGGGCTTATTTGCACAGAGGGAGTAGTTAAAAGTTTTGATTACTGGGACTGCAGATGGTGGGGCTGATTCTGGGAGTAGCAGGCTATTCTCCCAGTCCCCAGCATCTGGAGACCACTGGCACCCGTTTTTTTCTGAGCTAAATCCTTTTCATCTGATAACAAATCTGTGACTCACATTGTTCACTTCAGCAAGCCAGCACAGTGTCACATCAGCTTTGTCCCCATCTTTAAATATATTCATGCCATCTGTCTCTTGGTCTCAACTGGTGAAACAATTGCAACGTAGGTTACGTACAATCAATTCCCAGTTGTTCTGAACAGCTTGAGATGTCTCACATCTTACTCAGTGGCTTGTGGAAGAGACTGGTAAATGACTTTTTATAGGAAGATGATCGGTGTAGGATTCCCTTTGCAGACATTTCAGATGGCAAGAAGTTCAGATTTTAGCTTGATATCTTTGCACTTTTTCTCCATATGGTTTTGGTTTCTCTTGCAAAGAAATGTGTTTGTCTCCATATGTCTCTTATCTTGAGTTTTCGGTGTCATCTTTAATTAGAAATTGAAGATCAGTTGGTTTGATTTATATCAGTATTTGTCATTGCTGCTATTGTCTTTCAGACAATCACATTCAGATGTTAATGTCAGATTGAAATTATTCTTTATAGGGTCATAAATATGAAATATGCAATTAAAACGTTGCCATTTTGAAACAACAGAGTGTATGACAGAGCCCTGCTCACGGTGCCTCAGTCAGCGCTGTCCTTGTGAGAGAGCACTGTGAATCTCTGTCACTCAGACCTGCCCCAGCCAAACATAGATTAAATCTGGGACTGCAGGTGCGACACGGTTCAAATTCAGACACCGGGGGAGTTAAATTTGCTCTCAGCTCTTGTGATCATGATGAAATTGTCAAAGCGCATGATGACGCATCGCCCGAGTGGAGAATGTAGGTGGTCCTGGCTGGAAGCTGGGGCTCAGGAGCCGCTGGGGGCCCGTCCATCCCTGGGAATGCACCCAGGGGAGCAGAGCGCTGCTCCCTGGCAGCACACAGCTGCCCCTGCTGGGCATGGAAACCTAACCATCTACTGAGAGGAAGGTGGAGACTCTGGAGAAGCACAGGCCTGAACAGGCAGGCCAGCACTTGTTACACAGGTTTGTAAGCAAAACCACCCTCGTCCAAATTCTGTTTCTGAAAGTACATAATATTCCTAATTTTTTTTTTTTTAGCTTGAAAAACTTCCAGCTTCCTCATGAGGTTACTCCACACTAACCTGTGGGTTCTAGTGACAATAGGTAGGTCCTTGCCTTGAAGCCTCTGCAAAGAACTGGGATTTGTCTTTTTCTTTAAATGAAAGGAACCTGAACAAATGTATAACTTCATTTTGGTAGGTCCTTTCTTCACCCTGTGCCTGTAACCAGCATTCCTCTCTCATAGGGAACCCTCTCCAGTAACTGAGGTGACCCTTTTGTTCTGCTCCACACGAGCACAGGTAGCGTGAGAATCTCCAGCATCCCCTCATTACCTCTCCCAGAGGTGGTAATGGGCCCTCAGATAATCCATAAATAGTGCTCAGAACTGTGTGTGAGGAGCTGTACACAAAAGAAGCCTTTTACAATGGAGCATAAACCAAGGTATTTGATTAATCCTGCAAATCAGAGGAACAAATGCTGTGTCCTCCTGCATTCCAGCTACTGACACGTTGTCTTCAAGCTAGTTATTGGAGCTGGTTATTTCCACTACTCCCACGTTCCCAGAGATCAGTTTGCCATCAGGAATGGCTGCAGTGAGTGTTCAGAGCTGTCTCCAGCAGGGAGTAAATCCCTCTTCCCCACAGCCCCTCACAACACGAGGCAGGGAATAGGGAACCTCAAGGCTCCTGGAGGAATAAGGCAAAGCAAGAATTTGGCAGGACTGATGGCATGGAGGACAGACAGGTCCCTACAAGGTAGGGAGCAGGTAAAATACTCATTTTAGCAAACTGCTAGAATTCCTTAGATGCAGAGGGAAGGACAGACACAAATTCGGGCACAAACTGCCCTACTGGCTCCTCCATCTGTGATCAACAGCATCTGGAGAGATGATAAATACCTTTGAGAAATGGCCAGGCTCTATTCTGTGGGAATTTTATTTCTGTCTAACATTTTTGATCATTCAGTCCAGTTTTAAAGTGGAATTTCTTCTGCTCCCAACCATTCTGGGAAACCCTGGTTTTGAGACAAGATATCTTGGAAATTGTACCACCTGAGATGCTTCAGCTCTGTGCAGGGCTATGAGGACATTGACCACAAAATAATAATAATAATATCTGAAGCACTGCTTCTGGACACTGACCTGAGTAAAATCAGTCACATTTTTGGAAGGCACCCAAGTAGTTTTAGCCTCCATATTTTCTTCTCTCCTAGTAGGTAAACTGAGAATAAATCAGGGTCTTTTATTGCGGTGCGAAAGAAACAACCTGTTACATTGAGCTTCGTGGGTCAGTGCTTTGATGTCTGTGCCAGTATAAATCTGAGCTAAAATGTATTTCCTAACTACACCGGGAGAACAATAAAGAATGTGAAGGGAGCTCAGAGGATAAGTAGACTCAAACATGAATAATGAGATGGGCTTTCAGTGGGCATTGCATCCATCTGCATGAATAAAATAGGTCTGCTTTGGATTTGCTTCCATCCCAGCCAGGGGCAGCACTGTCCTGGGAGGAGTGGGACCCCTCGGGGTGTCACCTGCTGGGCACCTGCAAATTTCTGCTGGAACAAACTGGTGCAAGTACAGCTGATGAGGGGAAGGGAGCCACCTGCTCAGCCCCTTGTCATTTGCACCTCTTTCCCCACCCCACGCCTGAGCGGCATCTCACCTCACTCCTGGAGCTCCCCGGAAACATCCTGGCTGAGAAAGAGGGAGGCACGGTGAGAAGACATTCGGGAATTTGTCTAGTGAACCGCAAGAAGGGTCAGTGAGATTGTGGAGACATAAAGTTTATTGAGAGGCAAATTAAAATGCAAAATATGGAGGACTCATACTGCAATGTCTCCAGTGAGAAGTCCAGTGAATATCAATCTAAATTAATTTTGGCCTCTTTAATCAATCATTTCTTCATGAAATACAAATAAAGCCACATCAGTATGACATGTTATTAAGGAAGAAAAGACAGTTGCCCTAAACGTCAGGTGACAATTTACATAAATGTCGTTTGAGGCAGCAAGGTTAAGACCTCAGGCAGAGCATTATAATATTCTAAAGATCATCAGCAACTTCACTGTATACAAACCAAGAAACAAAGAGAATTGATGCCCTGGAACCAGGGGGTGCTGGAGGAGTGAGAGAGAAGGAATTTAATTTGGCATCTCTGCAAATCTTAGAGAGTTTTTAAAGCATAAAAGGCATGTAAACAAGTCATCAAAATAAAATGGCCTGAAAGAAGAATATTTAGTGTATCTTTTTTTTAAGAACTATGATCCTCAAGTCATCCAAAAAGGTCTCTTTTTGTAAAAGATCTGTGTAACTAAGGTTTATGGTTGGTGTATTTATTATATTATAGCATCACTGGGACAGGATTTGTACTACTGAAACTCCCAAGTCATCAGATGGAAGTGTTATGTCACACATGTTTGCTATAGAGGAATTTCACATGGAGAATTTTATTTTCTAAAGAGTGGAGAGATGGAAGGAGACTGATTTCCTAGGGATAAACTGAGCATGACTGGTTAAACCCTGATTAAAGCTCAGGAAATGCCATTCACAGCCAGTGCCCAAGCCAGTGCCCAGCCCAGCTCTTGCACCTCTCTGTCTCTCATATTCACCACGGGTTTTCTTCACAGAAAGGTCACTGGATCACACCAAAGTCTCACTCGTGGCCAATTGCTCTCATCAGGTCTCTAATGTGTGTTTTGCTTTCCTTCCCTCCAGCCTGTTTATCATTTATTCCCATTCTCCTGTATGAAAAAAATGAACAAAGACACTTTCTAAAGGCCATTTCACAGCTTTAGGGAGCTGTATTCAGGAGAGTAATGTGTGATCTAAGGCAAGCTGAGGAGCATTATTTTCCTATCACCACCCCACAGATGATGGGGAGTGACAGATTACATGCCAGTCACAGCACACTAGGCAAGGGGCCAGGCTGCCAGGAGTTCTGTCCTTTCTGGCTCCAGCCAAAGCATTGTTGAGAATGAAAGAATGATTTATAAATAGCTCACACTGAAGTCAGTCTATCATAGAGGCTGCAGATCTGCCTGGTCTTTATTCAGGCTGTTCAAGATGATGTCTGTACGCTCTGTACGTGCAGGTGCTGCATACAGAGCCTGCAAGGATCATGTCCCAGAGCTCTTCCCTTCCTAGCTGTCACCTTTCTTTGCAAGAAAAAGAAAACCTACTGTGAGCACATTAACTTCACTCCCTTCATTCCCTTTTAGCTTCCCTCTCATTTGATAGATTCCACATTAATTTGTACTCTCTTAGAAAGACTTTTTTTTTTTTTTTGAATTCAAGTATCTGTCCTTTCTCTGAAAAACTGACAAAGAAAAAAGAACAATAGCTTATTAGCAATCATGTTAACAGATCTCCCACAGAAAGTGTAATATGGAGAGCTAGGATTCAGTGACAGAAGTGAGCAGAATCTTCTGCCAAAACTGAACTGAATCAGACTGGAGCCATCACAAATGAATCATTATTCTCTAACCTTTCCCCGGATGTTCACACACAAAAATGATATGTTTTTTCAAGACTTTCTGCTTATTCTATGAAATGAAACCTATCTAAGTCAAAGTATGAGTATCCTCAGTCTGATGAGAGAATTTGTTAGCAGCCCCAGTGGGCCCATGACACCTTTACGCAGACTTCTTACAACTTCACCTGTGGGCAGAGCCCAGAAGGCAACCCCATCCCATCCCATCCCATCCCATCCCATCCCATCCCATCCCATCCCATCCCATCCCATCCCATCCCATCCCATCCCATCCCATCCCATCCCATCCCATCCCATCCCATCCCATCCCATCCCATCCCATCCCATCCCATCCCATCCCATCCCATCCCATCCCATCCCATCCCATCCCATCCCATCCCATCCCATCCCATCCCATCCCATCCCATCCCATCCCATCCCATCCCATCCCATCCCATCCCATCCCATCCCATCCCATCCCATCCCATCCCATCCCATCCCATCCCATCCCATCCCATCCCATCCCATCCCATCCCATCCCATCCCATCCCATCCCATCCCATCCCATCCCATCCCATCCCATCCCATCCCATCCCATCCCATCCCATCCCATCCCATCCCATCCCATCCCATCCCATCCCATCCCATCCCATCCCATCCCATCCCATCCCATCCCATCCCATCCCATCCCATCCCATCCCATCCCATCCCATCCCATCCCATCCCATCCCATCCCATCCCATCCCATCCCATCCCATCCCATCCCATCCCATCCCATCCCATCCCATCCCATCCCATCCCATCCCATCCCATCCCATCCCATCCCATCCCAGCATCTTGTGATGCCCCCAGCCGTGCTGTCCTGTAGCTGAACACAGCTACCAGGAGGTGTCTCATTTCCAGGTAGTGACAGGGGACACTGGTGTGGAGCCAGCTGCAAGACACCTGCAGCAGCATCCCCTGTTTTGAGGTGACCCCTGAAACGCTGTGGTGTGGTGTTTTTACATGAAAAGGGCCTGAAATAGGACTGGCTTTCTAATGTATATCTTCACCTGGTGTACTTTTTAGTAACTTCTCTGAAATTAACTTTCTGCGTTATCCATTAAACTCATTCTTGGCACTGCCAAAGGGAGAGAAGATGAATAAGGGATATTTCTTTCAGAAGAGAACTCCTAAGCTACAATAAAATTTTATTGCCAAAAGTGAAACCAGAACAGATTGGAAGAGAATCTGTGCCCACTGAAGAATTTTTTTTTTAAATTATCACTAAATATCATTTATCCTGTTTTAATCTTATGCACGGAACATCATTGCTCCTGATATATTGACCAAGAATAAAACCTGACAAGTTACTCAGGAGCTGAAGGTGTAAGATGAGGACTAATAAATTATACATATGTTTTGGGCATAGCTGAAATCAAGACAGTATGGGCCTAAATGGGTACTTACAGCTACCAAAAGCATATAATCTGAAATTTTCAGCCATGTACCTTCTGTCTGTTCTGCGTGTATGAGCAATGACTGCCCAGGATATCAGTAATGGTAAAAAAGAGAATTGCACTGCAGCTCATCACGTTGTTTGTGGACTTATTCCTTTGGGGTGGGAGAGGAAGATAGAGAGACAGAGAGACAGACGTGTGGGGTGCAACATGCTTGTTCTACCATCTACACCCATAAATCCCTGAGGCAGACAGTGCCTCTTGCCAGTGGAAGGGTGTGAATGAAACCCTGGCTGCCATGGAATGGAGGGGTCCCCACATTAGCTTCTTTACAGGATTAATTTACCCTAATAAAACCTCCCCACAATCAAAGGCTGCTTCTAATATCTGCCATGGAGGTTTTATAGTTATCTCTTAATGCCACAGTCCTGCACATCAAATCTATCCCACGTGGAAAATGGATCCAGCTCCTCTCCAGTATTGCAGAATTCACATTTCAGTGTTTGTGGTGTTTTTCCACTAAGTGTGGGTCTGGTTCTGGCAGTGCTTCCTACCAGGAGCAGTGTGGGGACACAACCAGGACAATTCTGTGCTCGCACTGCCTGCCCTGTTTCCTGTTTTGTGCCTGCACCGGGTGATGCTGAGCTGGCAAACACCAGGAAGATGGTGACAAGCAGCTCTTTGTGCAACAGCTGAAAATAGATCTGTCTTAAAAGAGAGCCTAAGTGTTATTCATTGATCATGTCTGTTATTGTCTACATAAATAGAAGCAGCTGATTGCAAAAGTCCTCCACTTTGGGAAAATGAGGATCACGCTGCCAGTTTAAGGCCAGATTGCACATGGCTGATCAGCAAACTAAAGGCAGAGGAGTGGGAAGTGCTCTGCCCCAAGGCAGCAGGATATTACATGAGTTTTGTGGCTGATCTCCTCCGAGGGGTTCTTCCAAGCAATTAAAAGTCTAGGGAAACTTTTATTTATTAAGAATCTGCATAGTTCATGAACTTGAACCCTGAAAAGCTGTTTTACATGGGTAAATAGACAGTTACCTTGAAGTCATTGGCAGGAAAAATAGAAACTGTGTTAGCAAGGATAACTAAGTCTCAGAAATCTGGGCATGAAATTAATCAGCAGCAGAGTTCTAAAGCTTCTGTGCTGCTGGGTGTTCATATTATGGGCATTGGGAGTGGCAGTGTCCAAGGCCAGGTTGGACAGGGCTTGGAGCAACCAGGGATAGTGGAAGGTGTGCCTGCCCATGGCAGGGGGTGGAATGGGATGAGCTTTAAGGTCCCTTCCCACCCAAACCATTCCATGATTCTGTGATCCTAGGACTACTATTGCAATAACCGGTTACAAATGAAATTATTTGATTGGGTTATTTACCACTCCTGTGGTCATTTTTCTCCCACTGCTCCCCTGACCAGAGGAGGCACTTACAAAGTTTGGCAGTGAGCCTTCATTGTGAAGACTGAAAATTTAATTAAAATTCTACCTGTTTTTTTCTTTAACCAATAACCTTATTATTGCTTTGTCTCAGACAATAGGCCTGCGATTTTCCCTGAATCTTGACACAAGATGAATTCTAAAGGTTGTTAAGTGCCCCTGAAATCACAGCAGGCATTTCTTGCAATGAATCCAAAATATAATTATGTTTTACTCTGCTCCTTCAGCCTTTACAGTGGTGGGAGGTCAGGACCTGCCCTACCATCAACTGGAAGATGCAGAGGGTGAACTTGGCTTGCAGAAGGAGAAATGTA
The DNA here is from genome assembly GCA_013397845.1 of Melanocharis versteri. Taxonomy (NCBI): domain Eukaryota; kingdom Metazoa; phylum Chordata; class Aves; order Passeriformes; family Melanocharitidae; genus Melanocharis; species Melanocharis versteri. The sequence goes on along the minus strand of VZTG01004864.1, from coordinate 486,877 downwards.
GAAAACATTGGGTCAGGCATCTCAGCACTTCTGAGAAGCCCGCCAGGGGCCCAGCAACATCATTTGCAGACAAAACACTTTTAAAAAAAATCTTCCTTCAATGTTTTAGACTCCCTTAAACCTACAGCATAAAGGACCATATTGTCAAAAATTAAAACAAATATCTTTCGTCTTAGCGTCCTCTGAGTCAAGCTATTCTTAGAGGAAGCATAAAAAATGGAAAAGAAAAGAAATAAAAGCTGTACCACTTATCTCTTTAGTGTATAGAAATAGCAGTGCTAGGCTAATCCAAATATTACTTAGCCAGATCCTGGTTTGATATTCCAATGGTGCCTATAGTTCTGAAACAATATTTTAATATTGAATTCCCTAAATAATTATTCACTGTAAAATATATTCAGTCCATAGAATTTTTCCTTTTATTTTCAGGGATTGAATCTGGAAGTCCTTATTAAGGTAAGATGCTGCAGAAATCCACAGGGTTTACCTGAGTTAAGAGCTCAGGAACTGGTCCTGCATATGCACATAAATTGCTTTGGGAGCTGGAAGATTGCAATGTAACAAAGGAAGAGTCCATAATGCATGCAGGCTTCTGACAGTTTTTGCAAACATCAAGGAATATGACACCTACCCTTAATATGTTTCTGCTCTGATTATGAAACGCAGACTGCAAGGAGTCCATCTTTGCATATGCCAGATAAATCAGTTTTCCAACCTGAGCTGCCTGGCATTTCTTTGAGTGGATGATGAACTTGTTAAAAATGAAATAGAGAGTAATGGGTACTTATAATTTAAATGAACCACTGCATGCAAAGTAATTTCTTTAAACTATCTGCCAGGTAAATCTTGAAACACCAGCATGACATATTTGAAAATTTAAAATTGTGAACATATATTATTTAAATATGAGTACCATTAATTGAGATTCAACAGAGTACAATTCGTTGTTTAAAGGGAAAAATCCCAAGATGCCTGTGCAACAAAAACTTCCAAAGTCAAGAGAAGTTACATCTCTGCAGATGGAGAGCAGGCTGCAAAGGTCCCAGTCTTCTCTGTCAGACAGGCCAACCTAATATTTACCTTCACCAAATTGCAAGGAAGAACTTTCAAACTTTGTATGGTGGAGGGAAATGTTACCTACCTCACTCTCTAGAGACCTGCTGGTAGGCAGGCTACAAAAGGCTCAGGAAGGTGAGCTGTGCTGCTGCCCAGGGCTCGGGGTGTGATGTCTGCGAGCTGCTGGCAGCAGCTGCAGCAACGCTCAGTGCTCGCCTCGCCAGAGCTGGGTCAGTGCAAAGACAGCCTGAAACACCTCGCTCTAAATGCAGCCTGACAGATCTGTGCCTGGCCAAAATCGTTTATTTTCACTATAGACAGTTCGGATTCGAATGGAAAAGTTTTCCCTGTAAGAACAGCATGTCCTTTTAGGAAGATCTAGATAAGAACACAGGGTGATGAGGCTGGTTGGCTGGAAAGGATTTGAGGTGGGGAGTTTGTGTTCGGGGAGATTTTCTGCAATGTTGCTTTACAATCAAATTTCCATCAGCCCTAGCGGTAAAACCCAGGCATATTTTCTCCATAGCTGAGTGAAACAGCCAAGGCATTATGATGAGCAGCTGTGCAGATGCATCAATCTGAGCAAGTTCTGTTCAGGTCTGACGTGAGGATGGGCGAGGTGGAGATGAGTGGTTTTTGGCTTGCAGGTATAATCTCCTTCCCTCTGAAACTGTGAATCAGTGCTTTGCAGTACCTCAGGCGCCCTCCTGAGCTCATATGACAAAAACTAAACACACTGTGGGATGCAGTTCCAGCACAACAGCAGGATCAGGCTCTACGTGGCTGATGTATCATGAATTTATCCTGGTGGGATTGTTAATTATGTCTAATATTTGCGACATCTTTCCAATACCACAAAATGCTAAAAGGTCAGATTGCTGATAGGTGGGTTAAGCCAAACATCCTTGTCCTAAGAAGTGTTTTTTCCATGGACATTCCTTCTTCTGAAAGGGTGAGAGGTTGAGAGCTATCATGGGTTTAGCTCAGGAGCATCACTGAGACTGAAAACAGCAACGAGGGAAAAAGAAAAATGCAGTGTGTTCAACACAGCACGTTTAGAGATTTTAAAACTCTGTATTTCCCTTGGCCAGACCTAAAGCAAAACAATGTTATGTTCTGCTATGGCTTCATCACTGGGAAATCAGAGAGGATTTTTAAAGTGCATTAAGCAATAGGATGGGGTCACACGGGGACTGATGCTAAATTGAAGAAAATTGAGAAATCTGTTCTTTAACTGCGGCTTTGCGTTACATTTGAACTTATTCTTCCCATGGCGATTTTGCAAGCCTTGCCTCATACTAAAAATAATTAACCTAACACTCAGTAATGCATTTGAAATCAATGAAGTTAAACAGGTATACAACTGGTGTAACAAGTATCACCTGTTAGTACAAATGCTGAAATTATTTGGGTTGCTTTATGTCAAGGGGTAGTATCTCATTGACTTCCATGAGCTTTGAATAAAGCTTTAAAACTCTCTGTCTCACTAGACTTTGGATTTGTTTAATGAGAACAAAACAAGATGGTTCCACTTAAATAAATGGAGCTACACCTGGAGAAAATTAAGGTAGAATCAGAACAGGGATTACTGAAATTATGTTTCTGGCAATCACAATATAAGGGTTCAAAATCAATTTCCTATTATGGCCATTCTGGAGCAGCACTTTCCTTTTGTTTTTTTCTTCGTAAATATTTTTAATAAAACAAAAGTATTTTACAGGTATCATTCATATTACAAAAACCAATTGGATTTACAATTTCTTTTTATTACCACTAAGAGCACACTAAGTGAAGTTTTAGATGCAGTGTAAGGCCATAGAACAACAATAATCTTATTTTTATAGTCCTAAACATGTAGAATAGCTTAGGCTTTCTTCTGTTTAATACAGCCAAGGCATTGCACTTGGTAAAGGCAGATATTGACTTGCTCTTCCCTTCGTGCTTCTAAAAACAAAAGGGATTAGGCCAATTCTTCAGGTTGCACAAGCCCTCTACACTTTCAATACATTTCAGCTACAAAGCTGTGCCTGCTGTATTCAGCTTTCTCAGGCCCAATTACAATTGTCAGAAATGCAGCAAACGTGACAGGCGAAGTCACCCTAACAGAGAACATTTCAAGAATATTTAGGTATTTTCCCAGTTCACTGCTTGGCGTTGTTTATACTCAATGCCCATCTTTCTGTTTCCTTCAGTGGCCTTTAAACCAACTCTTTGAAGACTCCACTAGCTGAGACCCTGTGGGAAAAGCCAGCTGAGTCAGGTCAGCTAAGACCCTTTGCTGGAATAAGCTGTTAAATTAAGTTTTTTGGGGGGGAAATGATATTCTTGGTATAAATAAACCCCTGCAAACTCAACATTATTGGAACAAAAGAAGACTAACAAATCAGTAAATGCCAGACTGGAGGCAGGATTGCAGGTTGAACAGGCAGAGCCTTCTATGTTGTCACAGGAGATTGGAAATGTGTTTGGAATTGAAAGCTGCCAGAGGAGTTTGCACTCTGTGAGCCAGGGGGGTGCAGGAAATCAGGATGTGGGTGTGCACAGAGCCTGAAGAGCCCCAGACTGACACAGGTGTCACCTGAGCAGGAAGGCCTGGGAATCCATCTGGAGTGCCATCCTCTCTCCCTAACATTTTCATCTCCAAAGCACAGGATATTTTGCAGTTCTGACTGGATGATTGGCGTGAGGAAGAGGACATAAGCAAATCAGAGCGAGCTCCTAAGGTCACCTGCTGGGAAGGTGTCATCAGGGAAATTGCCACACTGAAGCTGCTGCTGGGCAGTTCAGAGCTTGCTGTCCCTTTGCAAAGGACTGTTAGGCTTGATTGTGCCTTTCCAGGTGATTTCACAGCCGAGGGATGGCACTGATGAACAGGGAAGGGATTAAATGCAGGGCAGCTGATGAGAGCGGGACCTGATGAAGATGATATTTCTACCAGTCCCTGTATTTGACACGTTTGTTCAAACAGAATTACAGGAGAGAGTTCTACTCTTTTGTAAGCTCTGTTTGATTGGTACAATTTGTGTTTAACATCTGCCTTTGATTTCCTGGCTTTATAAAGTGACTCCCATGGCTCCTATTATCCAGCCCAGGCACACCACTAAGCTAAAACTGGCAAGGTGGGAAGGGCAAGATTGAGGCTAACAGCAGAAAGCCCTGCCAAGTACAAACTACCTGATCTTTAAACAAAGAAAGCAACTGACAATCTTTTATATACATGCTTGCATGTATATTTTGCCATTAAACTTGACAAAAAGTTTGTCACAGGAAGCAAAAAGTGCGTGAGCAATGTGCCATTGCTGTATTTTGAAGTGTGTGCTTGGGGGAAATTGCTGGGAGACAGTAGGGGAATGTCACTGTTGAGAAATGGTTGGCTTTGTTCACAGCTGTGTAATTTCCAAGCTGATTGATAGTCTACACACAGACGGAACAAATATGTGTTGTCCTGAAACCCTGAACTTTCTTTTTGTTTCCTTTTATATTATTTTTTTCCAGTGTAGGAACCCCAGAGTGCAAATGTAATTTCCCACTGCTAAAGTAGAGCCCCCATAACGTCACTCGTGTCCACCATTCTTACCCAGGAAATGGTTTCTTCAATTATTAACAAAAATGTTCTCCACATATTAACAAAATTGACAACTCAAACATTTCCTCAAGTGGCAAAGGGGGATATTTTTGGATATAACTTTTGTTTATCATATTATTGTGTTACAGTTTAGCCCTAAGAATCAAATGAAATTAAGACACCGATCATCTACTACACTGAAGAAGTTCTACAAATGGTCCATGGACTCAAATAGTTCTTGAGTCCATGTAAAAGGGACACAAGTACTGCTCCTTTTAAGATGAGTCCCATCATTCTCAGGGACTTGTTGTAGTCCTCTGAATGCTTCAGCTTGTGCTAGTAAGAGTCGTGAGATGGTGACTGAAACCAGTGTCCAAGGGACAGAACGTGGAAATGTAAAATTTAGAAAATGACATGAGAGCAAAGTACAGCAAAAAGAGCAGTGAAGGCCTGGAGACCGTTTCAGAATGTTCCCCCTGTCCAAGATATTTATGTCTCTAACAACAGTTCCTGATATCAGTAAAATCACAAGCAGTGGCATCCGAGATAAAACTTGAGAGCCAGGGACTGAAGTGATCTATTGGCCAGATGCCACTCCTGCTCCTGCACATCTGTGCTCATCAGTGTGCTCCACTAGAGTGACTAAATCCAGAACAACTCCACCGGCCCTATTTTTAATTAAACATTTATTAATAGAAAGTTGTAGATGTTACTGACATACGATGAAAGCAGGGATGGTCCACTCTATATCATTCCCCATACAGCTGGTTCATTGTGTATCATTTTGATAATCTATAAAATGTTCTTTGCAGTTTTTGTCCTGAGGTAATTTATAATACAGAATAAGTCATTGTTATACCATAATTGTTTATATCCACTATGTTGGTGACCTAATCTTCCAGAACTACTTAAGCAGGCACAACAAACATATAGCTAGTAAAGCTTTAAACTCATAGAAATATAGAATCATGGAGTGTTTTGGGTGGGAAAGGACCTTAAACCCCATCCAGTGCCCCCCCTGCCGTGGGCAGGGACACCTCCCACTGTCCCAGGCTGCTCCCAGCCCCAGTGTCCAGCCTGGCCTTGGGCACTGCCAGGGATCCAGGGGCAGCCCCAGCTTCTCTGGGCACCCTGTGCCAGGGCCTGCCCACCCTCCCAGGGGAAGAATTTCTTCCCAATATCCCATCTAAACCTACTCTTTCCGTGTTTAAAGCCATGAATGTTGCACATACCTAGTGAGGAAAATGCTGATTTACTTGAGACTTGACGTCAGTCAGTCTGGGATTTTCTAATTAATGGTAAACTAAATATACCCAAAGATAAAGATTCTAAAAATGTTGTCTACTTTCCATCGCCCTTCATACATCAGAATCCTGGTCTTGAAAAAGAAAAAAAAGAATTTCAAGAAATTCTGTGTCTTTGTGCTTAATAACATTGTCTCTTTCTTCTTAGAAAAAGGCTTTTGTGGAAAAATAACTCATGTATAAGCCACTGTACTTTGTTATTCCAGAAGGAGTTCCAGTAAGAATGTATGGTTTGTGTTTGCCTTTAAATTTTCTTTTTTTAAGAAGGGCTGGGTTGCTGTACTAATAAAGCTCATTGTTTAAATGTTTCAGTGTGCCTTTTGATCTAGGGCCAGCCATCACTAGGTTAACCAATTAATATGCACAAAGCAACGACGTGACAGCAGGCACTCACCCTCAGCTGTAATTACCCCTATTGTGATATAATATTGTTGGAATTCTGTGTCCTAATTGCAGGTGTCGGGGATCTGGCAGGTCAGATTTTCAGAGGAGGATAAATTGGTGTCATGGAATGTGGGGAGCACTCCTGGAGCAGCTGGAGAGCTCAGTCCTGTGTGCAGCAGAGGGGGTGGCACTGGCAGGGGCTGCTCCCTCCTCCAGCCTGGTCCTGTCACCTGCCACCAACCGAGGGCTCGCCTCTGCCTCAGCCCCGGCTCCAGCCTGAGATGTGAAGAAGACAAATTCCTGCACTGTTCACCAGTACTTCCTCCATAAAAAGCCCCCAAGCCAAAGCAGTGAAACGCCTCTTCACAAGCTCCACATCGTTTGTATGCTATCAGAGCAAGGTGTGGAGAGCTACTCTCCTTCCTGCCTTGGGAGACTTCTGCTAACAGTAATGTAAGTTTTCTTTCCCCAGCGCAGAAAGGATGGCCAGGTCACAGGACTGAATAATTCTTATTCAGATTGAAAAAACACCTTTTTCGAGAGAAAACTCTGGGACAAGTTCTCTCTGGGAAGCCATACATTTCCATCTTGTCCTTACTGTGTAAAGGATAAAGGTGTGCAATCTGCTCCTCACTGCCACTCCCCCAGGCTAATGCAGATGAAGAGAGAGCTTGGAGCAGTTTGTGAAATGGAGGATGATGTAAAATTGAAAGAGGCAGTTCAGATGGGACAAAACACAAAGGAATGAATGAAAGAGAGAAAGGATGACGGGTGATGTGCATGAGGATAATATTTATTGTATATTCCTCTTAAAAGGACTTCATAGTGCTCTGTGCCTCCTAAAAAGTCTCAAGAGGTTTTTGGCAACACCCAATTGTGCCATAGTTTGGGAAATAACTCGAGAAAAAATGCCATATTTCTGCCTTTCTAAGGCAGTTAAATTATTCATATTGGCAATGTAACTAATGAAATGAGAAATGAGAGACAGCGTTGGCTCTAGCACAATTCCAATGCTGATGGATTGGTCATCCTTAAGAAGGGATTGATTCATTTTATCCCAGAGTGATGCTCACCACCAGTTCATTCCCCTGAAAACAGAGGTGTGAAGGTCTAAATATCACCTATGAGAAAGCAAGCAATTAGCATCTCCAATACAGAACTCTATTAATCTCATGGCTACAATATTCAAGCCCCAAACGATTTACTAAGATGATGTATCTCTATTTAAATCTAAAAAAAAGAAGAACTCTATATCAACCTGGCAACTTGTAGGGGTGTGGTTAATAAGAAATACACGTATTTACGGGGAGCACTTGGCTTTTATATAGCAAAATGCCCAAGGATAATATTGCCTCCTGATAATCACATCCCATGCTGGGTTTTATTGCTTATAATTCTCACTTTCTTATTAGAAAAAAACATCTTCCATTAAGTTTTTTATATTATCAACCAGCATAGACAGTAACTGAACCTTATCTCCTGTCTTCAAAGTAATTATTAGGAGAGTTCAATTGTTGGTTTAGAAATCAATTATTTAGAAAACTCTCTCATTTTAGTGCTTCTCTAAAAGGGCTGGGGTTTATGGTGTGCTTGCATTTTGCTTGCACAGCAAAGCGAATTCCCCAAATCCATCTGTCAAATTTGTGTGCTGTGCAAATACATTTGTGGAAGTAAACAGGAATGTGTCTGAAAAATGATTATTATATCCAAAACCTAATAGCTGAAACTATACGAACAACTTTTAAAATGCTTTCTTGCTGTGGCATGTGTTGGGGAGCAAGTTTAGGTCCTTGCCCTAATTCCCTGGTTTATGTAGCATGATTTTGTCATGAGGGAAAAGAATCACAACCTCTAACGCCATTCACGGGGCAGAATGCAGGGGGACTATGGCTGTGACATCTTAGCATCTGGTGAAAGGCTGGGTCCCAAACTTGGCTTTCACTGAGTGATGGAATTGTGCTGTTTTCCTACGGTTCAGAATCCTGCAAGAGGTAAAAGTGAAGACATTTTCATCCTTTGTTGCTTTTTCTACTTTAAGGCATCCTTCACTTTTTAATATTGGTCTGGAAATATTTTTCCTGAACTTTATATAACTGACATGTTCATAAGTACTTCTGACCTGATATAAGAGAGAAAAAATCATGGCAAGGGTAGTTTTGCACTGCAACGGGAGTCAAATAAAGGAGTCTCCAAACGGTGGAAGTTCTCAAGTCAGGCCTGGTCTGGTTCCCTCCCAGCCAGACCCTTCCTGTGGTTCTGTGAAATGTTGATGAGGCAGCACAAACTCTCTCCAGAAAGGAACTCCCAGCTCTCTGCGCCATGGGACTTTGGCTGCTGACTCTGCCATCAGCATTTCTCAGAAAAAAAGGATACGAACCAAATAAGTAATAACTTACCTATCCCTAAAGCAGAAGAAGCAGACAAAGAATAAATAAATGAATAGCAAAAGCTCCAGGGTTACAGTCCTGAGAGATGTACTGTTTGAACAGCACTCACTTATCTGGGAGCTGAAAACTGAGAGAACTTGATAAAACTGTAGGGTTTTAGCAAGTTTAGAGCTTTTTCCTATGTAAAAGAACCTGTTCAATGCCTCTGGCAAATTCCAACTGGTATTTTGCACAACCCCTGAAGAAAATAGGTTTCATTGCATGGCTTGCTGGTTCAATCTGTCCTTGCCAAGGAGTCATTTTTGAGGGTTCTGAGTGAACGTTGCAGCACAAACATTCTGCTCCAGCTGCAGCGGTACCAGCCTGGATTAGACAGATGGGAGTAACACACAGGGCTGGGACCTGTTCTGGGAACTTGCTGTGAGAGCTTATGGTTCTGCCAAAGCAGAAGCTGTAGCACCAGCTCGTTTGGCAGGCTGCAATATCAAAATCTTGAATCTAGATGCAAAAGGTGGGGTTTCTTTTTCAGTCATCCCCTGGTTGTACCAGGTCACCGGCTGCTGCCTCTCTTCATCTACAAGTCACAAGGAGACTCAGAATAAGACCTGCAGCTGTGTTCCAGTGAGGGGCTGAGGCAAAAAGCTGTATTCAAAAGCCTGAAACAAACCCCAACTCAATATCTGACCTTTTAGATTAGAGTTGTTAAGAAGACCAAAATAATCAAGGTGGGGTGTGTTGTTTTGTTTTTTGGTTTTTTTTTTTTTTGTTTGTTTGTTTGTTTGTTTGTTTGTTTGTTTGTTTGTTTGTTTGTTTGTTTGTTTGTTTGTTTGTTTGTTTGTTTGTTTGTTTGTTTGTTTGTTTGTTTGTTTGTTTGTTTGTTTGTTTGTTTGTTTGTTTGTTTGGTGTTTTGTTTTGTTTGTTTTTTGGTTTTTTTTTGAAGTTCACCTGTTTGTCAGGCTTTTAATTACTCTAAACTAATTACGCCAGTTCTGACTGCTGACGATGATGCCGGTGCCCAGATTTAGGTGCTGCAGATTAACTCAGCCAGTCCAGATCAGGGTGCAATATTAATTGAAGCAGAACTGCGTGAGAAAAATCTGCTCTGCTTACGTTTAGCACTTACTTGTGGCAAATGTTCTCAACATCCTATTTTTATCGCAGGGCAAGTGAACAGGGAACAACTTAAAAAGCACCAGAGCTGTGACAAGAATGGCATTTTCATTTTTCTAAAGAATTTGTAATTTCAAAACCGGTTTCATGCCCATCAGGAAGCAAATCCTATCACTTCAAAATTCACCATGAAAGAAGATTCCAACCGTAACAAACCAAAATACTGTCTTAGGCCAGCTCCTGACAGATTTTATTTTGACAAAAATCAAAATGCTTCATTTGGTTGCTACTGCACTTTAGTGTAGAATACAGAATAGAAAGGAAGGCCTTATTTGAAAGGAAAAATAAAAGTATTGCTAGAAAATATAACAGCAGGGCCAATAAAAAAGTACTTCATCAGCCCATGCCTCTATTTTTCCCAAAATAAAAATTCCACAAAATTAACAATCTGTCAAACCATTGAGGTATGAGAAAAGTGCACTTCCCAATAAAAATTAAGAAATATATTCTCAAGAAACACTTAAAGAATACCTCAGGTGGTTTTGGATCCATCAGCTCCTGATATCCCACCTCTGAGAAACCAGAGCAAAATACCCTTTTTGGACACAGGTTGCAGCTGCAGGTGCTGTGCTGCCACAGTTGGTTGCTCTCTAAGTGCCTCCCGATGTAGCCATGGATAAGATTCCAAGGGGTAAAACAGATGATCAGAGCCAGCCTTGACAAGAGCCCAGAGACTCACAAGTTTACCAAGCACTTGCTACTGTGAAAGTCTGAGTAACACCCTGACATGAACACCCTTAGGAAAACCAGTGATTTTGTTATTAAATGTGTAATTACCTGAATTCAGCTTCTGCTTGAATAATCTCTTGAGTACAGCATTGCTTTTTACTCGAGCTGTTGGACCGTGACACAAAATAACCACCAGCCTTTTCTTGTGTCCTTCTGTCCCCTGAAATAGGATCCCTCTGTTCTTAATGCAAGGAAGGATATTTGAAGAGGAATATATTGCCATTTAGCAGGTCAGATTTTAACACAGTCTCCAATGTAAATTGGGAAATGCTCCAATGAGCTGCACGAGTTTACACAAGTAATCTGCTCATACCCTTGCATTCCTAATCAGTGCACAGGAGCACAATGGGGAGACTCTTAAAGGTTAATAACAGTCATTTATTTGTACAAGGATGCAGCAGTACTGTATCCATATTTCACAGGCTGTTGCAAGCAGATGTAAGTCAAGGAAAATATTACAGGCAAAGAAAATGTACTCCAACACAGAAAAAACTGCTGGAATTTTGCAGACATTTCTGGACTGCACTCTCAAGGAACATTGCATTCATCAAGCTACTTATTATTCTTTACATTTAACAACCACACTGGAACTGTTTTTGTCTTATTTAAGAAGTGTAATTTCTCATTGACCTTCGATTTGTGAAAATTAGGTAGAATTAGGTATAGTATGTCAAACTGGAACACCTGTTTAGTGACATAAACATATTTAAATATCAACCTTTCCCTCTGATTGGTTTTTGTGGGAGCAACTACTGATTAGAAACAGAAATTTCAAACCATGACCTTCCATGGCAGGAGCTAACACATCATGCCATTAAGTTCTGATATTGAATTATCTCATTAACTAAAAAGGGCAGTTTTCTTTTTTTTTTTTAATTTTAATTTTGCCAAGCATCATGACTTGCAGTGCTGTAAAGAAACCTCGAAAACAAACTTTACGGTATTTCTCCACGCTTGCACAAGGCACCATGCTCCACACATCTCTTACAACCAGAAATAAACCCCATCAAAGGCATCCCTTATAATGAAAATCTTTTTTCATTTAGAGATGTTTTCAATGAGCAGTGGTTTTTTGTGGCACAGCTCTCTCCACTATGTTGTAAGAGAACGAGTTCAGAATATAGGTAAGATTGTTGGTCTAAATAATACCTGATAAAAGGAAATCAATTTTTTGTTGAACATTTATTACAACAAATATATGCACCAACACCAACTGTTCAAATCCTTGTGTTTGCTAATAAAGACTTTGTTGATGTTAAAGTTCAAACTTTGAGCAAATGCGGATGCAAAGAAATTACATATTTTGGGATCTTTTTGAACCATAATCTTGTCAGAACAGATTATCAAATGATCAAAGCAGTAACAGAATGAATTGGGGTTTAAACGTTTATGAAAAAGCAGTTATATTGTAGGATCACACTTTTTAATAGACTAAAGGCATTAAACAGACCTTGTATTAGGCTTTGAAATTAATGGGTCACTGTATAACATCCCAGTCTTCATAGATTGATAAGATTAATGCTTGCTTATATAGCAAATTCAATGGCTCATTTAATTTCATATGAATGTTTAAAGTTAAATTGCTTTTGGATTAAGTCTAAACTCATTATTAATTTTAACGTCTGAAAGAACTTCCATTTTTCTTTCATTTTATTTAATCAAGTGCATCATCATTAAGTAAAGGCTATGAACTTAGATAGCAGAGAAATAAGGAAGTTTATTAATTTAGTTTTTAAAAGATCTATTTGTTAAAGTTTAATTCAATGGCCACTTTAGGTTCCATAAGAAGTTAGGAAGAATAGTGACTGCAGCCTATTCAGTTTTCCCGTAATAATTTAGAGGGAGAGGGTACTTTTGGGCAATATGTTTGCAGCACATGAATCCCTCAGAGAATTTCAAAGGTAAATTTTGTATTCACATCTCTTTGGCACTTTGAAAGGCTGATCCCCCAACATTGTAGCTCAGCAAGACTTTTGCCCACACCTGGCTCACAATGCCCATGAATCAACTGATTTCAGTGGATACCCCCCAGTTTACATCAGGCGAGTCCCTGGCTCTGTATTTCCCACTGATGTTCCGCCTGAGAAAGGACTTTTCCTTAATTCTGTATTAAAAGTTCAGAAGTCTGAGTGCCAAGTGAAAGCTGCAGCAGATTTTCGAGTGGAAGAGGACACAGTAAGTCACTTTTCAAGCGGAGCCACTCGCAGGTTTGTGGTGCTGTTCTGTGCAGTCACTCTGTCACCACACACAGGCACTCCCTGGCGCAATTAGACGCTGTGCGCTAATTACAAGTTCCAGAACAAATATCTCTTTAAAAACACTCGCGCGTCCTCTTATTATGTAAAACTTAATGCATTTGATGAGGAGCATGGCTGAGGGACCACAAAACCCCTCTCTGGGATTTACCTGGGACTATCAGAGTTTGAGAGTGTTAGCTAATGAATTATTCAAAATGAATTAATAGCTTGGGAGAGTCCTTCACCCGTCTGACACAACTTCATTTTCCCTAGATAAGGTTTCTCAGCAGAGTCAGACACTGGCAAACAACTTTGTTTTCCCTTCTTAATGTGTGTGAAAATGTGCACTGTAGACAATGAAAAAAAATATTTCCTTACATAATAATAATAATAATTTCACCTAGCTGCAAGGTAATTTAAGGATGGACCTTTGAATGCTTTGCAGTGGAGACACAATCACCCTCTGATACCTGACCATGTCCAAAACCTGAGAGAGAAACCAAACCCAGGGCACAAGGCAGGCTGCTGTGCCCAGCTGAGCACTCTGCTCTCTAGGCAGCATTGCTCATTTTCTCAGAAAGCAACCACAGCTTTCCATAAAGTATGAGATAACATTTTAAGTTACTTTTTCTTGTCCATTGTATATAAAATGCATTTTTTAATGAGAAGAGATATTATACTCGCATCACATTTGTCAGTTCTTTCCCACTGAATGTCTTACTCAGGAGCTGAAGAACAATTTGCCTTTTGTAGTGCTGCTGTCTCCTTTTATTTATGGATTTATTTAATTAAGAAGAGGAACCTACTTTTCTTTATAATTGACTTTGCATGGTGTGCCTACTGCCAGTATCTCATTGTTTGCAAATGGTGAGAATCTGTGGGCACAGACACACACACACCTATGAAGAATTGTGGCTTCACGGCTTAGTTTGTGATTTACTGTAAATTGTTAAGCACTTCTAAATCAAAACACTTTATTATAATGCTATTTACAATGTTTGAAATAGTGCTAATCGCGCAGTAACAGAGGAAATTCAAATGAGGTCTCCGTCCTCTTGCTGGATGTTCCTTTATTTAAGAAAATAGAAAACAATTCCCAGAGCTTGTGGTAACCTGTCACCAAAACCGGACGTTTCTAACTCGATAATGACTTTGACTCCATGCTGAGTCAGGGACAAAGAAAATTAAGATTCCTCCCCCCTTCACCTCAAATGTCATCTGTGTGGAACATCAGGATCAAGGTGGGTGAGTTTTATGGTGTCTACTCCTCCTGAGAAGCCACAGGAGTTATTGCTGTGCTTTCTCTCCCGTCTCTCATGACGGGCAGACGAGCTGACCCTCTGTCAGGATGTGGAATTTGTTGCTGCCTCTGCTTTACAGCAAATTACTACTGCCCTGAAGCAAAGGAGAAGCACGGAGGGAACATGTCTCTGAGGCACATCTCCTTTGAGGCGATTCCAGGGGGGACAGCAGCTTACACATCCTTTTTTNATTTCCTCTTTTTTTTTTTTTTTTTTTTTAATTTTGATCCACAACTATCATTGAAAATAAATCTGCTCAAGAGTCCCAGGAGGTTTGTTACAGCCCCTCAATCACTCCCAGCTCTCGGGGGATCCTGCTGCAGCACTGCCAATGCTCTCACTCCCCTTTCTCCTCCGGGGAAGGCCAGCTACTGCTGGGGTTAAAGCAGACAAGATGGGAAAAGAATATCGGCTGTGGGCTGGAATAATGAAAATAGTAATGGAACATGGCATCAGCAGTGACATGGAGGCTGAAAGAGCAGGAATGTTGTGGAGATCAAAGCAGTGGGGAACAGTCCTTTGTACTATTAATATCTCCCATATTTTGAAAGTGGAGAAGAAATGTAAAAGCAAACTGTGTACTGCAGTCCCTCAGGCCACCACCATTAGAGGCACTTGATAAACCTTGCCAGCTCCTGCGGAAGGACAGCAGACCACTGGAGTATAGAATATAACATGTACTATCTAAAAAGCTAACATGACAGATACAAGGCCAGGCAAGTATTCAATTTGGGCTATCATGAAAAGAAAGAGAAACAAGAGGAGAATCTTTAGTGACAGCTCGCTGAGGAGCCGGCTCTGCTGCGTCTGGGAGCAGAGCCCTGAGCCAGGAGAGGGCCAGTGCCCTGTGCCTGCTGGGGTAAGACAGTCCTTACCCGGAGCAGGCTGGGCAAACACAGACCATCTCAAGATTTTTGTGTGGTTTTGCTTTCTTTCCTCCTTATTATTGATGATTAACTCTTAAAGGCATTTGTCTTTTATTTCTAGCCAGACCAAAAAGAAACTGCAGCATTCTTCCCACTTTACCGCTCTTCAGTGAGACCCTGAAGGCTGACACGAGGCAGAACCAAACTTCACCTGCTTTAACTAAGCCAGTTCTGTCTTTTATTCCACGGGTCTGGGCTGGAGATCTTTCTAACCCATGCAGAAAGCAGTTTTCTTGCCAAGCCATTCGCAAAAATGGATTAAGAGAGAACATGGATGTCTAGAAATGGCAAAAAGTTGTGTCCTTTGGTTTGTTTTACTCTGACAGCCCTCATTTCTCTTACTCTCTTTCCATGCTTCCTGTATTTCCCTCTCTGGAGCCAGAAGTGTCTCTCCCATAACTCGTCAGGGCTGCAGGAGAAGGGGTTTGATCATGGCTGTATCCATGGGTAATATCAGAGCACAAATAATAATTTTAGAAGCAGGATTACCAAGCAAAACATTTGCCAAAGAAGACAGTGGATATTGTAACAGCAATTCACTGCCTGCTTGACATATATTGAATATAAATGTATCCTGAGATTATAAGTGAAAGAATTGGTTTAATATCTTTCCAACAAAATAAGCTTCTCTTGGAAAATATCAGTGAAATGGAGCTTTGCTTATTTTTGCTACTTATCAAACATTTCTCATTGAAACTTCTTATAGAAAACCTTGAACTGGTTTTATCAAAATTGTATATTTATTTCAACATTAAAATTTAATTTAAAATATTCCTTATTTTTATTCACATTATTTCGTGATCTGTCAGTAGTAAAAAATGTGAAGCTTTATCCCACATAAGGATACAGAAAACAGCTCCTTCTCTATTGTACTGATAAAAAGATCAGCAAAGTCTCTGATGATGCTTTTGTTCTCAGCAAATTCTCCCATACACTGTCATTTCTTTAACCAAACTATGACATCGAAATAATAAAAAATAAAAAGACAATTTTAAACCTAAACTTTTGAGTTTGAAATGCACATTACTTTTTGAAGCAGCTATTTAGAATTTTCCTTTTGTAGGAAAGATATTTGTTCCATTTCTGAACAAAATTGAACTTCAAGATGTCCACATTTCCCAAATAGAAATTCTATATTCTGTTCAGCTCTGTTTAAAAATTCAGCATGTTACGTGGTGCTCTCATTGCTCAGAATAGTGCTATTTAGGATTGCGCTATTTGTGGAATATTTGACAATTATTAACAAAATATCATTTCAGCCTAGCTTATAACTTCAGTTCAAATTCTACTTGATAGTGTTTATGTGCAGGCTGAAGTGCTTTTCATGTGTTACAATGACATCTTCAGATGTCTTGCACTATCTCACAGTTTTCAAATGAGGCAGCTCAAACGGGACTCTTTTTAGTGGCAATTTCATGAAAATCATCTAAAGAAAAAGATTATTTAGAAGTAAATGGAAGGGGGGAGAGCACAAAAAGTAAATGAGGCAATGCATTTCCAGCTAGGTTAAATGTCAGATTAAAATTCAAAGAAGCAATAACAATAGGGAGCTGTTGTCAGATGGGAATGACTGAGAAGTGATGGGTCCAATTCCGTAGATGCCGTGGAAGCTGCTGTATTTGGGCATTTCAAAGGCTGAATGGGGCAGATTCTCTGGGGAGGCAAAACTTTAAATGTCCTCTAAGATGTCAAATGGAAGACGACAATTTATGTCAGCTGAAGATCTGACTGGTGCTGTATTAGTCCCACCAGAATCACAGGTCACAGATTTGTTTGGGGTGGAAGGGGCCTTAAAGCTCATCTTGTTCCACCCCTGCCATGGGCAGGGCCACCTTCCACTAGAACATATATTATATATGCGGTATAAAACATACCTCTACAAAGATATTTCATATTACTTATATGGCCTCCCCTTAGTGTTAAAAGATGGTCCTGTCCTTACACCATCAAAAACCTATATTTTTTTTAAACTAAGTGATATAGCTGTGCAAAATCCACAGTGGAAATAAAATCATGTGTATTTTCCTGGAGCTATGCATGTACCTGTGCTTGCCCAGGCATGCTCAGAGGCACACCCTGCTGCACAAAGGACTTGCTGGAGCTAAGAAATCTTCTCTACTTGCCTTTTTCCTTTGGCAGGCAGAGATTTTGGTAGTGCAGGATCATCCCCTGGGTAGCAGCACATAAAAACATCATATAACAAATTGCCAGATTGGTGGTGGAACTGCACAGACCTCACGTGTGCCTTCCTCCCTGTGGTGCTTTGACTTTTAGGAACAAACATGCACATTTCCCTGGGGGTCTCTAGCAAAATACATGAAGAATATTATTTTTATTTTTCCTTTGCCTTCCCCATCCTTTGTGAATTATGGAGTAGTGAGCACATTTTTAAATACAGCTCTGCAGACAGTGAGATACAGTTCCACTCTGTGCAAGACGAATTGAAGCTCATTTATGAAAGTACATCTGAAAATGCCAAGGGAGTAGGCTTATCAAAGAGATGACATCAAGTTGTCACTCATTCTTCGTACACGCACCTGTGATTGAGAAAAGTGTTTTCTTTAATATAACTTGATATTTGAAGAGAACATGACAAAATGAAGTCCCATCCCTTCATCATTTACATTATGCCTTAGGGGTGCAAAGCTGATCTAAGGCATTTTGATTTATGCCTATTAGTGAAGCCGTACCTACAGATGATCAAAAGGCTCATTCTGATTCCTATAAAATAGTCAATATCACAATTAGGGAAACATATTAGGTGTAATTAAATTACAGCTATACATGACATAGAACTGAGATATTTTATGATAAATATCATTTGATATACCAGCCTTTTTAAAGAATTCATCCCATCCATCCTCCTTCTAAAGACAGATCCTAACTACAGGATATGAAAAATGATGCACATAGAAAAGAGCCTTATAACTAACCCAGCAACCTCTTGTGCTTTCCCATCTGGCGCTGGACAAGCTTTACCATGAAAGGACAGGCATAAGAAAAGCACTTTTTGTCTTTATTTCAACCATAAGTGTCCTTTGCAAGCCAAGATGTGGCAGAGATGAGCAGAGAGTGAACACAGGGCAATCCATGGCACGGGAATCCAGCAGAGCTCAGTGTACATTATACAAGAGTCAAAGGGTTTTTGTACAGAAAAAAACACTTGGGATGGCCCAGAGGCAAGGAAAGACAGCACGTTGCAAGAAGTTAATTCCTCATATTCACCATGCCAAAGACATCTGCAGTTAGAGATATCCATCTAACCACGTGCAATGGACTCAGGGACACTCAGGTCAGAAGTGCCCAAAGTTAGGCAGGAACACAGCAAACCCAGCTGCAATATCCTGAGTGTGTCTGTCTGCAATGATTAGGTTACCTTCAGAATGTACAGAAAAGGCAAAAAGCTTGCAGATATGCTATGGAAAAAGAAAACTAAAAAACCAAAAGGTGGGATTCATGCATCGTTTCAGTTTCTTTCAGGAGCTAAGATGTGGAAAATATTTCCACATGGAGAAAATCCTGCTTAACCAGTGACACGAGGGCATGAGAGCAAACATGAGAACTGCAATTATGTTTGACCTGTGCTCTGCCTAGTCTGTTGTACTCCCTGGATGCTGCAAGCACCACATCCTTGGGCTAGGTGTGAGAAGCTTCCAGTGAAATAAAAACCTAAAATCGTGCTAAATCCCATTACTGAAGGAGTTCCTGCTACCCTCACCATTGATAGGTAGATCGCTGTAAACACACATTGTACAATCCCTGCTCCTCAGGACCTTTCCCCTTCCCAGAGCCTATGGAATGTGACTGGAGGCAGGTTGCAATGCACCGAGCCAGCTGCCTGCCATGCTGGGAAGTATCATTTCCAATACTGTTCTCCTTCAGCAGTCAGGATCCTTCTGTCAGCTCTCATGTCATTTTTAGGCTGCAGCTTTCCTAGGCATAAAAATTATCTTTTTGTTCCTGTCGGAGAAGACAAGTGCTGGAAAGCAGCTGGGCAGCTGACCTCTTTAGGGCTGCCCATACACAGCAACTGGACGGGCCAGATCAGTCACAGGAATACCTGAGTGACTGGGGGAAATCAATTCATGCACAGATAGGAGTGTGAAAAAACGCTCCAAGAGAAGTTCAGAGCCAGCTCGGAGCGCCTTGGTGGGAAAGGACAGTCTGCAGTGCGGCCAGGCCTTTGGTGCCCATCTGAAATGAACTCCCTCACTCAGGTTGCAGCTGAGCAGGGGTGAGCATTTAATTGTAATTGTTTTGACTTCAGTGAAAGTGCTCATCTGTTCAGCATTAGACATCTGCTTAATTTCCTGAAAGGATTGAGTCCTACAGAGCTAAACATCCAAGAGTGACAAATGCTGGTTCAGGTGTGGGATTATGAAACTCTGAGACAGATGTTCCTAAACCACCGCATGCATCAAAGTCAACGGCACTAAAAGAGGGTTGAATTTAGCCCTGTTCCTATGTTTATCCATCCTGCTGCATTATGTCTTTTCCTTTCCTTCATTTTTGCATTCTACTGTCTCACTTCAGTACAAACTGTATGAGACAGAGGCTCCTGGGGGAGCAGCTGGAGATTTGAAATTCACATCACTGTTCCCCTTAAGCCTGTCAGATGATCAGATAGCCGAGGAAGTGCTAATAGCTTATGCTCTGGTGAAATATGTTTTTCTGTACATGATTACCTTTGTATTTTGTTCCCCTTATCCCTGATTGTCAGCATTTTAATTAAAAGTAGAGGTGTGAGAACATGGGAAAACCTGTCTGTAGAACAAGGCTGACTTTGATTTAAGTGAGTGTACGAAGTTTGTAAATGTGGAACCCAATTTTCTGCTGCTGTCATCTGTCTGGAGGGAGACCATGGAGCTGGATGCTGAGGAATTCACTTTGCTTCCTGAGGCCCCTGTATCTCCCCCGTAGGGCAGAGGGGGTTTACACAGCAAGTAACCCTTGATGGAATTTTCCAAAGGTGCTTTGAGCTGCTGCTGCTACTCTGACTAAAAGTTTCTGTCCCTACTACAACACTGGGAGACCATTTGATGTCCACTCTGCTCCTCAGCATCTCCACAGCCAGAGCTCCAGTGCTCAAAGGTTCAGTCTCATTAGCTTTATGGCTGGATTTAGGAGATTTATATCCACAGATTTTGTCTTCAAGGGAATACTGACCTTGTACACAACACAGTAGGTAATGCACCGAATTTCTCAACTGCTCTAGTCCAGACTTCTATATTTTGGTGCAAATCAATCCAGCGGTTGGTATGGAGCACATTTGTGTGAATTCAGTCACCTCTGCCAGTTGCAGAGGGAAATCAAGGGCAGGGGCAGACAGGAGCCTCTCCAATGAGCACAGCCCGAGTCTCTGTAAGACCCCTGGCTGAAGAGCATGCCACGCTGATGTGTGGGCACAGCCTCCCCTCCTCTGCAGGGAAAGAACTGCTGAAAACGTTGGGAAAGACAGCAAAGGGCAAAGAAAAGTAACCTCTTAATCTGCCACCACAATATTTGCTGGTTTATTGCCAGTTTTGGTGGTACCTTACATAAAAATTCCCAGAAACCCAATTTAGTGCCAGCAGCCCCAGCTCTGACAGGGTTGGCCTGTTCAAAGCTGTGTCTAAGCACAGCCATGATCCAGAATTAGAGCTCTCCCATATGCCCTGGGAAGCCCAACTGGTGGGAGCCACAGTTCTGTACTGGGTTCAGCTTTGTGTAACTCACCCATTTCTGGAGATGAAAATTTTCCTCCTGAGTTACAGTAAGTTTTTTTAAAAGTAGCCAACCTCTAGTGGAGACTATAAAATAGAAATTGTGAAGGAAAGAGAAATCCTTATGTTTTTTTTCTTGTTGTGTAGTACTTGGGATTGTTAATTTATTTTTCTTGGGATTTTTAAGATCAAAAAATACCTTTTGATGTTAAAACAAAAAATTAGCACTTCATCACAAGGAGAAAATGTATTATTTTATCATAAATCAGTGTGAAGATTACATTTTGGTGGGACTTTTTCGGTGGAAACAGGCTGGGAAGAAATGTGCCAAAGCACACATCTGATTGTTGAGGTGACACAATCATTTGACAGAAAAAATTACAAGATGAAAGGAAGTAAAACAATATGATAAAGATGAAAGATGATGCAGCAAAAATACCATGAGGAAAGAAGTGAGCATGAAATAATAGCATTAGGACACAAGAAAATACAACATGATGGAAAAGAATTAGCCTGATCTGGTTCCTGATGCTGCTGCATAGGAAGAACTGTTACGATGATATATTGCAGAGACAAAAAGCAATGTTGGATTACTCAGAATAGGACACGTAAATGGACAAAGCAGAAAAAGGCTGCCATACCCTGGAAAGAAGACAAAGTGTTTTGATATTTGTATTTTAATGACCTCATTCTAATTCTTTGGCGCTCACATCAACAGCAGTGTTCGCATGGACACGTGTTCATGGAAACCTTCGTTTGATATAAATAACATGAACACATTTGATACAAATAACAGTAAGGTCTCCTCAGGGACAGAGGGAGGCAGGAGAAATTCCCTGCGAGTGCTGAAGCCCTGCTCCCAGCGCTGGGTGCTGCAGGATTGGTGCCTGGCTGGGCTTTGGGATCCTCAGGGAGGGCCACCCTCGACCCCCACGTGCGTGAGCAAAGACAAAACGTGCTCTACTTCACTGGCAGCTGCCACTGCTGGGGCCCTAACAACAAACCCCAGCAGCTCTGCTGTGTTTATATATTCTGTATTCAAGCCGAGGTGAAATCACTGGAGTTTGGGCAAATCTCTGTTTCAGATTGTCTCTGTGACTTTTAGGATGCTGTGTTTCTTTCTGTGGCAGGAAAGTAGGTTGCTGATATTCTTGGTTCATCTTTGCTCACAGAGGTAAAATTAGAGGCCTTGAGATTCCTGCTGGTAGAACAAGCTCTCAATTTCTCACTGTCGAAATTCAATCTGATTTCTATCTTTTTCACTAAAAAGCTGTCAACAGAAAATAAGCAATTCCCATCAAAGAGCTATATTAGTTTCTGAGGTATATACATTTGGCTGGTGGATGAAGAAAACCTCAAAGTAATTTAAATTGGTTTTTTTATTATTTTCATTTGCATTTCCTAGCAAACTAAGCAAAAATATTAATGCAGGACATAACTGTAACCCATTCAAAAGAAAAGAATCAAAAAGAGAGGGGCTGATTCGCTGTTAGATCACGAATAACTTCTTTTCGTACTGTGGCCCTGGGTCTGATTTTCTCCTCCTCATGCTGGTGTAACTCTGTCATCCTGGTTATCCTTTATCTACAGTGGTGGAAGCAGGAAGGCAGCACATATTTACAATGAAGAACTTATAATTAAAATCAAAACCAGAAGCTCTCTTTGCAGTACACAATAATATGAGAACTATCAGGAGCCAATGGGGCTGTCTGGATACTCCAACAATATGACCCCACTTTTCATGTGTGGAATAGCAACTTTCAAATGCAGAGACTATATAAATCAGATTTCAGGTATGCTTTTGCATTTCCAAGTCACATTTTGAAACCTGATTTACGTTTGATTTATAAAGAAATGTTGAAAAATGTGTAATATTTTCAACTTTTTAAAATTGCAAAAGAATGGTGGATTTTTCACTGCAGTTTCTATGTTACTCAGTTTCTCGAGGGTATCTCAAAAGTGGGCGATTTTTAGTTTGGAGTTAAATCCACACTGTGAAGTCCCCTTCAGCTTCGTCAGACCTTTGAGAATAACACCTGAGCTGCACACTTCTCATGCTTTTTTGACAGACATTCAAGCAAAAATGTTGTTCAGATTAGAGTTCTGTGGTCATTTAAGATTTTCTGTTTCTTTGTTACACAAATTTATTTACAGCTTTTTTTTTTTTTTTTACTGTGGCAGCTGAGCCTTTACTCCAACTGCCCTTCTGACAGATTTGCCATAGGGTTGAGAAACCTCCTTACAGGGACAGAGAGCCCAGGGAGAGCCCAGCCTGTCCCTAAAACCCACAGGAACCAAGAAACCCAGCCCTGACCTTTACGAGTTGCCTATTTACTGTTTTCTCACAATCTCTGTTCTTGTTCACTTTTTGCTCCTCTTGGGTTCTTCATAAGAACTTCAGTCACATTTCTTCCTCCCATAGCTTTCACTGCTCAGAATTCTCAAGATAGTCTAATTAACTTCAATTCCATCGGTTTTGTTTGCAATATAAAAGATGAATGAAAGAGAATGGTATTGTTCCAGCTAAATATAAAAGTCCAGCTGCAGTAGAGAGCATGAAATCCTTAAGAAAACCTGCAAAAATAATTCCAATGCTACAGAGCATTTTCCTGTGCAAGCCCTGGATCCCATCATCTACAAAGAGCAGCCTAAAAAAAAAACAACCCTAAGGGCAAGTGAACAAATAAATGAAATAAATGAAAAATAGAGAAGAAATGAAACATGATACTTGATGAGAGGAGGGCAAAAAGCAAACACAAACTTGGGGCTGGTTCTCCAAAGCTTCCTTAATGGGAGTTGCTGAGATCCTTTGGAGCAGAATGTTGTCTGAAGGGAAACAAGGAGAACAGAGAGCAAGTAAAGATCTGAGCATTCAGCTCAGTGCCTTCTCCCATGGGCTACACTGGATTTGTGTAATGCCCTGGGGATATTTACTGTGCAGCATTTAATGGCACTTAAAATCATGCTTTCTCCCATGCTGTGCTGAGGAAGTGCCCACTGTATCATGGAAAACCTGCAGGAGAAGGAGATTTATCCACAGCTGCTAATGGCTTTTCTTTGCTCTCCCTGAGATCCTTTATTCATCCAAATATACTGCTTTCTACCTGAAAAATATTTATCAGAATGGAAAGACACACTAGGAAGCTTCTTTCCCAAGAGGGATTAAATGACCACAAATCTCACAATTTTCAGGAAAAAATGTAAAACTCTCTAATTTGTCCCAGCTTTTTTTTTAATCAGAAAATCAACAAGAAAAGAAGAGCTGAGAAAGGAAACAGAAATTCTTAACATTTATCACACAAATGTTTAAGGCATTTCCTGATCTAACAGGTTATAACTACAGAGACAAATAAGCTGAAGTGCTACATACAGAAAAGTTTAAGTAAATTGAGATATTTCAGTGCACTCTACTCTTTTTCAAGAGAACAGGTCCTGCGTTAAGATTCAGGACAGGAATGACATCTGAAATCAGGTTTGTGCTCTGTCCCAGAATGTCTGTGTGGCTTCAAGCAAGTCCCTTTGAAGCAGATTTCAAAGCTGCTTACACACCTAAAGAAACAAATCAGGTGTGAGTCCTTCAGGTAGGAGATGGACATTTTCATGCATTTGAAAATCCCACTTGGCACCACAGCAGCCGTTTGACTCTGTAAGTCTCCAATGGTCTGTAAAAAATTCAGCCCTTAATCCCTCTTCACCTCAGTAGTAAAACAGGAACAGCAGCATTTTCTTTCCTGTCCAGTCTGTCAAATTTGCAGCTTAAATCACCTCAAATCAGCTTAAAGCAGGGGTTCTCTCAGTAACTACAGCTGTGTCCTCCAGCCTTCTCCATAAACAGCAGTGAATAATCACCTGCACTCTCAGGGCTGGAGTCAGAATATTCCAACATCACGGGGCTGTAATACAAAACTGGGGTTGGGTGAGAAGGCAGTGAGTGATGGAGAAGGAGAAGCAGCTCCAGCTGTGTTCTCATGCAAATAAAGGGCTTTCGTTCCTGATGCCACCAGAAAGCTGGAGGGTCGAGAGGGATGAGAGTGTGTAAAGGTGGAATGGTGGAAGGGCAGAAAAGTCACTTCTTTTTCAAAGCTTCAGAAGAAATTCGGTTCAGTTTTCCACTGAAATCCAAGTTTCCTGTGGAAAACCTTGCAGAAAACCCACGCAAAAGTGCAAACAACAGGCAATAACTGTCCCTTGCTAACACATGACTCTCTTTTTGTACCTGAGCATTGTGGGTTGCTGGGGATGGGTTGGGAGAAGGGAGGGAGGGCAGAGCAGCCTTCCAGCCAGGCTGCAGGATGTGATCCTGCGGGCTGGGATGGGCTGACAGTGATGGCAGGGCAGAAAAACCCCCTCGGCACCAGCATTCCCCTCCCACACACAGCCCAGCACAGGAATTCACACCCGTGGGACCAACAGGACCCTGAGGGTGTCCGAGCCGTGAGGAAACCTGGGCCCAGAAGAAAGAAAACCCAGAGAACTCGGAAAATGAAAGCCCTGAAAATGCATGGAGAAGGCTATGGAAAACAAGATGTTGTGGTAAACAAACTTAAAATATGAACAAAAACTCAGAAAAGAAAGGGAAAGGAGGCTCTAAATCTCACAAAGCATTAGCAGCTGGGAATGTTGAACAGCTGCACTTATAAATACTCTGCTCAGCTCTAGATATCTGAAAAGCAAGATTTTTCCTTCGCCCAGGACAAAGCACCACACTGATATTGTTTTCTGTAATATTTTTGTGCTCGATTGCTGCAGCTGATCTCAACCCTTTATAGTCTTTGTGGTAAGAATCCAATCTCCCAGCTGGATGTCCCACATGCTGGGACTGCCATCTTCCCATTGCATTGTCCAGACAGCCAAAGCTCCTCAGCAAATTCCTTTACCCTTGAATGCAGGGAGCTGTCTGCTTCCTTAAACCCTCCAGAGAAGGGCTGAAAAAGCCTTTTTTGTGGTACCTTCATGGGTTGATGAATATTCCAACAAGCCAGTGCTTCTATGCTCACAGCAACAAGATGAGGCTGAGGCACACTAATTTACAGACTGCAGAATTTACAGACTAAGAGCCACAGCACAGACAGACCCTGGGAGTTTGTCTCATGATAAGGATGGATATTCCTGAGCCCTGAACTGGTATAAAGAGAGACAGTTCTGGTCTCAAAGCCACTAAGTTGTGTTATTCTGGGACTTCCAAATCAAGACAGGCCCGTGGATGGGATCAGGGGGACCCGAGGCTCTGAACTGTCTTTTCCTGACTGCACGGACAGATCTTCATCAGCCTTCTCAAGGTCAGCAAGAACCTGTGGCAGGAATTCCCCCTAGAAATCCAGCTTTTTGTCTCCCCCTCAGGGAGCTGTAAAAATACAAACAGATATAAAAGATACCTTCATTTCATGCAAATATTTTACATTTTCTTCCTTACTCCTCAATGCTTTCTGATATACTACTGCGAGTTACAATTAACGAGAAATTTGTGCCAGCATTTCACAGAGTTTCAGCTGCCTGGATCTCTGCATTAAATTCCATCGCCCCAGTCACTGTCATGTCTCTTGTCATCCTACTTTCAGCTGTTTGAAAACAAAGAAACAAGGAAAAACATCCTTTTTTTCAGATAAAAAAAGAAAAAAATTGTGTGTTTGTAGAACTAAAATAAAAACTCTAGCCGGTTGGTTATTTTGATTAGTTTAGAAATAGCAGAGTTGGTCACAATCAAACAGCAAACAAGGCAGAACTCTGCAGGACAGAAGCCAAATGAAAAAACAGTGATGTGTTAAATTAAGAGCTGTCACTCAAAGCACGTTATGCAAACTATTTAAAATAGTTAATGGACTTTCTCAGAAAACTTTAGAAAGAATTGATTGGACATATTAAGAGATGAAATTGATTAAATTTATTTTGATTAATTTACTCGAACCTCTTAATTCTTTACTAATTGATGATTATTTTTCAGATGGTCCGGAAATATGCGTAGCCTGAAGAAGGGGGAAAAAAAACAAAACCCAACAAAACAAAAGCCCCAGCTGCAGTGATATTAAATAGGCCACAAATGAAACAGAGCTCACTTTAACAGTCCAGAGCACAGATTTACACTTAGTGTTGCAAAGTGAAAAAAACTCCAATCAAGTTGGATTTCAGAAAACAGAACAGTTCCAAACCTTATTAGGGTCTGTGTTTTAAAAGCTTTTTCAGCAGCACCCAACATCAGAGGCTGCTAGCAGCTTAAAAGGACTGAAAATAGCATTTTTTTTCCTGAAACTAATGCTGGAACTTTTCATCTTTCCTGACTTATACAGAATTTATTGGGGAGACAGAGATCCCTCAGTGAAGTTCCTGTATCAGATTCCAGTTGAGCTCTGTGAACAGTGCATTATTAGTGCAATATTAGCAATAATCCACTGATGTAGAACAAATATGAGGCCACAGATGGACAATGGACTGCAATACATTTTAGGAATCATTACTTTTATCACCAGTGTTCATATTTGGGGATTCCAGTTCCAAAATAGGAATTATGATGGCAATTTGAGGCATGATAGAGAAAACATTGTTTGTGACTAAGAAATGGATATTTTTGAGGAGCAAAGCATGGCTTGATTTTAATCAGGCAGTCCCATATGCCTCTTTCTTAAGAAAAACAAGATACTACATTAGGAAACTTAAAAATGAGTGCACAAATGATGGAAAACTCACACTCAGTGTTCAGGAATCAGTAAGAAAACGTCCTGCTCTGAGGACACGCCACTGGGGATCTCACAGGGGTTTGCTCCAGGTCTAACACAACCCAGTGTATTTACTGACACATTGGTGCAAAGGAAGATAAAGAACACTGCATATTGTGGGTGCTGGGAAGTGCTTTGGGCAACAGGCTCAGAATTAATCACGATTTTGACCTTACTAAATTGGAGAGACGGCCTGGGGTCGGTAAGACGAAATTCAGTAAAGACAAGTACAAAGTATTCTACTGAGGAACACAAAATAAACTTGTAATTACAAAACTGGGGATTAAGTTGCTGAGGCTGGAACACGCCACAGACTGTTTCTGGCTGACCAAAGTAACACTTTGGGTGAAAAAAGGAATGAAAATCTAAATCAGAGATGTAATTAAGAGACACTCCTTCAGAACACCAGTGAGATAATTATTGCACTTTATAGGCTGGAGGAATCCTCATCTAGAAGAGCTGGTCTTCACACCAGGAGACATGGAGCCAAATTAAAAAGACTCCTAAGGATAATAACGAAAATTACTAGGATCTTAGAAAATATTGCTTATCCTTAAAGGTTAAAATAATTGGATTTGTCTGAACCAGAAAAGATGGAGGGGCATGATAAATGTCTCCAAAAGTCAGGTTATTATAAAGGAGATGGTGATCAGTTGCTCTCTATCTAAACTGAACTTTAGACGAGAAGAAATAGGTTTAATTTTCATCCCAGCAAATCTAAGTTGGACATTGGGAGAACTATGGTAACTGTTAAGAGCAGGTAAGCAGTACCTGGGAGTCCAGAAAACCCTCTTCATGGAAATATTTTTAAAGAAACCTAAGGAGTATTCTTTAGCAATGATCTAGATTTACAAGATTTTCATTAGACTGGAGACAGAATGAGACATATTAAATGATTTTTGTTTCTGAACTCCTTCAGGTCTTTCACAGGCGAAAATTCTGTTGTATTAAAAGAGATTAGAAGAAATCCCACTGATGCTGATAGGATCAACATCACTGTATTATTTTGCTACAGGTCTGGCCCTTTTTCCTAACCTACACACTATTTTAATAACTTTTCAAAAAAAGGTACCAAATTCCTTTCCTGTACTTTATAACTACGAATCATTGGCATTAGCACTAATGTAAAACTGGTGTAAGTGAAAGAAACCTGAGATCCACTCCATTGAAACAAACACTACCGATACTCTCTCAAAATTCACAAACCTCCCAATCTTGTCTTAAAACATAAATGTGTGAACAGCTCAGAAATAGTGCTGCTGGTCATGAACACACCGTCCGATTCTCTCCCAGCAGAACAGGAGGCATTTCTTAATCAAGACAATGGAAAAGGCTGCAACTTGTGAACAAAATCTTAGAAAAGGTTGGCACATGTCTGTCTTCCCTCTTCTTGACCTCCTTGCAGCTGTATCTGCTGCCTCATTAATTCCACTGGTTCTGTTGTACTCAGTAATAAATTCGGGCAATAAGGTCAATAAGGTCAATATCTTTGTGTGACAAAGACACAAACCAGACTTCCATCTCCATTGTAGCTGATGACAATATTTCCAATGACTTCAGAAAGTTTCTCTGACAATCTTCTACATCTGTGGGGCCAGGCCTAAAATTTGCATTTTTGACCATGCCTTGACCTAAATGCATTGCATTGTTTTGCCTGGGTAAAGTAAAATCCCCCTTCTAGCAACACTTCTGTCAGGAGTATCCTGTGCAATTTATTTTAGATTATTTAGAGAGCTTGTGAGTATCCCAAAGGACAAAACACAAATATCTTCCTTTCTGGGGCCGAGGTGCTCCGCACTGACCTGTCACAATGATTCTTTTCTTCCCTTCTTGTCAAACGCTGACTGAAAAGGTTTTTTTCATCTGTTTATGTTGCGTAAGGGAAGGAGATGAAGAGGATGATTCTGAAAAGGTTTCTATATTTGTCCATCATGACACAGATTTGCTCTCTGTAGATTGCAGATTATTGATAAATACAAGCAAAGGAATAAAATGTTGTGATGGTAATTGTTTGTGAAGTCTATCATAAACAGTACAGCTGAGTACAAGATGGATGTTACCAATTATGCTTTCCAATATTGGAAAAGATATTTAATGCAAACTATATGAAGAGAAGCCAAAATAAATTCACTACAAATTAGAGTTGTTATTTTCCAGGGATTTAGGTCCAGGATAATCTCAGATAGATCTACTGCAACACCCACAGTTTGAAAAGGAAAATAAACCAAACTCTCTCTGAATGTGACAGCCATTAATATTGGCTTGCAATGTTACTACTTGAGGAAAAAAAAAAAACAAAACAACAACTTGTTTCATAATCTCTGTGACCTTTCCCTACTAACATTAGTATTCTTGATAAAGTCCAAATACTAGCTGCTACACATAAATACTGGGATATTTCTTCACTATTATGATAGACAGTTTCCCAATTGAGCACCCAGAGGTGAACAGGCTGGGGCATGTTTTATGCATAAGATTATACCTAGAAAATTTAAGAACTCCACGGGACATCTGAAGGAGAGAATAAAGACTAAATGTTGCATTGTCTTGGCTTTCTTTCTTCCTTCACAAAAGCTCAGAACCTTGTATTAAGAATGACTTATTTCCTGCAGACCCATGAAATATGAAATCACGAATATTTGAAAAACCTTCCAAAAAAAAAAAAAAAAAAAAAAGGAAACCAAAAAACCTATCACCATCGTGGCAGCTGAGGTGCAAGGGGATGGGTGCGGTGACGTTGCACATTCTTTGTGATAACCTCAGAAAAAATTACCAAATTGGAGTGGATCTGGACAAAAAAAAGAGGCCAACTAAGAGCTCGTGTGCCTCTGAGCTGCCACAGACAAATGCTATCACGTCTTTTAACGCTATCACTCAGTCAAGGCCCAGCAGCAGCAAGTGGAGGGGGCTGTGTCCAGCCCTGGCAGAGGCTCTCAAAGGAGATTTTGGAGTGGTGGCTGCTCAGAGAGGTTCTCAACAAGCATCAGCTGAGCCTGGCTGCAGAGCAGGGCTGGGGCACCCACAGCAGACAGAAAACATCCTGTGGATTATGGTATATTATTGTCAGGCAAGAAAGTTCAGGTGCTCACATGAGAACAGCCGTAGAACCTGCGGTAGCTGTCTTTATAGATTTAAACTGATCCAGCATCCCATCCCAAACACTGAGCTGAGGCAGCACAGAGAAAGTTCACCAGCAGCGCACAGGGAAAACATGGAAATACAAGAGAAATTTATGCCAAAACTCTAAGTGAAAAAGCAAATTCACCAACAGAATGCAAAAGAAGACCTATTGATACTGCAGAGGGAAAATATGATAATGGAAAATGCCCTGCGTAAGAGGTCATAAGCAATAATTGTAGCAAGAGAAAACATTGTGTCAAAGGTTGTAGATGAAAAAAACAAAGTACAAAGGCATCATATCAAGGAAGCAGGCAGTGACTCAGGGGGTGAGATTTTGCATGTCCAACATAAAGGCAGCACAAAAATAAATAAATGGTTTATAAAGCTCAGGCTGGCATAAGATTCAAGGGCAGGCACAGAAACAGCCAGAAAACTGAATGCCAATGAGGAAGCAGAGCATCAGAGACTCTGCCGGCCTGTAAAGTCTCACTTACCCTTAAATAGGGAAAAAAAACCCCAAACAAATAACCAAGGCAAAACTGCACTGACCTGAAGCAAATTAAAATTCGACTGGTGCACAGACATAATTCACAGGATAAGGTAAATTATAATCAGAATACAAAAGTATCGTACATAGATCAAGGTGTGGACTGTAAAACTATGAGACACAGCTACTACCTGCTGAAAGAAGTGAACTTAGGAACCTAAAGAAATTATTAATAAAGTACAAGAAAGCCTAAAACATAAATAACTCAGAGCAGGCAAATCTCTGTGGTATTCCTATAGCAAAGCTGCTAAAAATTACCAAGCTGTATTTGAAAGACTGGGACATTTTCCAAGGATGTTACACCTGGAAATAAATAAAACAAATCAGTCTGTACAACATCTGT
Organism: Melanocharis versteri; assembly: GCA_013397845.1. Lineage (NCBI taxonomy): Eukaryota > Metazoa > Chordata > Aves > Passeriformes > Melanocharitidae > Melanocharis > Melanocharis versteri. The sequence goes on along the minus strand of VZTG01004864.1, from coordinate 455,396 downwards.
CTTGCAGAACACCCTTTGCATTAAAACAAACAAACAAAATAGTGGGAGCAATAAAGAAAATGAGGGGGGAAAAACAAACCCTAACCACCCCATCCATCATTGCTAAACAAATAACAAGACAGTCATTGAGGAATCTGGGCAAACTGGGAATTCACTAAGGTCCAAGGAATTTAAACGAAGCTAATTACCAAATACATCTGCAAAACCCTGCTCGGTTTAACAAAGCCTATTCTGCTTTGAAGGTAGATGCTATCTGGATTAGGAGCTCTGAGACTGCTCCACACCCCAGCAGAGACCATTTTCCTGTGGTGAGTCACAAAAGACTCAGCTCTCCACAGTGTGGAAGAAAGACTTGAGGATGGAGCAGACAACCCTACACAGGCAACAGGTCTTTAATGCAACCCCCTTGTATCTTTGTGAGAATGAGCCAAGAATGAGTCAGGAATAAGGAGCTAAATAAGATTAAAAGAAAATTGAAAGAAAACACAATATAATTTGTAGCTTTGCAAGGGTTGTTAATGCATTCCTAAACAAAAAACAAAACAAAACAAGAACTGAGGGATCATACTCAGAAATTCAGGTCAGTTTGAGGATTACAGAGATTCATCAATCACATGCAAAACACTATTTCCGCTGTCTCACCTGTTTGTGTCTGGGCCATTTTCTGCCCCAAACCTCATTATTAGGGTTCATTTTGTGCAGTAAAAATGTACTGAGATACAGACTGAAGACAGGGAACCAATACATGGAATACCTGAAAAGGAGAGGCTGCAGTAGTTGTTTGCAATTAGGGTCAGCATTTCCCACAGACTTCCACGTGAAAACTTCAGTCTGCATGCTAGGAATGGAGAATCTTTGGGGCAGAAAATGATGTAATTTTCAGTGCCTTGAGCACATTCCTCCACTTTCCCTCCCTGGGGGCTTGGCTGCCTGGGCTCGAGGCCAGCTGAAATAATGCAGCTGTGTGGCCTGGAAAAGCAAACCAGAAAGTCTCAGGTCACGTAGGAGCTGCTTGGAAACTCAGTCTCTCCTCCTCGGTCACTGCACAGGCTACTCTGCAGCCATGGCCCTGTCCCACACTGAACCTGACGCCCAGGATGGCTTACCATGACCTCTGCGGGCTTGTGGGATGGTCTGGACTCTCGACTGAGCTGTCCCTGTCCCTGGGCTGCTCTGTCCCTTGCTCAGGCACCGTGGGACCCTCTCCGTGGCAGTGCCACCCCTGTCCCTGCCTGCCCTGCTGGCACACTCCGCTCCCAGCTTGTGCTCACTGCTCACGGGTAGCAGCACCGGGAGAATGCTTCATCAGGATTCCCCAAATCTCCAGTTTAATCTACTGGAATCTCATGAATCAGGTTTAGAAACATGCGTGTCCAGGAAGGATTCAATTTCTATCCGGCTGCCTGCTCATCCTGGGCAGAACAGCACTGCGAGATCAACAAACAGACGGATCTCCGAAGCATCGTCCAAGGCAATCGTACGCCAGGCTCAAGACAGGGCTTGGAAAGAACCCGGGAATCCACTACAGACAAAGATTTACATGTGCTGTGATCCATCATCCTGCTCAAGCTGCCAAGCACTGCGAGAGCAGCTCCACCTGCCACCAGACAGCAGCAGAATTGGTGGGTTTACTTGGACATATAAATAGCTTCAAATAAACAGGCAGAAAAATCACAATCCTGCTTTCATGTAGCCAAGTACATGGTTGCTCTCAGGAACACAGGGATCTAGAACAAAATGTTGTATCCAGAAGGCCAGACATGTTGGACTAAGATAAATAACAGTGTGTGAGGTCTGGTGGATGGATGTGACGCTTATGAAAAAATGCAAGACAAGTGACTGAAAGAAACAAAATACTTTTGTAGCACAAGGACCCAGACTTTAACAGGAACATTTTTTCCCCTCAGAACTAACCACATGCAAAATATCTCATTATTATAGACAAGTCAGAGTTTTTAAAAGTAGATGGAGTGGCAAACATGATTGCAATGATTGTCACTGGCAAAGCAATGCAGCATGCCAGTATTTTGACGGAAGAACTGAGTTTCCTTGCAGTGACTTCCTGAAATCTTCCCACAAATGAAAATTGATATTCAGCATATTATCACCACTTCCATAATCACCCCGTCAAAAGCAAAGCTGGACCAGTATTACAATTTCAGATCTATTGCTTTGCCTCGGTCAGAGAGACCTCATTCCACTGAGAGGTACCTGCCTCTCCCTGTGATTGCAGCGAGGCACCAGGGAGCTACACTCAGGAATCTGGGATTTCCCAGTGGGAGTCAGATGCTTCAAAGGTAGAAGTTTCACACTGAGTCCTCCATGAGATTTGTTAGGTGTATTTGCAGTCTGCATACATTTTTAACTTAGGGAGGTAGGAGTAAAGCACCTTAAAATGAAATAATTAAAGGAGGCACTGAAATGCACAGAGATAAAGATAAAGCCAACAGGACTGTGAGAGATAATAGTTATCTGCAGTAATAAACACTAAGTGAGAACAATTCATGATTTGTGATAACATTTAATGTGAGGATATAAATCAGATGAAAAGAGCACAGTTGAAAGATGGAAAACACACACAGAGCTAGGCAGAAATAAAGAAAATATAAAGAGCCTTTTGTTATCTTCACCTTGTAATTGAGATAATGCTTGTCTTTAATGATACACCCTTAGAGCAGCTCCTGCACTCAGCAGCAAGGCTGGAACAAAGACACGACAACAGGGAGCTTTATGGATATTCCTGGTGGGCACAGGTCTGAGCCTGTTGCTTGCTGAGTCGCACTGAACTCCTCACTGCGTGCCTGCACTTCGGAACATTCAGCTGTGAATCTGAACATCAGCCAGGGATTCCAAATTAATCAGCCTAATGATGTATTTCTTGACGTTGTCAAAGTCTGATGTGTAAAGCAATTCATATTTGCAAGGCCTAAGCTGCACCTGCACAGGTGAAACGAGAGCAGGTAGGAGTGAGGCAGGGGTGTCCTATGAGCAAGTGTCAGAATCCTCGTGTTGATCCTGGCTATCACAGGAGGTCCTGCAGAAGCACTTGGAAAGCAAAAAGTTTCTTTTCCACCTCAGAAGAATGATATTCAAAAGCAAAAGGGAATTGAAAGAGCCAGTATACCAGAACTATAAAGAAGAAAACATGCTCATACTGGTTCTCTTGCAGCTTCTGACATTGCTTCACACAACATTTTCTAAACCTGTAGAAGCATCTTACAGATGAAAGAATTACAAGGGGAGGGAAAACAGAATGAAAACTTTAGCCGGAGATTAGTAATGAATATTTCATGGCCTTACTGAAAGGATATTTCAGGTGAGTCTCCATAGCAATCTGCTTTGTATCCAGTATCATTAAATAATTTCAAATTAACGGCTTGGGTAATGGAGCAGGCATTAAATTTGCACTGAAAACTGGGGTGGAAGGCACTGCTAGTGTGCTGGAGCAATAAAAATGGCAATACCAAACTGGAGAAAGGCTCCAAACAAGGCGCAGTTGCTTGGGGATGAGAATAAAGCTGGGCACACAAGCAGGAGGAAGAGTAAGGCAGGAGCCCTGGAGCGGAGAAAAAGCTCTGCAAAAGTCCAGGTGTGTTGACTGGCTCAGAATCTGCAGGTAANGTTTATATTAATAAAGAACTGTTACTCTTTTTTCTCAAAAAAGCTCCTTAATTCCAGAATTATATTAATTCGGAGGGAAGGGGGTGCATTTTCTCTTCCAAGGGAGGCTCCTGCCTTCCTTAGCAGACTCCTGTCTTTTCAAACCAAGACAAACGCGCTGCTGTGGACAGCGTGCCCCGGGAGGGTGGAGCGGCTGCGAGGCACCGCAGCGCTGCCCGGGCGGTTTCGCAGGGCTGACTTCGGCCGGAGCACTGCTGTGGGCGCTGGATGGCAGCACGGCAAGAGCTGCAGCGGCATCGGGGAATAGTTACAAACACAGAGAACTTTCCAGGAAAATGGAGCGAACCGGAGCTCTTTGGGCGAGAAGGGCGAGGCAGAACAGAGAGCAGCAGTGAGGAAGGAGCAGAGAGCGATCGGGAAGCGCATCTGTGAGAGATGAAACGAGGAGCAGAGGGCTCAAACCCACCGCAGTGCTTGGGCTAGAGCTGAGAGAAGCCTTTGTGCTGTAAGGACAGCGAAACAACGATGAAATAAATCGCCAGAGGAGAGTGCGGGGCGCCCACCTTTGGGGGTGTATAAAACAGGATGGGCAAGCGTTTATCGAGGGTAACAAAGAAAGAGACTGACTTGCTGAGTTATTTCTAGCCCTCATTTTCCATTTCTTTACATCTCTCAGCAACTAAGTTTCCGTGACTCAAAAATCATAGTTCTCTAGTGTTCTGTTCTCCCACTTAAGCCTTTCTCTTCATATTCAAAAATGCTGTGACTTTCCGTGACACTGACTGTGCACAAAGAACGTGTCATGAATATATATGGACAGGGAATTTTCTTATGAGTAGCACTGAAACATTAAAACTCATTCTTAGAAAATGTAACAGTGTCCCTACCACTACTGGTTCTTGAGAAATCAAAAGGCAAAATGTAATTTCTCTTCACAGTACTTTTTAAGTGTCATTTTTACAGCAGGGAGTACAAGGCCATCATTTTCTTCACAAAAAAACCCCAATAACAAACCCTTAACATGGATTTTTAAATTCAGAGTGGTGAAGGAAAAGAGGCAGGAGAAATGTCTTAATACGGGCAATGCTCTATAGGGCCATGAAAGAAATAAAATCACATGCAAATGCAAGATTTAAATTGTTTGGAAATATTTTTTTCTACCTTTAGAATAAATAATTTAACTGAGAATAAGGCACTTTGGAACCACTCATCTTTAGATCCCTAAATATTTTTTTAAAAATCCAAACACATATAATACTAATACTGTCAATATTCTCTGAGACACACAAAATTTAAAGAGGTTTTTTTCCTTTTTTATTGGCCAAAGAATACAAATTTTCTGACTGTTCATAAACAAGTATTAGCTTCAGTTATGGGACCTCTTCTATTACTCACCTTTATAAAATGAAATAGACATTTCCATTAATTTTTCACATGCCTTCCATGCAAGCTTTTTAACAATTCAGTTTTGTTTAAGAAATAGCAGCAGTCAGGATCCTTTTCTATCTCAAGAATGTTCCAAAGAGCCCATCAACACCTTTGAAAATCCTTGTCTGTTTATTTTCTTTCTGGATAACAATTCTGTATTATGAAAATATCTGTGTAGTCCTTTATTCACTAGTAAAATGTTGCTAACACCTTAATTTAGTGTCTCCAGCAAGCATTTAATTCAAATTTAGCAAGCCAGATACTGCTTTTTAATTAAATATAAGATGATTGTTAAAAGAGAACTTACTGAGTATTTAGAAGATAAATCTAATAGTCTTATAATTAGCTCAAAATTACATAAGCAAGAAATGCCTAATCTCATTCTTAGTAGCACATGGACTTTGTAAGGAATTTGTAGATACTTAATTAACAGTTATCAAAATGGCCTACAGCAAGACAGGTTTCTATTAATTGTTAAAATAGTGATATTTAATAAGCTTGTTAAATGATAATACACTTGGGACAACAGACCCATTTAGTTTTTCAAGTATTCCATTGTTAGTCGCTAATGTCTTTATCAATATTTTACATTGCTGTTTTGTTCTGTGTAACCGGCGATTTTCCACTGTGAAGTTTGTGAGGAGGTGCCACCTTCAGCAGCAGCTGAAGTTCAGTTCCCTTCAGAATTGCCAGTTCTTGGTCACTTTTACTGGTTCTGACCACAACAGGTTCAGTTTTAGTTTTCGGGCAGGGGGCAAAGCCTCTTCAGCTCGTTTTTGTTTGCAAACTGGACTGTTCATCGTCCACGAACAAGTTACAGACAGGAGGGAGCTCTGCTGGGAATCCTTTCCATCCCTTCTCACTCCTTTCCTATGCCTTTCATTTCCCCCTCCTTGCTCCTATAAACGAGGTGGGTTTTTTTGGTGAAACTCTGGTTTTTTTAGCATGAGGAAATCTCTAAATAGTTCAGAGAGGCCATACTGGCATGAGTACTTCAGGGAAGATTTATTCTCCTGGGCTAAGCCTGTTTACTCTTGCTCCTGAGATGGCATTACCTAGAACACTTCCTCCTGCTGGAATTTTCTGCAGGATAACAAGAAGGTCTAAAAATTTACTAGGTAATAAATGCTGAGCTTATTACCAAATAAAGAAAAGTATATTGATGATGATATGATATGATATGATATGATATGATGATATGTGATTGCATGACCAGATTTCCGAACCAGTGAAAGAACAGGCCACTGTAAATCCCACAGTTCCCAGGCTAAACTGTCCACTAAGAGCCCCTAAATGCTGTTTACAAGTAGGAAAAAGTTTGCTAATGCAAGAAGTAGTAGCGGTATTTTTATGAAGTTAAACCAAGGAAAACAGAACACCATTTGTTTGGAGGTCAAAAGTGTAGAAGTAACAACTCCACCACAAGTTTCTTAAAAGGACTTAGAAGAGAATATTTACAGGTGTTTTTTTTCATTTACTCAAAAAAGAAGAGATTTCTGCAGCTTCTCTTCAGTCCACAAATGAAAGGAACCATATCCATATAAAAGAGATTTGGAGGAAAACAATTGACCTATATAATCTTTTGCAGTGAGGACTGGCTTCCAAATATATTTTCTTCAGAACGTCCTTGAGGATCCAAACAGTGAGAAATTACTTTAACCCAAGTAACTCAGCAGAAAAGTAATTTTCTGCGTCTTTTTGGTTTGTGGATCCATTTTGTTTGCTTGTTTATTAAAGAGCTGGCAGCCTGGAGAGCGGGCGCTGCCCCATGGCCCCTGGCCACGGGAGGTTAAATTAATTAGAGGAGCTAGAGCCCTGAGCATTACACATTGCACAGAGTGGCCATACATTACCCAGCAGGTTTAATTCTGAAGAGCTCAGCTGCAGTTGCTGTTGTTAACTCTGCGGTGATGGCTGCCCACAGGATCCTTACCTCTGTAGGGGCAACAAGAGAGCATTTCCTGCTCTGCAAAAGGAACTGGCTTTCCAGGAGCCAGGCCTTGCAGGACATCTGCCACAGCTCCAGAGGAACAACAGACCCCAGTCTGACAAATGCCATCACCAGCAGCTGGACACCTTGCAGGTTAAACGAGGACTGGTGGAGACTGACAGGATCACGAGCTGGCATTGCTCAGACCGGCTGGAATTGGAGCATCTGGAAAAGTGATCCTACTGTTCCCCAGCACAGCAAAGCTGGCTGTCCTGGCAGTGCCCTGTGGGTCACAGAGAACAATGCCTGTTCAGATTGCATATCGATGTGTACACATCGCTTTAAATGGCATTTATTGTCTCACATGTAGCATGGGAGCCAGTGGTGTGGTAATTAATTTAATTTGTTTAACCTGTTTAATATACTGAAGACACTGTGCAAGTACTTGTCAGTCCATTAGCTGCTACAGTTCTAGGGGCTCTTTCATCTACATTTAAGCCCATTACTACCCTAAAATGCTGGACAGAAGTCCAATGTTATGGACAGAAATCTTCTTCAGGTGATGCATATAAAGGAAAAAATAAGTATATCCAGTAGCATCTGTGATAAATGCAGTTGCAGCAGAGATAAAATGCAGGTTTGGGGCAAGGGGAAGGGGGAGGCAAGGAATTAAGTCTGCCTTAAGTTTTTATTTCCTGGCTTTGGAAGCTTGACATCAAGAAAAATATAGGCAGAAGCTTAAATGTTTCATTTAACAATATTTTGGAGAATTCATTTTATAGCTTTTAATAAATGTTTTAATGTTTACAATACCTTGTGTCAATAGGAACAAGAGCTTTGTGAAATGGATTCTGAAGTTTTGCCACAGAGGGGCAACTTCTGGTAGAGAAAATTAAATCTGAGTGGAAAGTATAGCTGCTGATGGAGAAGATTTTACCTGCAGAGGAGCACAGGTACTGCCAAAGCAGATTTTATCTGCTTGCAAACAGAAAAGATTTTACCTGGTAGTGAAATGCAACTATTGACAAAGCTCATCAGCAGCTGAACTACTGTGGTACATAAAACTTTTTCTGTCTGACACTGCGCATAAATTTTTTGTCTCCATTTTAGGATAAAATCTAGGGAAAAAAAAAAAAGGAAGTTGCTGATAAAGCTTGCATGAATATGTGATGGGAAAGAGTTCACTGGCTGTGGCATAAGTTTTCACCAGGTGAGAACCTGGCCCAGTTATGTATGACAGACACAAATGAAGCACTGCTTCTTGGAGCAGGACAAATCACTCCTAAACTCCAGAGAAGGACCCTTCATATGCAAAATTTGGTATCAACACTGTAATGACTTCATTTCTTAGAGCTGAGGTGGAAAGAAGGATGCTCAGCTGTTATTGCTGCAGAACAGGATGACTTGCACACCATGAGGTAAAGCAAGAGCCCCAAAGCAGCCTTAACTCAAGTGTATCTGTGTTTGTCTGTTTTTCAGCTTTGGCTTCCTAAGCCAGCCACACAATTTGCTTCTCCAGCTTTCTTTGTGAGATGAATGTGTGAGTGAAGCCCTGTTTGTGCAGGCACAAAGTCTCTGTGCACCCATGAATCCCCTCGGAAGGCACAAATTCACCCTCAGCCACACAGGGATGTGCAGGCAGCCGGCAGAGCAGGAAGTGGTAAAGTCTGAAGAAATGTCGTGTTATTTCAGGGAAAGGAATAGATTGGTATTAAAGACCATTGTCTTTCTAAATACACAAATTGTTTGATTTCATGGGTCTCAGGCAGCTTTCTACTTCCCTACGACTCCTAAGCCACTTGCTCCAGTGCGTTATTTTTCAGAAAAATGCAGAACTGCAAGATAACCACATATCTCCCAGAATGCAAAATGTACATATAAAAGACATTCCCCACTATTTTGGGTTTCAGATTCTTTCCACGTAGGCTATTGAAAGAGATGAAAATGGATAAATGTGTAGCCACCAATGGCGTCCGCCTCTCACTTTATAGAGAGCTACCATTTCATTAAGTTTGAAGTTTTTGAAATAATATAATCATAATGAAAGAAAGGAAATAAAATCCTCAGAAAGTTCTCAAAGGAGTATTAAAAGATGAGATTTGAATAAGACTGATCAAATGTTGGAATGGAAGATGCAGATAGGTCATAAGCCTTTGCTTTTTTGATTGCCCATATTGTCTCGAAACTGTTCAGCAGAACAAAGAGTTTTGTGGATGAAAGACTGGTGTGAAGAAACATGAATGTCAACTTGAATTCTGAAAGACAGTCTGCTAATGAAATATTCTAAAAGTCATTTTCAAGGTGGTAGAAAGTTCTCACTGATGTGCATCAATGCTTCTGATAAAAAGCATCAAATAGTTATGCAAGTATTGGCTTTAAGGTCTGAGAAAATAAAGCAATGCTTGTATGATTCCAAATGTTGCAGCAACGTGTTTAGTTTTTATACTTTCTGGGGATTAAAAATAATAATTAGGATGTTGTTTAGTTTCTAGCTTAGGCGTGTGAAACAATTCTGGATCAGTTAATTTTCAATATAACAAAATTAGATAATATATAGTGAAAACGAGTACACTGAAAATAAAGACAGCTCCTAAATGCATTTTTAGTTCAAGAAAAAATAAAACCACACTATTTGTTTGTGCAATAAATAAAATAAGTATAATTTGAGACAAACAGTAAATAATACATTTGGCTGCTCCTAGTAGGATAGACTTCTGAATCTGACACTGTGTGATATTTAATAGCTTCTTCATAATAGGAATTCATAAGACAGAAAGATCTAAAAGCAGTAAACATATTTCTAACAGTTCTAGGTGAGCAGATCTAATTAAATTTTGGAATATGAAATCCTCTGAAGTAGTGCTGCCAATTCCTATCTTCTACAGGGATTTTCTTGCACGCTTGAACTAGCTTCTAAAAAACTTCCTTTATCTCTGATTTCTGGCAGGGCCAAATTTTACCAGCACTGAAGTTCACAAAGGGGAGGCCTCCTGCACCTCGAGCGGGCATTGCTTCACCCTGGCACCCCTCATCAAAGCCCTGGGCTGAGGTGTGACTCCGTGACCGGGGTGTGAGGAGGAGCTGGCACACACCAGGGCCAGACCCGGGGAAGATGTTAAATATCCAAAGGGAAATTTAAATTTAAAGCCTTTTTTTTTTTTTTTTTTTTTTTTTNAATTTTTTTTTTTTTTTTTTTTTTTTTTTTTTTTTTTTTTTTTTTTTTGCTTTAAGAGCAAGATATGGGAGCAAGAAGCAGCGCTGCCTGCAGTTACCCAAACCCATCAGGGGCTGTTCCTCTCAGGGACGAGACAGTCACACCAGGGTTTACATGGCTGAGGCTCCTCTTCCAACAGCAAGGAGCCCCACATCCTCTGAGGCACTGGAACCTGTTGGCAGATTCAGAACATGCAGCCCATAAACCAGCAGGGGATGGAATGTTGCAGAATTAACTAGCAATAATCACTTATTTGCCAAATACAGTCGAAGGAGAGGTGGTTCAAACCCAGCCCAGTAATTAACACACTGCAAGAAGGGAGAGAGCTCCTGTCAGAGTGGCTGCAATCCCACCTCGAGTACCTTCCAGAAACCCCTCGGGACAAAGCTAAGGCTACTGAAAAACAGAGGAGGGCTCTCTCAACCCCATCTTGCTTAAGCTGTTTCACAGTATAGGAAAGAAATCAAGTTGAAATAAGTCAGAAAGGAGGTACAAGAAATCTGATTCAATGGTTGTTGTGGGTCCCTTCCAACTCAAGAGTATTCTGTGAATATTCTGTTATTCTCAGCAAGTGAAGGTAAACAAGGTGGTGAGACGTCTAACTCTGCTGTTACCCTCAAAGGCTCACTCTGAAGAGCTGCCAAGTCAAGACCTTTCTTACCTTAAATCTCAAGTGAAGGCCCTTAGCTTTTGCTGTCACAGTCTGGGGACCTGGGCACGTAAGAAAGAGCTCTGAGCTCTCTACACAGGCAGCCTCATTTCAGTGATGCCAATCTTACAAAAATTCGGCTTTAAATCTTCAACACACAGCCCTTTCCTTTTGTTTCTATTTTGAGACTGTCATAAGTATATATCTTGTGTGAGTTACAGCTCCAGCTTTTATTCCTCAGGTCACTCTTTTCCTTTCGATTGCAGCAGGGCGTGGGTTCTTTGTTCCCAAACAATTCAGCCAGGTTTCAAAGAGATAATACACATTGTATGCTAAGTCTGTGCTGGCTTTTATCACGAATCCCCTTGGAAACAGGAAATGCCCGGCTGTTTTTGGCTGCCCTCCCTCGTGATTTAGAAGAGGAACCGTAGGAAGGCTTTGCTGAATGGCCTTTGATTTTCTGTCAATGCAGTTTTGCCAGAATTTTAACTGAGGTCCCAAAAGTAGAAATAAAACATTAATCTGCTCCATCAGTCAGTCCCTGGACAAGCCTTAGAAACTGAAAATCTGTTTACAACACAGATATCATAACTCTTTGAATACTTAATAAGAATGATAACAAAGCAAGTAACTCTTTGTTCAAAACTAGTTAAAGTGCAACACTTCTGTTCTGAATCTAGATGAACAAATAAAAGCCAAGGGTATGTTACAGTTTATATTTTAAAGTTACTTAGCCTTTTTCTTAAAACTAGCCCTAAATGAAATGTTTAACTCTCTCTTCAAATGTGTGACACCATCCATCACAATTGTATAGTTAGACACATAATAATGTATAATCTCAGCTGGCTGTCCACTTGTAAAAATGGGAATAGACTTCAAGAAATAAGCAATTTCCCAACAGAAAATTGGAAATTCTGCCAACCAATTCCAGGTGACCTGCCATCAATCAGTGTTAAATTCTCCCCAGCTATTGCTGAAGGGTATTGCCATTACTGACGGGCTTCACCTGGTGACTAATGGTATATAACAAACACATTCAAGAACTATAGAAATCCTAAGAATCTGTAATTGTCAGTTAACTTCCAGCAAAGACCTTCTCAGGCAATTCAGAAAGAGAGTGAGATTTCTATAACCTCAAAACTACTCATTTTTATTATAATGTTTTATAAAAAGAATCAGAATGACTTGATGCCATGAAACTGAATTAAATCAGACTGCAAAACACTTATTTGTTGCAGAATGAGTTCATGTAAATGCTTTGCTGTATGCACTGAATGTGTGCTAATATGACAATTACTCTAGGCCTGGACTTATATTCAAGTTTCTCAAAAAACTTTGTGTGATTAATAATTATGATTAATGTTTGAAGTGTGCTGTTCCAGGGTAATAGTTTCCTTCATTTACCAGAGTATACATTTAGAATTAAGTATTCAAGTGCTCTGGTTACTCATGTAAAGCCTGTGTAGCTATGTGTTACTTTACAGGTGAGAAACATGCTGCAAACAAGAAATCCTGACTCTGTTCAACCAGTACCAGAGAGGCAGAGAGAAATGATGATGGATTTGTTACATGGAATCTCCAAGATAGGGAAATAGGGTTTTCACAGTTGTCAAAAACAGAATCTGTCAAGGTTTAAAGCTCTTTGTGAAGCATGGAAACTTGAATTTCCACTGAACTTTCAGATTGAAAAATAAAATAAAATTGAAAAAAGTAGTTGGAAGTACTGCTGGGCTCGCCCTGGAATTGGATCAGGTCAGGAAGTCTCCTGTCCCTGACAACCCTTTCAAAGTCACTAATCCTGAGTTTAAAGGTCCACAGGACTGTACAGAGATCCATTGCACCATTCTGCTCACCTGCTTTCTATGGAGCACTCACAAGGGTGGAGAAAAGGACATGGATATTAACAGGACTTATATCTATAAAACCTGCAACAAGATGGGTAATTAATCATGTGTTAGAGGGGCAAGAGATAGCGGAACCAGAATAATTTTTTTTTTCTAACTAAATCTGCTTCATGCTGTGCTATGTTAGGATAATAATTATGGGGTTCTAAGAGAGAGTGCAACATTTTAGTTCATGGTAAAAAGCTGTACTGTTCATAGTTCTAATGTCCACGGGAGGCAGGGCCACTCCTCAAAATAATGCAAAGCAACAAATGAAAAGGTAATGAAAATATTTTATATGCATTCAGTGTCTGCTTTGTCCAAAAAGGTGGAAGACAATGGAGGCAGGGAAAGAGATGTGAGCAGAAAAGAAACAATCTTCAAACCCCTGATAATGTGCAAAGTAAGAGGCTTGTTCATGCCCTTCACCACAGCTCAGATAAAACGTAGACAGAAGAAGATATCACTGTGTAAAGAGAGACATCTGAATTTTCCCTGGGAGTGTGCAACAGCGGAGATTTCACTCTCTGTGATGCCCGTGGCTTTGGAGTCCTGGTTTTGTTCCTAACCCATTCTGTCCAGCCCTCTCATGCCTTGCCCAGCCAGCAGTGACAGGAGCTGAGCCCTTGGCTCTCCAGAATCACTGCTGGGAGCAGGAATCTCCCCTCCAGCACAGCCAGAGCCTTTTGCTTTCAGATGACATCACCTGATTCACTTGGTCAGGGTTTGCTTCTTGGTGAGCAGATTAAATGCAGAAAAGCCAATTTTCAAAAAAACAGCCATCTTCTCAGTAAATGCAGGGCTTGCTATGATGGGCTGCAAAGTCACCATGCACATTCTTTTCTGTTCAAAACCCACATCCTGAAGTGTTTGCACTCCCAGGCCAGTGCCATTGAGGGCAGTACTGAGAGAAGGTGTTGGTTATGAATATTGGACTACAGTAATGCTGAGTTCTTAATTCCTAAAGCTGGGAGATGCTCAGCATTTCATAACATTCTGTGAATAACCAGGTCATCTTGGCAGTGTTTATTAACTTCCCACTGCATCCCTCCATCAGAGAAGTGTTGCTTAAAGCCATTGTACAGATGAAGTATAAAATGGAGATGTGCTGTGAGAGAAGAATTAGTATCCAGAAGCAGTTTTCAGTCCCTCTGACATCCTCAGAAATAACATGTCCCATTCTCTCCATAGCTCCTGTGCTCTCTCTGGGTGCTTAACACAGTTTGTAAAAGAAATCTTAGATTTTCAAAGTAGAGTCTTAAAATAGCCTTAAATACTTAATGGCAGATTGAAAGATTGGGGAATAAAAGCAGAAATATATTGAACAAAACAGCATCTAAGATACTAATTTAATTACCAAGCCTCCTCTAAGGGTTGGGTAACTGATCTGTGGTAGCATGGACCTAATTTTTCCCCTCAAGTTCAGAACAGAGAGAAAGCAAATGACATGATCTTCTATTATTCTCTAGATATATATCAGTGAACACTGTATTGCTGTATTTCACAGAACAATGGTCCTTCAAGTTTAGTATCTTGTCTCAAGACGTGTTTTCTGAGAGTACAGTCACTAATGAAACTTACTGAGAGACTTCAAACTGAACATATAGTAGATTTAAAATTAGATTTGCCTTTGAAATCACATTTTCTGAGATAATTGCTCTTTTTAAAAATTTTAAAGGCAGTTTAAAAATTATTTCAGTTTTCTGAGCTAGATCTTGTCTTATTAGATACTGGAAGGCTCCCTGTCATGAAGCAGCCTTAAATATTTCCAATCAGTTCAATAACTCCTCATAAAAATACTGATATTCACTTCCAAATGACTTCTTGTAAAACCTGGAATTTGTTTTTTTGTATTACTTTAAAACAGATGAAATGCAAGCATTTCTCTCATTACTGTGAAATCCTCAGGAGTATTAATGCACTTCGACACATTGAAGTTTTCAAAACTCCCAAATTCTGACGATGAAAGTTCCGTGAGCAGAGGATGAATTGTCAGTCGCTGTACCTGGGTAAGTCCTGCTGATTACACAGGAATAGCAGGGGTGTAAACCAGGTGATTTAGAAACAGTTGTAAAGAGATTCAGATCTGTAAGTAACAGATCTGTGTATGACAGGATAAGGCAAGAGATAACCCTAAAACCACCTTTCTTCTCATGAATACTTGTGCCAAATTCACAGCAACAGCTCAGGCCAATGTATTCTACTGAGCAGGAAGAAAACATGGCCTGTGCAGGCTGACAGCTGAAAGAAGAAATAAGCAGGTATTTTCAGAGGACATTTTTCCTGCATTAGACAGAGTCGCCTCAGAAATGCAAAGATGTAGCATTGGTTATGACCAATACTAATTAAAACTGCTCAAGCCTTGAGGTGTGTGTTCGCTTCCAGCTTTTCTGAAGCTCCCAAAAAGCCCACCAGGCTTTTCAGGGCTGTCCCAAACTGTTCACACATCGTACAGCAGCATTGCTGTCTCTGCTGCTCCTGAGTTGTGGCACACAGGAAAGGAAATGTGGACTATGGATTGCTGACAAAAATCAGCACATACACCACACTACAGGAAATAGGGCTGCTTGCACCTACAGGCCAGGAGGAGCTTTCTGTCTGACAAGTCTCACAGTAAATGGTTATGGGAACTACAGGAATACCTAGCATTACATCGCTATGAAGAATTCTGCCATGTCTGTAACACCAGAAGAATTGCTGATAAAAATTAGGATATGAAAAAGAGTTTAACTCAAGTATTTCTCTCAGAGTATCTAGATTTCCTGCAGGGGTAAATTCTGACGCCTGTATCCATGCTTGGTAGAACCTCGCTTCATGATTTTTCTCACTGACTAAACAGACTTACTCGTTGAAGAGTTTCTTAGAGGTGTCTGGAGGCCCATAAACAAGCCCCCATTTTTTAATACACAAAGACTGCTTTCTAAATCCTTCCTCAGCTGACAATTTCCTCATCAAAGGCAGAACAGCATTAAAAAAAAAAACCAAAACCTGTAGCATTGCCAAGCTGGAAATAAATGATTTTGTTGTTTTAAATACAAATAATGATCCGTCGTTATGCACTTTGCAAGGAAGGCATTACCCTGCCTTGGAAAACACAGAAGAGAAACAACACTGAAGCAGTTTTGATAAATGCTGTCATTCTCTAAGGAAATTTAGGAATTAAAATGCTGTTAAATGAAGCTGCTTTATGTCCTCTTTGAGTTTTCACTCCTTCAACAATAGAAACTGCCTTTGGGAAGGCAACAGATGCAGGTCCCGTGAGGATTGAAGTGGTTTGATCATGTCCTTGTGAGCAGAGTGAGGCACTGAAAGCCAGAGACACTGCAGTCCTCTGGCCTACTGCTTCTGGTGAGCTTCATCCCAGCCTTCAAAATGAACACGCAAACAACTCTACCATTCTTCACACACAGAGAGAAATTTCTGTCTTCAGTAAAATTTCAAAATGTGAAAGTATGTATTCTAACCACAAATATGCTTTTTGGGGATTTCTGTGTTTTGGGCATAATAGTAAATTTGGCCCACAGTTCTTCTGCCATCACCTCTGTCAGTGTCACTGCAGCTCATTTCCAAGCTGCCAGCTCCCGGCAATATAAACTTGCCTCATTGTTTCTGTCTGTCCCCTCTCAGCATGAGGATCCCCCCAGTCTGTGTGCTGGGCACGGGGCACCTCTGCCATTCTGGATGAGGAGCTGCAATTACAAGCCAGCAGGATTAACAAGCTCGGTGTGTGGTTTGAAGTATAACTAATAATACCCTTTAATGGGGGCAAACCAATTTGGGAAAACTTACAGCAAAAGGACATGTAGTCGTGATGGGAGACAAAATAGAGGAGAAAGTCAAGACAGTGTGGTGTGAGCAGCACTGCTTTGAGATTTAAATATCAGAGGTTTTAGGGGCTATTCATTCCAGAAATGAAGGCAATGGAAGGTTAAAGAAGGGAGAGGTGTTCTCTAACCCAGAACAGCGTGTCTTTCCTCATGATGGCCTCCACTGCAGTCTGTCACTGAGCCTCTTTCTATTCCCCCTGAGTAGGAGCTGGAGAATATTTTGTAAAGTTGCATCTTTTAAAGTTCAGAAAATAAGCAGTGAAGCAAGATGCAGCTCCTTTAGAAAGAGGAATTGAACTCACCCCATGCTCCATGAAGCCATCAAGCTCATGGCTGAGCAACACATTGTTGAGTTGAATATAATGAGGCTGCTGTATAATGTCACATTATAAAAAAACTGTGCAACACTATAAAAAAAATCCTACTGCATCCTGATAACACAGCTCCCTTTTCCGCTACTGAAAAAGGTTCAGAAGAAAACTACGAAATGGATTCAGGCATAGCAATCTTAATTAGCCAGTTTTCAGTCAAAATATAGGCACTGAACACAACTGAGATTCTTTAGAGATTATCTGAAATTAAGTATATGAATTGCACATTCTGCTCTAAACAGCTCTTTCCTCACTATAAATTAACACAACTAGGGAGAGAAAAATCATGGTCATTTGATTGCTAAAATATTATTTTTATAAAATTAAATGAATTAATGCTTCATTTGCAATTTTGCTAGTTGACTGCAACTCTTTAGCCTTGAAAACCTATTAGATGAGGAATTCAACCTAAATCCTGAGTGGTTAACCTCTGAAATGGATGTTGAGCTTAATTATTAATTCATAATCCTGAATTTGGGGCATCCTTGATTATCCCTAACTTAAATAGACATAAGTGTGATGACGAACCAAGCCTTAGACTTTTTCCTGGCCTTATATGTCTGAAATTTGGAGGCTTAGCTCAAACCATTCAAGGACACAACCAGTTGCTTGGCAGACTGCAATGAAAATGGAGTAAGGAAGAATTAGTAAGAGAAATCCTCCATGTCTCCTAAGAGATGTGCCTGATGGCCATAGCCGTTTTCCTGTGCAGAAATATCTTCCTTGTTTACAGTTCGTGTTTGGCCACTTTTTTAGCTCCTTTATTCGAAAATTGAAAATTCATAGTCTTTTATATCTTGCCTTTGAGGGGGAAAAGGAAAAAAACACTCTGACAACCAGAATATTCTCCCACAGCCCTGAAAAGAGCAGCTCAGCCATGCACACCTCAGGAGGTTCATGCAGTGCCTTCCCAGGGCCATGCCACGGATTTGTCCTCTTCCATGGGGCTTCCTGGTACACTGCAAACACGGGCCAGTTCTGATCTCTGCCCCATTCCATGTCAGACAAGAAGATAGAGTTTGTTCTGTGCCTTAATAGGCACCAGG
Source organism: Melanocharis versteri (assembly GCA_013397845.1). Taxonomy (NCBI): domain Eukaryota; kingdom Metazoa; phylum Chordata; class Aves; order Passeriformes; family Melanocharitidae; genus Melanocharis; species Melanocharis versteri. Next base: position 437,427 of record VZTG01004864.1, on the reverse strand, counting down.
CTGAGGGCTGTGAAAGGCAAGTGTTGATATGAAATTTTTAAGAGACTCCTCGTAATGAAGCAGTACTAGTGACACAGATCTTCTAATCAGGCATTTAGTAATTTTGCTTTGCAGCTTGGAAAATGTATTTCATTTAAATTCACCTCCTAGGAGCTGTGTGTCAGGCAATTACTCTCTACCAGAAGATTTCAAAGTCCAAGCAAATTAGATGGGCTCTGTTCTTAAAGTAATACTACCCTCAAAGCATCATTACTGTTGTTAAGAAATAACAAACCTGAAGGCACAATTTCTGTCCTCTCCTATGAATACAGGTGCAGCTGCCATTAATGTTATGGGCAATCAGCTGTGCATATTTACAGATTTAATGCAGAGTTTCCCAGAGTGAGGAACACTCCTGAACATTCACAGTTCTGAAAGAACGCTACCGAAAAAGAGAGCTGAGTTCACTTTCCAGAATGCTGAGACTTCTGAATTAAATTCAAAATGTGATGGCCTGTAATGATTTTCATTCCAGATATACCCCAATATTAGGTAAGTAGAATCAGGTTTTTTTCAGGAATAGTCTCCTGGGGAAGAAGAACAACCTTACAAGACATGGCACCAGTGAGCATTTGCCTTCCTTTGACTTCCTACTGAGTGAATGTTCTTATAAAGGGCAGTAAGCCTCCGCATGTTGCTGAATTTCAGTAATAGGTTGCTGCCTCACTGGAATTTGTGACATTTAAAAAACTTGTGGTCATTTACGATCAGTTGGAACCACTGCCCCAAATACAGACCAACTGGGAGCCCGCAGATGGGTTTGACACCCACCTGCTCAGGGAAGTGGAGTCACCATCCCTAGAAGGGATTAATAAACGTGTGGATATGGCCCTTGAGGACATGGTTTGATGGTGAACATATGGTGGTGCTGGATTAATCATTGCACTTGATGATCTCAGAGGTGTTTTCCAGCCTAAATTATTCTGTGATTCTATGATACTATTTTCTATTGGGTTACTATTCTCCACTCTTAGTTCCAGAGCTCTAGATTCCCAAAGATCCAGAGGCATATGTAGAGCAGAATAATGGAAAGGAGGTCAGTTGGCACTTTAGAAATGTCTCCTTTTTACTTATCTTTAATTACTGCCACTTAAAAGCTTTCAGAACCATGTAGAAATGTCCAGATCCCTTTTTAAACCCAGGCTCCCTGTCAGCTAAGTGGCACTGAAAATCTTATTCAAATTCTTCTTATTCAATCTTATTCTTTGGCTATTCCAAATGTACACAAAAATCATCTGATGATGGTCCTTGGCCACTGTCCTAACTATAGGAGAGGTCAAACTGAGCTGAATAGAACTCTTCATGTTATTAAGTTAACAGTTAGAGAAACACTTCCCTAAACGGGGAGCATATTGCCAGAATTGCATCCAGAATGGAAGGAATTCCAGCCTTGAATACTGATACTCTGTTTTACTGCCTCCCATGCTTTCAAACAAGCAGCGTAAGATACACATAAATATAGGCAAACAGGTGTAAATAACCTGTCCAAATATTTCTGTGAAGAACCTTCTTCGTGCAGCATGCCAGAATCATCGCCCAAGTACGGGCTTTGTAAAGGATATTATCCCTCATTAGTTTAAGTTGACTACTGTTAGAGACTAGAATGGGAATTCTGCAGTGCAGGTTATCTGTCTGTCATACTTTCAGAGCAGCTACTGTCAGAGACTGGGTACTGGAGCAGCAAAAATTTGGGCCAGATGCCAGTTTTTGTGCTCCTAGAGTAGTTTTGCCTCATAAAGATCCTTACTCTTGTGATACTTAGTGATATTCAGTGAAATTCATCTGTTTCAAGCCAGCATAATATCCAGTACTTAGTCACTGACTCCAATTAAATCTCTGCTTAAAACCAACTCTTTCCACTCATTTTTCATTCTTCTTCCTCCTTGATTGTTTCACTCATAAATAGAAAAAAATAGTTTATTGTTATTGAACCAAACTCTTGTAAGCACAGTGACATAGCAGCAGTCTGTCAATGGTTTAAAAAGATAGTTAATATATTTTATTGTGTGTAATGCAATGGGGCATTGACATTTAGCCATTAGTGTAATGCAAATAATAAACAATAATACATAACTGTGATTGAAATTGAAACACTGAGCAAATGTAAAAAGAAAAGAAAAGGTGGTTTAGGTAGTAAACAAGGACATAGAAAAATCCATCAGGAGTCAAAGATAAGTATACTTGGAGCCATAAAATTACCTCGTGTCAGAACTAATTGAGGGAAGCAGCTCGTCACTAATGCAATTGTGCTTTAATAATGGAGATGGCATCTCCATGAGCCTGGGAGAGAGGCAGCTCTGAGAGCCAGAAATGGAAACCTTGCCGAGATGGGGTTCATTCTCTGAGCCCTCTGTGCTGTGCATCAGGCTGAAATAATTGGATGCACGGTTTCAAAACACCCAGTTTGTGCCTGAGCGGGCAGCAGGACCTCCTGCAGCTCAGGGTAACCCACGGGCTGCTCTGGGGACCTGCAAAATGCACCAGGTGGTCCCCTGAGAAGCAGCCCATGTCCCAGCCCCTGTCCCAGCTCCTCTCTGCTCCAGATTTATGCAGTCTGTCAAGGTTGTCAATATGAAGCTATTTGGATGTTGTCTTGTTTCGCATTTCCTACTCTTAAAACGTTCCAGAAATGAATCTGCTGTCTCTGAACAGAGAAATGATCTAGGAATTGGCAAGGACTTCATTCCTACTTTTATTAAGGGCTTATCAAGTAAAAAGCACTGGAACAAAGAAGAATAAAATATTTGATTTCCCCACCCTCCACCTAGTCTGAATGACAGTCCTTTTGAGGTCAGTATTGCTTAAGTCTGTAAAATGAAAATGCTACGAATCACAATCAAATAACTGTCAGGCGCCTTATTAAATTTCATTCAACTCCATACAAAATCTTAAGGGACCATCGCTATCTTCCAATTTAGACAAAGATTAAATAAAAGCTGATCAAAGATTTATAGAATTCTAAAGTGATACTAAACACAATGTGCTATGCCTGGAAAGCTTTCCCTGGTACAATGGAGTTAGAAGTAGCCTGCTTTAATGGTTTCATTTAAGCCCCACTTTCCATTAGAGGAAAAAAATCAGCAGTTTACAACCACCTCATCTAATTAAAATCTCATAATTCACAGTCTAAATCAAGTTTAAATTGATGCTAAGGTTCATATTGTTGGCCAGACAGAATAAAAAAATCAGTAACAATTTCAATAAAAGAGGTGGGGTTTTTTTGGGGGTTTTTTTTGGTTTTTTTTTTTAATTCAGGAAAAGAGCAAAACCTTCGCTTTTGGTGGGTTTCCTGACTAGCAATTTTCAGCCTATCTGCCCTAAAAGAAATGTACAGGTAAGCTAAGGAGGTCTCCCAAGTGCAGGTAGCAGCAGTAGTTGCTAGAATGTCTGTTTTCACCTCTAAAACAAACCTCTGTTCTGTCCATCAGTGGTAAAGTATGGCATGGAATGGGTACCCTGCTGCATTAGAAACATTAACAGGAAATACAGGGAAGAAAAAGAAAAGAAGCAACAAGAAGGGAAAGGTGCTTTAACAGAGAGAATTTTTTTCATATTTTCTTTTCTTGCTGCTGAAGGAGAGAACTTAATAAGAAGAGTCACAAGCAGGGGAGAGTCTGCCTTACACATTTAGGGAAAAAGCTCTTAAAATTGTGTTTGTTTGTTTTCAAGGCAAGCAGGTTCATTACAAAACGAGTCCTTTACAGTGTTCCAGTGTTCACCTACAGCAGAAATCACATTTCTGTAAGAAAAACTTCTGCCTAAGGCTTAGCAAGAAATTTATGATGCTGAACATAAAATCTGAATTCTGTGGTCAAACCTCTTGTGAGAGAATATACAATTACAGCAGACATACTGATTTCTGAAAAGCTTTAATGATATGTAACCTGGAGAATATTTTCACCATTTTGTGTACCTGATCTTCTTTCTTCTACTGGGGCTTGTCTGAACACCCACAGAACCCTTTGTAAGTGAGGTGATGCTGAATATTGCACTACAGGGACTGACTGTGCCCTAGGAACGTGGATCTATAGCTATTGAAAAATTATATGTGGGATAAAGATGCAAAACTCAGATCCTGCCATCCCTTCTGGACAGTGGTGCAGCCTCAGTGCCCTCAAGTAGGTGTGAAAGCAAAGGCAAATTTGCAGCAGAAATGCCAAACAACCCCCCTGTGACTTCTGCAAGCTGTGGTATTTCAAAATCCCTTTCAGATCCCAAAAGGAATATAAAGCAAGATATCAAGTAGGCCATCATCTTTCTATTAGCAGTGCATGTAGTTTTCCATATTCTGGCACGTAATCCGAAGGAGCACACCAATGACAGTGTTTATAGTTGTAGTTCATATATAAGGTTATTCTGTTATCTGTACTCGATAAACCCAACCCAGGCTCCTGTGAAGGCAATTCATAAATGTCAGCCAGAAGGGAAAAGACAATGAAGTGGTTTACAATAAGAGTGTTTGCTTTTTATTAGCGAGTTCAAACTGAGAACCTTTCCCCTCCAGTCAGGAACATCACAGGTAATTAAGCCAATGCCCTTTTGTAGTGCACTAAAAAAGGAAGATGTAAACTGAAACATAACAAGAGTCATTGCCTGCTGGTCACAACTTCAGTGTTGGGATGACTAATTCCTTTTGATACTGCTTAAAATATACGATTTAAGATGAATTCAGAAGGGGCAAGGTAGCTGTATAAAGAGATGGATTAAATAAAAGATAACAGACTTTGCTGTGTATCATTTCAAATAATCACTCTGGTCATTTTTTTAGGATTAGCAGAGATCAAGACTCAAGATCAGCAGATTAAAAAGTAAGAGCAGCAAAAACGAGCTGAAGAGAAAACACATTGCGTGTCACTCATCTATCTGTAAAAGATTTTCTGTCTGTTCTTCCCTCAATGCAGGATCTTCTCCCCGGTGTTAAGCACGGGAATTGTAAGTACTTCTGAAACATGGTAATTTCCAACTGTCAGTGCCAGAGAAACCTCTCCGTGAGTCCCTCCGATGGGACTCGTGTCTGAGGAAGGAGCTCCATCTGAATTCAGTGCACTAGGATAGTTTAATATTTCTTTTTTGGAACGTCTCCAAGGAAACAGAGATGAATAGAAGCGAGACAAAAATTGGGAAATCCCATCTTCCAACTTCTGCTGTTAGGAGCCATCTTAGAAGCCAGAAGGAAAACAAACACAACAACCAAACTGTCCCAAACCCCAGGACATATCTATAGTGGGCATTTGGGTTAAAAATGTACATGCCACAATTTTCCTTCTTGTGGGGAATGAGGGATGAAGTTCTGTTATCTGGGCCTGGCAGTGCTTTGTCTCATCATCTGTTCTTGTCTGTGAGAAAAGAATTAGGAGAGCAGACTCCTAAATTTTCCCTTCTACTGTCTCTTGACCTTGGGTGATAGGAGGCCTTCTCCTACCCAAACCCAGGAAAATACAGGCAGAAATTGCCATTTGTGTTACAGAGCAAGAAGCCTATCCTAATCCAGCACTTGATGGCCACAGAGAATGATACATAGAGAAAAAAGCAGGTTTTTCTTCAACCGTCCCCTTTCGCAAGGAAGCTGCCCCTCCTGCCCCTCAGCTTCACCCAGCACATTCCTCATTTATTATTTTATAACACTTTTGGATGAGTCAGCTGGCAGAGGAAGGTCCAGTGACACAGCACCAAAGGCCGGTGAGTTCTACTTTGGCCTAGTTCAGGGGCAAAATGTAAATTAATTTGCTCGGCACTATCACTGGTCATGAACCCCTCTGTTCTTTCACTGTTATTGATGCTGCTCCTTGCAAAGAAATGCCATTTTACCACATGATTTCCCAGTTCCTACCTCAGTTCCAGAAACAGCACTGAGCTAAACCCCACCTTGAAACCTTTACCTGTTTTTGCAGCTTAACCCTGTTACACAGAACAAAATGTGAATTTGTGGAACATCCAGAGGGCAATGCTGAGAATCTGCTGGAGGGGGCCAAAGCAGTTTGAAAATGGGGTTTTGGGCTAATAAGTGGACAGGCAGGATTAATCACAGTTCAACACGAGGGGTCAAACTCTGACGGAGCAATCTTTCTTTGTTTCATCAACAATGCCCACTATTAGGTGAGCACATACCTTGAAATTAAGCCAATGGAACCTGGATGGAAAACTTGGTATTAAGACTTTAGGCAAATTAAAAGGTAGGCACCCAATGAAATTACATGTGCTCTCAACCAGTGCTCTTTCACAGCCACTAAATTTCTAGCTCCTGTAAAAAACTTCTAGTTTTCTTCACTTTGGGAATAAAAAAGAAAAAATAAAAGAAACATTTGGCATTTTAATGCTGAACTTGTATTTAGAACTAAGAACTTACAAAACAAAACCTGAAATTAATGTGCAAAAACAACACTTTCACGTCTATTAGGGAAATAAATTTAGTCCTGAAACCTTTGCAGGACAATGTATTTGATAAAAGGCTTAAAAAAGGGAAATATTTTGGTTTTTTTTTTTCATCCAGAACTATTTGAAGGCTGAAAACTCCAGTGTAAAAAGTGTATAATGCATTTCTAAGGAATTTTTGACAAATCAGCTATGAACTGCTTCAAAACAATCAATATGGAAGTAGAAAGCCTCAGTTGGGCTTAAACATGCAGAGATTGCTTTTTTTGGTTTCCTTTCTGTTTGAATGGAAAGTCAAATAACGTATTTGTTCATTTAATTATTTATAGTCCGTAAAACCAGTTGAAAGAACACACTCACTCTGTAAAATCCAAGTGCCCTCATTTTCAAAGCGCTCTTAAATTTTCTAGAAACCAGTCTGAGATCCATTCAGGGACCTGATTTTCAGTAGAGCACTAGACACGATTGAACTTTTCTATTTGTTTCCTATTTATAAAACATAACTTCAGATGACAGATAAGCAATTATTTCCAAATTGAACTTACATTCTCAAAAAATTTTGCTTCATGCAAATCATCTCGCACCAACATTTCTACAACTTTTGCCACTTTTTGAAGCTCAAATCCCTTCCTTCCACATGAAAACGATACTTTTCAATCCCCCGCTGACAAACGAGGAGCTTATGCACAACATGAAAAATTGCAAAGGACCGAAGAATGTTTACTGGCAAATGGCATCTCTAAAGGACAAAGAAGCCAAGGCAGTCTCCTGGTAGCTGGAACATGTGACAGAGCCATAGGCAGCTTCAAAGCTGCTCCGGTGCTGCAGCTGCCAAGCAGCAGCTGCTCCTCCTAGACAATCTTTGTGACTTGGCACCCAGGCCTTGTGCTTGCCATTCAAAAGCAGCAGAAAGAGTCACAGGATGCAGGATGGCAGCTACCCCTTCATAAATCATACAATATCTGCAGAAATCCCCGTGGAGATACTGGGGGCCCTGGGAAGCTACGGTATTGCTCTGAAACGCTGACGCAGTCAGGCACAGGCTGGAAATGCAGACTGAAAAATAAATTTATTGTTAGAGCTCCTCTCTGTTCCTGATAAAGTATCTCAGGACTCAGAAAAGCTCCTGCAGCATAAAGAAGTAATATTTTCGTTATTTTGAAGAGAAGGAAGGTACCAAAGATTAGCTAGCTCAGGAAAGGTCACAGGGGGTGTTTGAGGGAGTAAGGACTCGAGTATGTCTCCCCAGAAACAAGGCTGACATGGTCCTGAATACATCATCCCTTCTTCCCTATGAAGAACAGATAATTTCGACATACAGCAAGATGTTTGCCATCTAGGACTGTCAGGAATGAAACCAGTACAACTAAGTTAAATCACAGTTGCACAGAATCTCCTCTGAGCAGCCTTTCCCAGTGTTAATGAAGGATTATGGCTTTCCTAGATATTGTACTTTATGCCATTCCATACAATGTTAAAGCAAATCCATAAATCATATCACTTTCTGTAATATGATTCTGAGAAGTTAGCCTCTTCTCTCAAACCTTAAAGAATTTTATATTAAGAGCAGGCCTGATTTGATTGCTTCAGGCTTATATATGAATTCTTATTTTTATGGCTCCCTGGAAATAAATAGATTGCTGTTCAATCCTCTGTAAACTTAAAAGCAGCAACATGATGGAAAAAATTGGTGTTGGTGCTACAGCATCAATAGCCAGATTTAGAAGCTCACAGAGCAGTGATTTGAAAGCCTCAGATTCATTTCCAGGCTCATTCCCTGACAAGAAAGGATGGGGTGAGCAGGACTGCACCCACTCCCTCCTGCAGCTGTTTGTCTCCAAGCACTCACTGCACACACAGTCACTGAGCGAGTTTCTGTGTCTAGAGGGCAGCCTGGCATCAGCTTCTCTGAAACATTCGTACATTATATCATATCCAGGGATCCAGCAACATTTAAACAAGACAGATGATTAAAAGATAGTGGGAACTATGCATTATGGATTAAAGTGTAGAGTGAGAAGTTTTTGGAACATTAGTGTTCCAGAAATACGAACTATAAACCCATGTGAAACACTGAAAATCATCACATTTAGTGATATTCTATGTTCTTTCGGTGGAAAATTGAAAATAAAAGTAGCAGAGAAACATATCCCAATCGTACGAACAAATTATGTATTTATAATCCTTTATTAGGATTTTCTGGAAAACACAGTTCTCATAATCACACAGTAGCAATGAAGAAGTTATAAAAGCAAATATTTGGTCTTAATACAGTCTTATTTTTATTGCAGTAGTTTGTATGAACAACAATCAAGGATCTTCAGCTTATATAAAGCTCCAGAGCTAAAGAAAACATGAGTAGAGAGATATGTCCAAAAATATACTGACATGTTCATTCTCTTTGTTGTGTCACCTGTGGATTCCATCAAAAGATGAAGGCAAACTGAAAATTACTTGGCTTCCAAAATATATGTACAGGAAACATTTCTTCTGATATATAACTGATCAAGTATTTCAGCAGCCTTGGAAATACCGAGGATTCCAGTGGAAAATAGAGACAAGCCAGTCTCTGGGAGGCCAGCAGTCCTGACCAGCTGGGCTGTCCAGGTTTGCTGCTCCTCAGGTGGCCAAATGCCATGGAGAAGGTGAATCCTACCGAGCTGCTCCCTCAGCCACTGCAGCCAAACCAAACCTCAGAGCAAGTCCCACCCTGACAGAGATTCCTGCAGACGGAGATGGGAGCCCTGGCACGTTCCCAGCTGTGTGACCTCACAGCCATAAACGGGATCTCTTTGGGACATCTCAGTGCAGAGAGATGCACAGCCCCCACTGATAGATTCACATAACTGTGGCCTTAGTCAAAAGGGAGATGCAGCAGCTTAAGATACAGTTCTGAAGGAAAATGACACAACTGAAGAGTGATCTGCTCTAGGAGGAGAGGGAACAAATTAAGTAAAGAAGGATACAAGACTGGAGTAAGGACCAGAAGGGATCCCACCTGCTGTTTTAGCCTTTTCCACTCTTTGGGAGTTCTGCTCCAGGGTGTGAATGATGACACAGACCAATAGCCAAGGCTCTGTGCATTCCAGCCGTGGGCAGGATGCTGCAGAATGTCTGGTGAAGCCATTCATGTTCTGAGGCTGGAATTCATGGGAAGGTGTTACATTTGTTGAAATAATGAGGGGGAAGCAGTGACAGAAACTGCTACAACTGCAACAAAAAGCTCACAAGAAGGCAGATAAGCCCCCTTGGATGCTACTTAGGTTAACTTGCTCACATTTGGGGAGCAGATGCTTGTTAACAAATAAAACATTATTATTATTATTCTTATGCTGGTTTGTTGCTCTGTTTGGCAAATTTCCTGATCTCTCTTGACTTCAGTTCTGAACTACGCATTGTAAGGAACTAAAATGATTAAACTATGTAATCTGTTTATTCAGATCATATGCTGGAAAGTATCTTATTTCACATGTATCTACTGTAGAGTGATTCCAACAAAGACACCAACCAAAAGATGAACTCTCAGATGGAGGAAGACAGTCTCTACCTTGTCTTGACAGCTGCCTGCAGCCTCAACTCTCCATTGATAAACTGCCATATACAAATTTACCTATTAAATTATTTTTGGCATTTAAATCATATCTATCATAAAGGCAGGTGAATTCTTAAAAGCACTGCATTTTAACATGTGCAGCCTCTGCATTATACTTCAAGAAATGCTGCAGCTGGACAGGACTGGGATATACTCTGTACACGTTAATAAAAGACATTTTCCCAGACACTCCTTAGCCTCAGCCCCTGATTTCTCCATAACCTGCTTCCTGAGATCTCCCATCAGTATAATTAAATATGCCTCTGCTATTTCATGGTGCTAAGTCCACTTATACCAGCTAAAAACCTTCAATTGTTTGATTTGTCCATGCAGCTACCTCACGTTCTATCCATCTTTTGGGATACGTGACAAATACAGATGTCCTGCATGAGAAAAAGTTTGTACAACCCAATCCACCAACATTGTCAATATTGGCTCCAGCTAACTAATTAACTTGAGAAAAGTGAATGAGCTAATTAGCAGGGCAAACTAAATAGAATATCATTAGTTAGTCAATCAATGCTGGTTTCCACTAAGTGAATGAGTAATTTCCACACATTCTGGGTCACTCTCAACCTCTCAAATTTCCCAGTGGACTTTCTCATCCTGCAGCAAATCTTAAACCGAAAATACTCAACAGAATGACCTCGTTCAACTTACTACTTGTACTCCCACAGATCACCTGTGGTTACACTCTGGAAAACACTGAAACAGCCTCAGTTGCTTCAGGCTGGTTTCTGTTTCCTTCACTGAGAACAGAAAATGAGGCCAGAATTCTTCCAGGCCCCAAGAAACCTTGAAAGTTTTTCTGAAAAAAATCTGCTTTTAGGAAATTATTTATTGAGGTATAAAACTTGCAGCCATAAAGAGAACCTGCCAAAGGGATAAGTGACCTAAGGAAATGACTTTAAGTGGTCATAGAATCCAAGAATGGGTTGGAAGGAAACTCAAAGATCACTTAGCTCCAACCCCCTGCAACAGGCAGGGACACTTTCCCCTATCCCAGGCTGCTCCAAGCCCCATCCAGCATGGCCTTGGGCACTGCCAGGAATCCAGGGGTGACCACAGCTTCTCTGGAAAAACTGTGCCAGGGCCTCATCATCCTCACCACAGGGAAAAATTTCTTCCCAGCATCCCATCTAACCCTGTCCTCTGTCAGTTCAAGGCTATTTCTCCTTGTCCTGTCACTCCAGCCCCTTGTCCCAAGTCAGTCTCCAGCTCTCTTGGAACCCCTATAAGTATTAGAAGAGCCTCTAAGGTCACCCTGGAGCCCTCTCTTTTCCAGGTGAGCACCCCAGCTCTCCCAGCCAGGCTCCAGAGCAGGGGCCTCCAGCCCTTGGAGCATCTCTGTGGCCTCCTCTGGGCTCTCTCCAACTGGTCCTTCAGTGCATATAGGTAAAACTTTACAAAGGGAAGGCCTTATAAAATCATGGCTCAGGTCTGTCGCTTCGGTTAAGCAGAAAAGGACTGCTGGAAAGTGACTCAGCTGATTCAGAGGTAGAAAAACAAGTTATGTAACCATCGCGTGTTCACCTTGTGGTATATGGTGGTTGGTGGAGCTATGTTTGTTATTATTTAAAACTATGTAGCTGATAATGGGCTAACTGCTTAAAAAAAGGCCTGGTTTTTGCAATGAAGCAGCTCTCCTTTGCCCTGCCTGGGGACTCTGCGTCACTCTGCATCGTCACAACCCTTCTTATGTCGAGCACCCCAGGGCGGGGGCAGCTCTGCAGGTGCGGTCTCACCTGGGGGGCAGAGGGGCAGAATCCCCCCTGCCCTGCTGCCCAGGCTGGGGCTCAGCCCCTGTGCTTGCCTTGTGTCTCATTTTAAATAGCTTGGGCCTGCCTGGGCCCTTCCCCGGCGTGGGGCCATCGCCTGGAACTGTTTGAGTGCTCCATCCATCAAATCCACATCTCTCCAGTTTAGAGACCAGGATGTTATGTGGGACAGTGTCAAATGCTTTGCACAGATCCAGGTAGATGACGTGTTCTGTTCCCTGGCAGTTCCCCAAGACATTTTGAGTGTGGCAAAGTAAATTTAAGATTATTGGCATCAGGCCCACTTTTCCTGCTTATCTTTCCTGTATTCTCCCAAACCAGTCTGACTCCCATCACCCTGCCAGGCCTGCAAACCCTTCTGCAGACAGGGAACTCCAGAAATAATAGCACATCACAATATAATACAACAGGCAACCCCCAAAGAATGTGCTCAAATATGCTCTCACTGCAAGGTCCACTGCCCAAACTCGAGTTCATTTACTTTAGTGCTTAAAGCCTTACAGAATGTCTCAGCTCTCTAAAGGCTCTGATAGCTGCAAGTGTAAACACTGAGTTTCAGTCATGGCCCTTATCCTTTCACTGATAGCATGTAATTGTTTATGGCACTCTCTTAATACTAAAATAACAACAAATACTCAGCTGGAGACAAGGGAAAATGATAATGCACCAAATGCTCATGGTGCTTATGAGTCTTGTCATTCCCTGATTTCAGAGCTTTTCTTATACAAGTTGTTTATTTTGACTAATATCCATCTTTAATGTCTGTGCCATGCAAAATCTCCTGCTACATGTGCATTCAGACATCATAAGCAGTGTTTTGGAAATGGAGCATTTCCATCAGTTTAGATAACATCATCAGATTCAGTGGGAGAGAATGACTGATCCATATAAATACTGGTTGGAACAAGAGTGCATGATGAAGCATCTCTTATTGATTAGCAGATTTGCTCTTGTATATGGTATTTCCCAACATCCTTAATCAAGCCTTCTCTGGATGATTCAAAGAAATTCTTGATTTTGATAAATAGGCTGTCAGGCAAGGTTAGACTTGTGATGTTTTTAACCATTGGTTGGACCTTACATTCTCCTTGCAGACATAAGTCCTAATATAACTAACATAACTAATATATAACTAAGTCCTAATATAACTAATAACACAACCACCCCCAAAACCCACATATAATCCCAGAGAAATGCTGTATTTTGCTATGACAGGTTTTGCATTGTACTTTGGAAAAAAAACCTGTTAGCAGCACGTGAGGGGATTACATTCTGAGAGGGTACATGCTCCCTGTAGCCTGCTCTTCCCAAATCCACATCTTTGTGTGGTCCAGCAGAGCAGTTTGTAGCTCTGCAGTAAACACAGGCATTGGAAATTGTCTGAAATGCACTTTCCAACATGATGCCTTGTTTTGGCTGCCATTTCAGAACTTCCAGTGACACAAAAATGCATTGAATCACTGGGAAAGCCAAAGAGAGAGCTTGAGATGAAGGAACTTTTCAATACCAAGCACAATGAAGTGAGGGGAATTACAGTGTCAGTCAGCGGAGGTGAGAAGACAGCAGGAAAACATCTTTCTGTGCATTCTGCATAAAATAGAAATGAGGCTTCATTGAAGCATTCCTGTTTCCCTAAACTATTCCATTTGCAGGACATCCATCAAGAGCATTTTCTCCATAATGTTGTCTACTACAGCAAATACCACTTTAGAGACACAAGAATTCTTGGTTGCGTTATACATAGAGAGTAATTTGCTAATGATGATTAGAATTTGTATAAATAATCAATTAGTAGTATGTAAATGGCAAATGTCTGGCAGAACTTGGAATCAGATCCTTAAAAATGTAATTTGTTGCCTTACACTGCAAGTTATCTCCATCATAGAGATAACTGCACATGATGCTGACATATAAATTTCAAAACCTTCAAATATGTATCTTTAATTAATAATTTAATTAAATGCAGATTTTTTTTCAAATGCTTCAGTGAAAAAAGATTATCTTCAAATACATTGCTGCTGTTCTTCAAGGACAATTTTTTTACTTTCACAAATAATATTTGGATTCCTTGGAGGCAAGCAAGACTCCAGTACAGAAAGCAAACATTAAGGCAATAAAATCCCATCACTTCTTTTGTCCATAAGAGACCTTTCATGTGGAACACCAAAAATGGGCATTATCTCCTAATACCTACTGGAGGATTTGAGCTAGCCCAAGTGAAAAGACTAAGCACTGCATCATTGCTATATTACATTTTTAAAGTATTAATCTCCTTTTGATTTAGAGCTGATACCACTTCATACTCTCCCCACTCTTCCTGCAGGTGTATGCTGAGCACGGAGCATGTAGGCTCCAAAGAGCTCTGAAATGAAGCAGTGCTCAAAATAATGGGAATGCCTCTCCTAAAGTTACAGACTTGATTTATTAGAAATGGTTCAAACATTTTTCCTAATTAATGTGAGCAAAGTGCCTAACAAAACTAGAATAATGTCTCCAGCTTGGACTCTACTGAGACTAATACTCATCCTTCACACTTCAAGGGGCAAAGTTGGGTAGGAGAAAAGAGGGAGCACTGGTTTTAGTCTCAGTGACAACATTTAAAAGGTCCATTTAGTGTTGGTATGTGAGCCATGGCTGGTGAACAAGTTCTACGTTTTTCCACTTAAATCGTAAATAAATCTTGATGTTGAGTTGAAAAATCTCACTATTATCCCATACCCATATTTCCCTTCACCTCCTAAGAGTCAGACACTTTTAAAAATATATGCAAATGTTTTCCCTAGCACTGCAAGGAAGTTGTGCTTCTATTTTCTGACAGATAAAACGAGGTGTAGATTCAAGACTCATCTCTGGAAGTGAATCTTTGTTAGGTGTGTTAACAGTGGGAGTCACGTTGCCCACCTTTAGCTTTCTGAAGTGTTCATGTCTGAAGGAGGAGACGTGAGAGGTAGATTGACTTCACAGATAACAATCAGGAGGTGTCTAAGCATAACACACATCTGACAGTTTTTACTTCTCTTGTTTTAGCCTTTTTTTGCCACATTAAGCAACATCCCCACGCAGTGTGCTGCCTCTGCCAAAGCCCATTCTGGGCTCACTCACTGTACATTTGTCAGGGTTGTGCATTGTATTCCAGCAGCCAACAAAACACCAAAGTCCCTCTGGAGGTCTGGCTCAGAATGATTTGCCAACAGATGTGACCCATGTCATTGTCAGTGCCAGAATTAGGGTTTCAGGAGACTTGGCTTCCAGTCCAAAAGCACAAAAACTACTCTTGGGAGAGACATCTAATGCTCAGAAAGATGTAGAATCCTTCCCCCAGTTTGTATGTGCAGTAATTGTGAAGCCATATGTAAAAATCAGTCAACCACTCACCCAGCAACTCCAAATGCTGAATGTGGTTCTGCATAAAAAGCAGAGGGGGACAAGACAGTGCCTTCTTCCCCACTGTTTGCCATCTGACTTCCACAGAAAACTTCCCATGTAGAAGGACAACTGCCAAATGCCATGAAGTCAGCCCTTTACACATCCCTCGTGAGAGACATTAACTCAACTGCTTATCAATGCCACTCATGTTGTCAGATGTAGATTGATGTACTGAAAGCTGTGCACATCAGTTTCCATTTGCCTAGGCTGAAGCCACGTCCCCCAAAGTAGATTTCTTTCCAAATGTCTAAATCAGCTTAGGTCAAATTATGAGAAACTTTGCCAAAGCACTTTTGCTAGTGAAGCAAAAGAACACTTCCTCCAAAACAGGTCTTCTGGCTTGGCCTTCGATGGCACAAACAGTATGGTAAATACTGGAATTTTGGGTTTGCTAGGAGGAATGTCTCAAAACTGCAAAGCTGTTTTTGTCATCCTGCCAGTGGGATGTGAGGAAAGCAAACAGGGAAGTGTTTGCAAGTGCAGACGCCAAGGCTGAGATATGTTTGTTGTGTGTCACACTGGTAGGTCACTGGCAGTTTGACACTCCTCTTCCACAAGTTGCTTGTGGGAAACTCGCCCCATTTTCAGATCCTCACCCAAAGAACAGCAGTATTGCCAATGCTAATGCAGACACTAAAGGTCTTGCTCTCTTTTGACACCCAGTTCAATCTTGCTGTCAACATGGCTTGGTCAAGTTGGCACCACTGGCAAGAATTTACCAAAGTCTCCTGAATCACCTTTTAACTTCCTTACATGCACAAGCCAACTCATTAAGAAAGAAAAATAAAATCAGTTAAACGGAATGTATTCATATGGTATTTTTCTTTTCCCTTGGTTCTGGTTAAAAGCAAACATAACTCTTAATGGTACACATTTGTAAGAAAACTGCAGGAAGTCAGGTAGTCATGATTGACTAACAAGGAAGACTAATGACACCAATAGCAGTAAAATGCATAATAAACGAAGGAGTTACTATTTGATAGAGCCTCATACAGACATTCTTCTTCCAGTCACACTCAGGGATGTAAGCTGTCATTAGGGCAAAGTGTTAAAATGCTGTGTAAAATTTCCTTAACGCAACTCTGCACTTTGCAGTACCAATGGTACTGCAGGAGTAGGTGAAATTTTGGCAGGTAGAGTACATTAAATGTAGGTCTGAAGGCCATTTTTACTGAAAACAATTAGATTATTACTTCTAGCTCTGGGGAAGAAAAACCCCAACCTTAAAATATGATCTTTTCTGTGTGAAGATTGAGAATTCATTTAAGATTTTTTAAAGTTCTGTTTAATGTGCAAATAGCGTCACACCCCCCACCCCAAAACCTAAAAAGCCAAGCCCCCTTTGTTCCAGATAGACTGAGCTCACTTACTGAGGAATGTTTGACAAATTCATCCCTTTGTGGTAGTGAATAAGCAGTGGAGAGGTTTCAATTTCTGGACATTTAGACATCTTCATTATCCAAACCCCTTTAGCAAAAGATTTATTACAATGTATGTCTGCCTACAGCTTGTTCATGAGTGAGTACCTGGGCTGTTTTTAAAGTGATCAACCTTTCATTATTCATTCTGTGGTGTGACTGAAACTGGCAATATTTAAAAGAGTAATTTCCAATTCTTATTTGCTACCAATCCAGTCAAAACTGTATTTGTACTGATACAAGATAGGTTTGCATCCACTCCTCTTTTGAGAAATTTAGCTCTGGGTTCAAGTAGCAGGTCCTGGCTCTGGCATTAGAAAATGGGGTTCTATCACACACTAGATGAACTTCTCAAGGTCTGTGCAACGGAAGTCCAAGGTTAAACTTAAATGTTTACGTGAATTCATGTCTGAAAGCCCTGTTTCCTGCTATTATTATGGCAAGCAGAAATGTGTGAGTAGAATCATTCTCAGAAAGTTGATAGAAAGGCTTAAACACAAAGACAGAGTGTTTTAAGATGTACTTCTCCCTTCACTGCTGCTTCAGGTGTGATTTATCTTGTCCAGTATTAAACCACAAAGTAACAGCTAGTTAATTTCTGGGTTGACCTAATCCTAGAATTCCCCTTGTGCCAAAGTCACCCCAGTTAGCAATCTTAGAAATAATTTATTTTTCTCCCAGAATTAACCAAAGACCCATCCAAAACAATGATTAACCCACAGTTCTTTAATGTAAAACCTCGCCAAAATTCAGATATGTATGTATCAAACACACATGTGGTAATCTTTTATGTTATTGACATGAGAATTGACTCAAATGGGTAATTCAAAAAGGTAATTTACAGTCTGGCATCTTGATTTTAAAGCTTTATTTTATTAACGTCCACCAAGAGAGTAATCAATTTAGTGGTGAGGCAGAGCTAATAATTCTACAGAAGTTTTATAATGTCTTCATGCTTCAGCATGGAGTTTTGTCCTTGCTTTATGTAATGGGAGATATTTATTCCATCCACACGTTTTCTTTTCAGTGCTTGATTCATTAAATCACAAAAGAAATATAAAGTGGATCAACAAGCAAGTGAGTAATTGTAAACCACTAGGTTACTTTCTGATGCTTGTTGCAGCCTCCTTTTGAACTTGCTTCTGAATCTGATGAACAAATCCCTTCCCTGTGTGGCATTTTTTTCCCTTATGTGCCTTAATGTGTCAAGACCCTCTTTTTCAGTGCTATAATTACCATGATTAGGTTTTTCCCGATCCATTCTCACTCAGGAACACAGTGCTGTGTGTCACCTTTCATGAAAACAAAGGCAGCTGATATGTTTTGTGAGGCAAATTACAAATGAAAGAACTTTGTGTACCTCTGGCGCCGGCTCAGGTTTTCTTTATAAGCGTTCAGAAGGATATTTAGGTACCACGTTTGGAATCAAGCAGTGTGAAATGCACTGGGCATGTCGAGGGCTCAGTCCCACACTAAGGCGTGTTGCCATGCATTGTTTACAAATATCCACATGGTCTTGATCTTACCTTGAATTTCCTTTGAAAGCCCAAGACCATCCACGTGTATTTTGTTTCTCCCCAATCTGTGCAATATGAACTAATAATATGAGGGAAAGTATCTTCAAATTAAGAAATACAAAAGAAAAAATCCATTTGCCTGTGCCAGCGAAAGGAGAGGCCCACATTTATTGTTGTCTTTACACATTTTCAGAAGGAGACAATGTAAATGCTGGGCAAGAACCAGAGGAGCTCTAAGGGTAGTTCAGAAGGTGCCTAGGCCTGTTAATACACAGGGCCACTGGCAAAAATAAAAGAAAAATGAACTAAGATGACTGGAACAAAGTTGTGCTCATGACCTTCTCTAAAAATGAGTCACCTACTACTTTCACAGCTGTTTGCTGCTGTGAGCTGGGCAGGATATTCCAGTGTACAACTTCTATTTCTTTCTAAATACAATTTTCATTCTTATTTTGATACCACTACTACTACTGCTACTACCACTACAACAAAAATTAAATACTAATTTGTGAAAAAGTTTGATTTTGAATTTAGTTTTTGTAAAATGGAAACATGAAGCCAAAAGTAATTTCAAAATGGAAAGTTTTACTATTCCATTCTACAAGCAACAAAATAAAACATTCACATCACTTGGCTGGAAAGTGCTGCTTGAAGTAAACAAAACATCATTAAAATATGTCTCTCAAAATTTTTATATTTGACGAACCACAATTTCCTCCAACCAGAGAAGACTTTCCCTGAAATAATTCCCATTCAGGCAATCATAAGCAACACCATTATTTTATCACAGGCCTAGAATTCAGCAACAAACAACTTTATAACAAATTTAGAGCTTAAAAGGACTCGTGAGGGATTTCAGCCCTCATTCTCTTGGACATCTTGGCTCTAAGGAAGCCTTGAATTATTCAGCAGATAAAAACAAGTAGCTTTTGGAAAGATTTTATAGAGTCCAAAGTATGAGAAACTCTGCTAAGTTGTAGATACGTTTTACTTGAGATTTTGACAGTGTGGTTTAGGTAGGGCTTTTTAGAAAAGGAGTGGATAAGTAAAGAAAATGAAACATTTTCAGAAACTTGATTTTCTCAATGTTTCAAAGCATGCTATACTTTGGCTACTGATAGAACAGCTTGTGGCAGCTGTTTGCTTTGTAAATGAGGGAATTAAAGCAAGAGATCACCTCTGACATTTACATTTTCCGTTTATTTACTGGTAAAGAAAACTATTAAAATGCTTTATATTCAGGAAATCATATAAGCTGGACAAGGCTTTCACATTGATGCTTTCCCACCACCGGTTGGCACAGCAGTGGTCTTTCTTGAGGTGCTTTTGTTTTCACTACAGCCAGTGAAAATTTATCGCTGGCACACACCTGATATATGAGAAAAACAAATAACAGCCCAGTGGTTTCTCCACAGTCTAAGAAAAGAAGATCTTCTGGGTTATGAAATATTACAGTTCCAGTCAAAGGAGCTGTACTTTGCCACCGTCATTTGTTACATTAAAATACATCTTACATGCATGAAGAAGCAAAAAGTTTCTTTGCTCTTTTCCAAACCATTGTGCTCCTGTGAAACTCTGAATCCCAAAAGCTTTGCCTCAAATTACTGCCTGAACAGAAACCTTCAGCCTCTGCTTTCTCTCGGAGAGTTTATTCTTGTTCTTCTGATTATTATTTCAGCAATTTAATCCTTCTTACCAACAGCAGCGGTGAATGTAAGGCTTCTCTGTGCCCCTAAAATTATATTACCTTCATCCTCTGTGCCTGTCTCTATATCCAAGTCACCTTTATTAAGTCAGTCCCCAGTGCAAGCTCTACAATGCATCGGGAAACAGATGTTTTGAGTGTCTGTACAATAGTTATTGGGATATTCTGTTTATTTTAATGGGACCCTGGATCCCTGTGACTGCAAGGAACACTCACACATTTACAAAAGATTTCATAATGCATTCCAATGAGAAACCATAAGCAGATTCAGCTCTTCTGCACTCATGCAATAAAGAAATGTTTAAGGCCAGAACCTGGAGACACAATTGAATGATTCAGCCCCATGAGAAGAGAGAAGAGGTTTCACTTGACATGGGCTTAAAACAAACTTTAACTATTAAAGAGTTTCTTGTCAGAAAATGCTCACCTCATTCTCTTCAGAAGGGAAAGATAAAAATAGTTGACCATTCCTGTTTTCCTGAAATGGTCCCCACACTCTCATTTTTGTATTTACTTTCACTCCCTCAGCCTGAGAAGAGCAACACATACATACTGAGTTAACAAGATAAAGGGAAAGATTTTTAGCAGTAGAAGAGATAAATGCAGTGGGTAAAATACTCAAAGGTATGATGCTAGAAGAAAATATGACTCAGCAGGCACCGCACACAAAGCTCCTACAGCCTTGCTGAAACAAGCTCTGGTTGAGCTGAGTGGGAAGTAGATGCAGATACAGAGGAAAGGAACTTTCACAGATGTGTGCAAAACCTTCCTACCACGACTCCCACAGACCGTGGGTCCCACAGACCCAGCTCCTGCTGCTGGCAGTGCCCTCTGTCCTCATCCACGCTGGGGTGACACTGCTGCCTCAGCTTTGTCTTGGTGGGGCAGGGACCATCAGGAATTCTAACTCCTCATCCCTGATTTTACAGAGTTATTTTCCATCGAAATATTATTTTCCATTTTCCAGTCCTGCCTCCTTCGCCTTGCTGTTCCTTCCCCTCAGTCCTGTCACGGAGGTGCTCATGCAGACTTGGACTGGGCCTTTACAAGGAGCTAATCTTTCTGAAAATAAAAGAGAGCTTTGATTTGAGTAATAAAGTGGCTGCTACTTCCAGCAGCAGTAAAGCCCTGGGAATGAGCAAGCAGAGAAAGGGGAGATGCTGAGGCTGCCTCTCTCAGGAACAACATGGATTTTGGCTGGACTGGGCAGCTACAGACTTTAGTGTGGGTGAAAAAAAGCCATTGGAATGAGTGACTCCATGGGGAATTATTTGGACCTTCACAGGATGGCTATAACAAGAGGGGCTCACCTGAATAACTGCTTTCAGCTCCCTTTGGTGAAAGAAAATAATGTAATATCTGAGGGGGTGGCAAATAACAGTTATTTCACCTCCCAATTGTTAATCAGCACCTACATTATTGACCTCCCCCAGTCACATATAAATAAAATAATTTCTTTTTCCTCCTTACCTTCTTCTACCCTCCCCTCTTACAGGCAACACAGAGACCCTCCTATCACAATATCACATATTTAACACCTCCTGACTTACATGAACAATAAACATAATCAAATTTATTCTCCTGGGCTGCCCCTCCCCCTTATTTAGGACTAAGGATGTCAATGTTTCTTGACACCTTTGCCAAACAAACAGCACTTTGCAAATTTGAGAGAGAAAACTTTGAACTCCTGAACATTTTTTTTGATGGAAAGTGTTAACTACCACAGCAGACTGTGGAGAGCAACACCACAGAAAATAAACATGAGCGGCAGGAAAGAGGAGGAAAAAAAACCCTCTTGTGTGATTCCTTCATTGGCTTTGCAAAAACTTGCACTTGATACGTGAAGAGCTCTGTCTGAAACCATTAATAACAAAAACAATCACTAAATGAAAGAGCAGCCTTGCAAGCAGCCATCCATAAAAAGAAAGCCAGTTAATTAAACAAACCACAAGCTATCTATGGACTGTCTCTCTCACTTTAAAGTCCTCAGTGCAGAAAAGAGAAGAAAAAAATCTCATCAAATGATATAATCATAGCAGCCTCAAAATAACTCACACATATTTCCAGATAAATCACTTCTGAAATACTAAGTGCCTAGAAAAGCTTGGAGGGAAATTGCACCTCAGCTGCAATTCCTGCTTCTTGGAGGGGCTTTGGAGAATACTGGATCTTCTATCTGTTCACTAAATGTTTATTCCTATTCCTTAAATTGTCAGTTTTTAATATAAAACTTTAATTAATCTCTGGATTCATTTCACTTAATGTTGCAGGGCCATTTCACTATGTCTCAGAAGGCACTTAATTGGAATTGAAGGCTCAGGGTTAGAAACACAACATTTTTCCCTTGCCAAAACTTTCCCCAGCTTTCTGGGAAGGGCCAGGAGCCCCATGTGACCCGGGGAATTGGCTGTGTGAGGATGGCTAAAGGCACTGCTGACCCCGTGACCATTATTGCCCTGATGGAACAGATAGCAGTGAGCTAATGGAACTGGATGTGCATTAATTTTTCTGAGATTATACACAGCGACGAGATGCTTTCATCAGCTTCTGTGGGTCACAGCAGCTGGTAGCAGCCTTAACAGTGTCATTCCATTATAAGGCTATTATTGATCCAGAATCTAATTTGAAGATCAATTTGGATTGGAATCAGAACCCAATATGACAATGATTTCAGAGAGGATAAGAGATAATTTACTCCTCTGGGTGCCAGAAATCAATTTTTGTTTTTCTGTACTGACCCAGCGGCCAAAAATGAAAGGGGGGGAAAAAAAAAAAGGACCTGAGTATAACGTGCAAATAAAGGATTACAGTAATCCAATCTGGAGGTGATAAAAGCATAAACCCGACTGCAAACCCATCTGAGGTAAACAAACATTTAATCCCAGCTAAATATCTCTGATAATGGCAAAAAGGCTTCATGTTATTTTTGATGCATTTGGCTAACACAAAATACAGCTTTGAATTCAAAGCAACTCCTTGCATTTCTCACGTATTTCTTTGTGGCAGTCAATACCTGGGAAGTTTATGTGAGGCTCTGGAGAGCCAGCACTGCTGTTTGTGTTCCAGCTGTGCTGGACACACGGGCACATCTGCATTAAAGGGTGGGATCCAGACTCACCCGGGCTCTCAAGAGCCAAATGCCTTCCATGTGAGGTGCCACAACGGTTTTGTCCTGATCCCCACACCTCCAGTCTCTTCCCAGAGAAAGGGAGGATGCCCAGCTGGCTGCCATCCCCACCTTGCCTTGCTGCGTGCATCCCAATCCCTCTGCACCAGGAGCAAGGACCTGCAGGTGTGCAGCACGAGGAGTCCGGTCCTGAACTGACCTGGGTGTCAGAGCAAAGACATCCTGCAAGACACAGGCACTGCCCAGCACCTGCTGCTGCCACCCCAGCACAGCACACGGGGAACTCACGGATCTGGGGCCTCTCCTGCCCCAGGGAGGGCACGACAAACAGGTTAGAAAGGGCATGGAAAACTGAAGGACTTTTGCTCGAAGTTGTTGGCAGAGCTGAGAATTTTCTGCTCTCTCCAGGGTTGGCCCTTAAACCCTTTTCACTTTTATTAAGTGCAGATGTACTGCAGAGATGCGAGACTTAGTTATCTACAGTGAAACTGGAAAGGGCTTTTTCTTCTCTTTTTTTCTTTATTTTTTTTTTCCTCCTCCTTTTCCTCCAGACAACCACGGTGGAATCAGTTTTATTCAGATTTGGCTGTAATTGGAGTGAGGCTCTCACTGAATCTAATTTCAGCTGGAACTAATTATAGGGGGAAAAGGTCATAAATGTAAGATGGCTGCATAACTATGTTGGAAGAATATTGACATCATATAGTATCAACGCTGCTCCTGTAAAGGCCATAAATACTTAGAATAAAAACAGCTATTATGAGACAGAACAAAATGTACCTATTTCTTCTTATTAGAGGGGGAAAATAAGGGAGGGAAAAATCTCTAAAGGGAGATTTAATAGCATACATTCAAGAAGTGCTGCACACACACACACACACAAACAAATCAAGAATTAGAGATCGACTCTCTCAAAGTCCTGAGCCATACTAGAAACAACCATCTCTGCTACAGCTGGACTGAGCCCTATTCAAAACCTAACAGGAAACATGCAATAACAGAAACAGCCATGTGGAATTGCCAAGGCTGATAACCAAGCTAGAACTGGCAGCACTGATTCCACAGGATCATAACATACGTGGGTGCTTCCCTTCCCTATTGTCCCCACCAGAGAAGGAAACCAGCACGTGTGACAGGGAGGGATGAGCCCAGACCTCATGGAAACTGTCCTGATTCACCTCTCACCTGAGCCTCGGAGGCTTCAGGACATTTCCTGTGAGCAAAGTCACAGGCAGACCTAGCTAGGATTCTTCACTGGGATCTTACATATCTCATCGATTTTCCTGATTTATTAAACGAAGAAGTTCAGCCTTTTTTCTCTACGTCTGTTTTCTTGTAATCAACACACCACCAGTACAAGCAGAATAACTTACAAATGAGAGTAAATTATGCACACAGCCTAAATTTTGTCTGCTGTGGTACCTAGGTGACAGAAGTTTAATACCTAAACCGGTTACATGGTCTGCTTTAGCCCGAGGCTGAACCGCAGGGATGACCCGAGTCAAATTAACGAACACAGAAACCTGCCAGACATCTTGTGATGAGCTGCACTGCAATGAACCTCTGGAGACTCCGGAAGCTGCTGGAAGGCATTGCTGAAACATCAGCTGAAATAAGGCAGTAATTAATTTTTTTTCTCTTTCTCTCTCAGCAACCCCACAACTGGGGTCTGAACCAGAACGTTGTGCAGTCGGTGGCTCCGCAGGGTGTCACCAGAGCTGTGTGTCACAGCAGCAAAGGCTCAGCCTCAGCCACGCTGTGCTTTATGAGGCTTTATTCTCCCCTCCCTTCAGGCTGAAGCAAACTCCTATTAAGTTGATGGAGGTGCACGAAGAGGTGAAGAAACCAGTCTGCCTTTGGCACAGCAGTGTCTTCCTGATGGTGTTTATTGCTCCAGCTGTATCAGTGGAGGATCCTGTTCCTTCCTGGGTCACTCCCCACCACTGAATTCCTCGATGATCTCTGATTTGCTGCCTCTCAAGCAGGTTCTTCTCAGTCACCATCTATTGCCATCCGCTGAGCTCACCTGCGTTTTGTCTCTGCTGTGGCCACAGGGAAGAGAAGAACTCATCCTTTCCCCAGAACACGTTTAGTTAAGAGGAAGGGGACAATGAACAGCTTTTCAGAAGTACTCACAACAGACTCAGAACCAGATCATCATAAAATACATGCTAGAAAATATGGAAAGTCAAGACCAAACCCTGCATCATGGGAAGGAAGAAAGCATTTTAATCCATACTTTGCTCTCCAGTCATTATTCTACTTGCTGGAACATTAGTTCTTCAAATTGTTTTTAATTACACGGCCTAGAAATAAATATGCACCCCTATTAGCATGCTTTGAGGGTGAATACAAAGGGTACTCACTTCCATTCCAGTCAAGGCACCATTCCAAGGTGATTTATACTCTCATTATAGGCTGTTGCCTTTCCTATGTAAATCTGTAATCAAATATTCTAAACAGTTGATGATAAATACCTCTGGTAACGACTGCTCTCAGTCATTCCCACAGCCACAAGGCCTCAGGAGTGGGGCAGGAGCACTCACACACATGTGGAAATGCACAGAAACAGCCCCCACAGGTCCTCTGCTATTAAATCTTCTAACAGCTCTGGGTACATGAACCCACCCTATGTCAAACTGCTGACAAAATTTTTTTTTGCCATGCTTAATTTAGCGAACTCCCCTCTCATTATATAAGCTATTAGGACAAAAGGAGCATTAATTAACTTACTGAATTTTTGATCAGATGTTGCAATGATACTTTATCATCTTACTAATCTGTTCCAGAGTGGATTTTTTAGAAATGTTTCAGCGTGAACCAACAAGTTAATACAATAATTATAATCCTTTCACATGATTCCAATATTTTGCATCACTCTGTGTTGTTTAAGCATCCTTTCAGTGCAACAGTCCCAGGGAGAAGTATTTTTCCTACACACAGAAAGTCCTTTACTGATACACTTTCAAATACTTCATGTACCATCCCTCAAGATTTTCTTTGCATTTCATTTCTGAACAAGTCACTTGGTTGAGATTCCAGGCTCGGACAACACACAGACTGTTTGAAATGTGATGAGTACTGTTATAGACTTTACTTGTATGGGAAAACTGAAGAGAATCAGATGGGTTAACCTGTTCTCCTGCAGCCAGCCCTGTTTTCTGCACCAATCAAGTCTTAGGGTAGGACAGAATTCAGGAATATTAGGATGCCAAACCCTGGAAAACTTACACTGAGCATATCTGGGCATTACAGAGTTCTACAGAAACAAAAAAGGAAGAAAAAAATTGCCTTTTTTAATGGCACAATGCAATTTGTACAGAACTTTGCTGTCCAGGTTTGACACTTCTCACTCTTGACTCTCTGCCTCTGCATGCAATTGCCAGTCTTTTAAAATTCCAGCCTTAATGAAATAGGTAAGCTTCAGAAAAGATTAAGCTCAAAAATACAGCAGGAATACAGAATGAGGACAGGTGATTGATCTCTGAGTGGATATCCAACAGTGCAATGAAATTCTCAGGCTGGTTCTTCTTTATTTCAAAATGGTTTTGATTCAGAGGGATTTTATAGCAGCTAAATCATGCAGTTGGCACAGGCTGTGCAAGCTTTTCAGCATGTTATACTCTGAAAGATGTCACATTTGGCAGAGGCAGCAAAGCTCCATGAATTTATTGTTGTTTTCCATTGAACACCAAAATCCAGGGCATCAAAAGCTGATACAGCATGCGTTACCACGCTAATGTGTGGAGTCATCTGCCATCCTGACCAGCACAGACCTCTGGGGGAATGCTGTGCAACTTTTTTGTCAAAAAATGCCAAATGGGACAGGCCTCGAGGCCAAGGCAGTGGGGCTGTGTGGAGCAGGGCACGCTCAGGCCCTGGGGACAAACTGCACCCCAGCGACGCAGCTGATCTGCAAGCCCATCCTCCAAGGGGATGCACTCCAAGGCTGCTCCCAAATTAATAACCTTCCTTTTGGGAACGGTGCTTTCAGAGTCTGTAGGACTTGCCAGAAATGCCAAATTACAGATATGATTAAGCATTCCCAGAATCAGAACCAGGTATTGGGTGTTTAATTACTGCCCCTATTTATTATGGACAATTGCCTTTCCCAGGGTGACCAAGATGCAGTTTTATTGAAATTTCAGCTTGGACACTCTGCTAATTGGCTCTGTACAAAGGTGTCTAAAAGCACATGAAGATCAAAATCTTACCTTCATATTTTCTTTTTCTGTCCTAAACTCTCAATAAACCCCACAAACTGAAATTTCACCACAGCTTATTAATCCCTACTAAATTCCAAGTGAAAGACAGTCCATTTTCAGTCAAAAGTAGAGCAGAAAAAATTGTGACTAGAAAAAAATTAGAATGGTGTCAAAGACGCCATTTTTCTTTTCCACTCAACTTGAGCTAACAGAAAATATTGCAGAGAATGCTTGAAAACTATACAATGATATATTCAAAAAACAAAATAAAAAGCCACTTTTTCATAGACCAAGACATTCTATATAAAAAATCAACAGGAAAAACACGTTGAAAATTTATCAGGAATCCTCTGAAATGGATATAAGACACAGCTGCCCTCTCATTATTTCCGACAAATCTACAAACTCAGGAAAGAAAAAAAAAAAAAAAGCTGTCTTTTAAGATTCTGGAAGCCTCTTCCTTTAATAATTAATGTTGGAAGCTATGAGAGATGTTTAAGAAGCTTTTGCTTCTGTTTTCCAATTCTAAATATCTAGTCAGGAATTCAGTATCTCAGCAAGTACATGGCCACCACCTAAGCAGCTGCACTGTGAGAAACTACTGCAAGAAAGTTCAAAAGAGTGCTCTGACCCTCAGTTTAACCTTGCAAAGAGCCTCTTCTCCCTGCTGCTGGATACACAAAAGCAGCATTAATAGAGTTCGGGGTGTGCAATTTCTCTGTGCATCAAGAGCATTAGGAAGGTTTTACTGTGTACATCACAAATAGGTAAAGCATATCCCACATCCAAGTTTCTCATTATGGGAGATATTACATTAGATTGTTATTCACCACAGGAGAATGTCACACTTTTCTGTGTACTCTAGTTCAGCACTTTTCTAATTTCACGGACCTCAATTTACATTTGTCAGTGTCTGAAGTTGGATGATATTGGTCTACTCAGGAAATGAGTTAAAGGGGAGAGAGGTCTTTCACCTTTTGGGCAGTACCATACTTTGATGATGCATAAATAAAGCACAGCACGAGTGTGTCAGCAAAAAATGGATGTCCCAAAGCCCTCTGATGCAAAGGATGATGTTTACTAGAAACAGAAGGTTAAATATGTAGAAACTGTGAGGCTGAAGAGTTGATGTGAAGAAAATCTGGCTGATGTCTTAGCAGAAATCCACCTTGTCTTTCACTGTGAGTGTGCAGACGTGGAGATTTCAATAGATTACCAATGCTGATTAGTGAATGCATATGGAAATTATATTTACAACCTCAGGGATATGAACCCTAAAGAGCTGGTATTCCTAGTGGCCCTGCTCCAAACACCTGTCAGTTGTTTTTTCACTACTTTAATGGATTCAGATAAGCCCCCCAGGAGTTAATCTCCCATAAAGGGACAACTGCGTTACCTTCACTTACAGGTTCACACTTCCAGAGCGACTACACATTGCCACCTGTTAACTCAGACTAGGAGAATTTACCAAATATTTTGTTCCAAGCATTCAGAAATATTTTCCTAAATCTGAATGACAGAGTTAAGATAAAAATCCTTGGCTGTTAAATGCAATTTTTCCAATGATGAACTTGAAAGTGTTTCAGAACTTTTTGCTGATTTCTGATGCAGCTTCATTGACCTTTGTGGCTGCAGTTTAGACTCAGCTGAGGTTACAGACCATCCTCCCCAGGCACCTCTACAAACTCATCCTTATGAACCCTCACAAGCCTTTCTCTTTGGGCTTTGCCAGTGGTTTGAATGAGCCCCAAAGCCCAACATCACAGCTGACATGCCCAAAAAATGAGTCACGTGTCACCGGTGAGCCGCCCAACTGTACAAGGCACCCAATCTCACAGCCATAACCTTCACACTTCAGCTTTTTTTAAAATCTAACAAGTAAAAGAAAAGATTTTTACTTAGGTACCACGTTTTCCACCTATTGCACAACAATACAGACTTTGCAAAAGGAAGCAAAATCTTAAATCAGACACAAAAGTCAGGAAAAGAGTGAAGCTTTGAGGGAGAACAATTAATTCGATAAACCCAACCCACCAAACAAACCCCTAAAGTGTTAAAACAAGGCATTTGAATAGTAACAACTGTTAAAATGAGCTCTGAAATCTCCATGCAACATGAGATTTTTATTGGCAAACAATTAAATCTCTCTTTAAGTGCACTTTCTCTGTAAAACCTAATTTATAATCTTATCAGGCATGTCTCTCAGAAGAATTTGCTACTAGTCTGTGTCTTTATCTGCACAATGCAGAATGCTAACAGTTGTCTTGTATGTTTGTTTCCAATGTCAAAGACTAAAATTCCAATTTAAGGTTCTGACTGCTTTCGGAATTTGATATTATTTTAAAGTGCTGTCACTTTTGTTCACTTGGTGTGTCAGACAAACAAAATGCAAGAATAAAAACGCCTGTGTGAACGGTAAGAAAGGAGAAGGGCGGTGTTTGCTGGAGCTCATTTGCTGTTCTATCATTTTCCTGGTACCCTCCAGGGCCCTATCTTGTTTCAGCCCTACTCGTTAGGATTTAACTTTTGCAATGAGCATTAAGGTAAAGGAAGTTGGAGCAGGGTGGAATTAGCAGTGCGCACTCTGGGTGTGTTGCATCCAGCCAGAGGTGGATCTGCCAATGCCCAACTTGGCTGCCCTGTGCCCTGCTCTCTTCTGAGCTCTCTTTGCCTGGAAATCTGCAGCAGCTGAGCCTTTCCTACCCACAGACCTACACCACAGTGCGCGTTTCTAACTAGAATAATAGATAACAATTTCAATCAAACCGTTTTAGTTCTAAGAGCTGTTAACCCACCTCTTGCTTCGCTTTAGCAGAATTCGAAAGAGAACAAAGAGGGTTGGGGTTTTTTTCAGCAAGCAAATCATACCACCCTACATTATTATTTCCTTCCACTCCCCCCAGTCCAAGTCCTTTAAGAAATGGAACCACAGCAGTCACACACAGTACTAGCCTAGAGAGTATTTGTTTCATTTAACTTTTTTGTAATCCCACATAAAATCCCGCTAATTCTTTCAACATAAATAGGACACATTGCTATTCCAAGCTTCCCCTCCCCTTTTATTTAGCTCAGAACACCTGATGGTTAATTCCCAGTTGAGATAATTAGTCCTTGGTTATCACCAGTTATTGTCACCTGTTCAACTTGCAAATGTCTACAAATCTGAGTTTTCCAATTAGCAGCACAAGATCCCTATAGCATACAGCTAGAATGTACTTTTTTTCCACAAGGCAAATCACTTTTCACTTACACACTTTGTCTATTGAGTCTCATTTGGTAATAGTGCTTTAAAAATTATAGTGTTTTTCACAGAGTAGACTTGTCATTGCCCTACCTCCTATCAAGCCCAGATGGCTGCTTCTATAAAGGAGAGAAAAACAGAAAAGGGAATTAAATGAAACCCTCTCCCTAATAAGTATCCAAGTCAATTTAAATAGTTTCATTTCATTTTTACATCAGAGTCCTGCCCTAGTATTAAGGCATGAAGAACACTCTCAGTGCGCTAATAAGCCCCATGACATGTTGAACTGACTTTTCAGTAAGTGGAATAAGCTGTAGTTTATTTTTAACTTTTATGGTAGGTAAACGGCATTAGAGGCAGCGGCCCAGTGCATTAGATCTGGGTTGACTTCCAGCTGAACATAATAAGGTGGCCCTCTGACTAAACCAACATAGAGTAATGCTTGGAATGTGGAGGAGGCACTTCTGGAAGCACCATTTTCAATCCCCACAGCACACGGTACAAGATCGCTCAACATCTCCGTAATTACTTGGCTTTGTGTTCTGTCGTGCCTGCAGGGGATTTATGGTGCTTCCAGGGAGGTGCTCAGTCCACCTCCTAAGAGAAGTTCTGCTGCAAAAACGAGCTCCAACGCTTTCTGTGGGAATAAATCACAGAAACTCTGATCACATCTCTCACCTTTGCACAGCTCCTCTGCAAATCTGAGAGGGCTTCCCAGCTGCAGAGTGTGGAAACTGCCGGCCTGGAGAGGTGAAAAGGGTTGTGCCATTTGGGAGCCAAATTCCTCCACTTCACAGAGAGCCTTGGGGTCGGAAGGGACTTTTAAAGGCCACTTAGACCAACCCTCCGTAATGAGCAGGGACATCTGCAGACAGGTCAGGCTGCTCAGAGCCCCATCCAACCTGGCCTGGAACGTTTCCAGGGATGGAGCAGCCACAGCTTCTCTGGCCAATCTCTGCCAGGGCCTCACCACCCGCACAATAATAAAAAAAATATCTTCCTTATATCTTCCTCTGGATGTGCTGAGAACAGCCTAATGCAGTCGATGAATCCCAAGCACAAGTGGCAAGAAAGAACCTCCCTTCAGAGATCTGTGTGGTTTATTATTAAGAACAAAACCTTTTCTGCAGCTCACCTGTTCTGATTGACTCATTGCCTTATGTTTGCACATATTCCCCCTCCATGGGGGTGTCTGTGAGGCTGTTCTCGTGCTGTGGCTGTAGCTTTGAGATAGGTTTGGTGGCAATGAAAGTCCTCTCTAGAAACACTGGTGCCTCTAAAGAGAATAATTTTCAAGACAGCCACAAAACTATACCTAGTTGTGAAAGTGAGGTTTAGGATGCATGCAATAGCATTAACAACATTATAGATAGACAGACAGACACTGAAAGGTAAAAATGCTCCGTTCTGAGCCTAAAATTAACAACCCAATGACAGATTTTATGAAGAATACTAGAAAACAAGTTGTGGAGTACTAGGAAAAAAATAGTTTCTTCCAAGCCTTTACTAATGACAAATCACAACGCTGCTGGCTGGAACAGGTGTTAACAAACTCACCTGCACTTTTCTCTTGTCCCTGGTTCTCTCTCTTGGGGCAGGGACCAGAGCTCAGACTCTCAGATGCATTTGGGCATCAAATTCCTTTGAAATTGAGTTGTTAGATTCCTAACTGTTTTTGAGAACCTGGGTTTAAATGAGGATACAGTGTCTGCTTATTGCTTTGTGTCTGGAGCCCATGAATCAGCCAGACTCACACACAGTGGAATAGGATTATTGCTTCATGGCATGGGCAGGCAGGAGCAGTCACAACCAAGCCCTTGGAGATGCAGGCAGCAAGAAATTCATGAAGATTTAAAGTAGTTAAAGGAGTTTATTTTCCAGGTGGGAAATCCAGGTGTCAGAAGGAAAGCAACTATAAATTTTCAACCCAGCTTTGCACATAAAATGTAAAGCCATTTGGAGCACACAGAAAGCTCAGTATGAACTATGGCTGATAGCTGGTGCAAGGTATGGTCAGTGGTTTTAAATGATTGATGGAGCTATCTCTGCACTAAAGTACTAAGGTTGGAATAGAAGAAAAAAAATGAGGCCGTCTGTAATGGTGCTTTATACCTCTTTTCTTCCTCTGATGGTCAAATAGAGTTCAGTTGTACCAAATGGCTGCTACTTTTACCAATGATACCTATGGTAGCTCTCCATACATCTCCTGGAGCATTTTATCCCAATAAACACAACAATACAACATGTGAAGATGGTTTTAAAAACATCTAATTTATTATTGTCTCTCTAGAAAGTAAATGAGGTAGAGCATATGCAAAGTAGCTTAGTTATTTCAGGAGGAAATGCATATGTGAATAAATATTTAATGCTGTGCTTTATTCCTATTTAAATACTCAAAAGGGCTTTATGGTATGTCAATGAGTCATCTCAGCTCAATGGATTTATTCTCTTTCACTTTTAACACCTTGGGGTTATCCTGCAAGACAATCTGGGTACAGGGAGGGAGCTCCAAGCTCTGCTGGAACAGCAGCGCCCTGCAGGCACTCGAGAGAGCACGGGGCAGTCACTCCTTCCCTTCCCTCTCTTTTCCAAATACCAGAACCATGTGAGTTTTCACCCGATATCAGATCGTTTTAATATCATTTCCCTGAAAGCCGTGTCTGTTCAAAGACTATTCTGCATGAAAAAGATGTGGACAGGAGCTGAGGGAACAGACTCCCAAGGAGCCTCTGAGGAGGACTCCGAGGTGCTGACTCTATTTATACCCAGCTCTGAGATCAGTGCATTAGCTGACTGGCATTTCTCTCGCTGAGAAAAGATCAATGAAGAAAAGATCAGCTGAAGAAAGATCGATGGTGACCAGACAAACCATTAATTCATAAGAAAAGAGATTTTGCTTGGAGAAATAGGACATTACCCTGAGGCTCAAGCTCAGACTTGATCATTCCCATGTCTTACACGCTGACCTGAATTCTCCCTGCGATAAACTGCCAGCTCTGCAAGGACAGGGTGAGAATGAGCCCCTCGCTGGACAGAGCTGCACACAGACAGAGCAACAGGGAAGCAAAGCAGGGCAGAGTAAAATCATAGACAGTCATGCCACACGTGCAAAAGAGCCCTGTGTTTTCACAGGTGGGGATTCCTCACACGCTTCTGTTATAAAATGTAGCTGTTCCTCACAACCTAGAATTTGGTATTCCTTCTGTTCTGAGGTCTGCAGGCTCCTCTGCAGCTGTAACATCTGAAGGATGTCTGGTTTCTCTTTAAGTACTGTCATGAGCATCTCATTCCTTTTTGTGGGGAGTGAATGGAGTTGCACTGTTGGATGGGTGCATTGCTGGAGAAAGGTGTGTGTGGGCATTGTTCTGTTTAGTTATCTCCCACTGGCACTCCTCAGACTCTACATGGTCATGACTCTCAGACTGCCTGGAAAAAATACCCAGCTCTTTCAGTGTTAAACTTTTTCAACCCCCAAAAGATAAGGAATAACTCAGATAAATAAGAATATATGCCACAGTGTGTATGTATATACTCACAACAGCATTCTGTGGTAATAGAGACATGAGGTGCTCAAAGAACAGTTCCAGGTGCTGAGAAAAAAGCTTTGATGTTGTTGAGACATTAAAGGAGTTGTTAAGAGCAGTTCACCTGTGGATATTGCCAAGGAGAGGTAGCACTGCTGTACTGATCATGTTTTAAAGTGCTGCTCCGTGTGAAGTATAAACAGCACAGCAGCTGCAACCACAGTGTCCTGCTGCTTCCACAGGAGAAAATAGCTGGAGAGGAGACTGCAACTTCAGATGGAGCAAAGTTCCAGCTTTTCCAGAATAAAGGAAGAGTTTTTATTCTACTGTGTTTGTTTGTGCCTACTGTTAGCCCATCCTCTCTTGGAAGTTGCCCAGGATCACACACTGTCACTGTCACTGTCACTGTACTGCTGGCACAGGGGGAGAGTAGCAGTGGGTCACTTGGGAGGAGCCCCAAAAAGGCAGTTGAAGCTGTGTTTTGGTGAAAAAAAGAGGATTTTGAAAGAAAAACAAGCCAAAACCCCCCACTGAAGAAGCAAAGAACCCCCACTGAAGTAGTAGTAGAGATGTACACTTAGCAATTAGTCAGAATTTTAAGGGGCAAAAGGATAATTTCAAGATAATGCCTGACAGTTTACAGGATGACAAACATCAGGCCAAGTTCTGGAACACTGTGAGTTCTACCTGATGGATTTAATGATAAAAACCCCAAACAGAACATATGGTGCAAGGCACGATCCCATGTTAAGCCACTATCCTTTGCTGTTCGTGCTGGGAACCAGATCTAAAATCCTAACCTAGTATTTATTGAGGATGGCATGCTGCTGATTATTATAAAGTAATCTTTGGATACATCTTAATATCTACCTGGAGCCAATACACACTGTCTTAATGGACTGCCACATGTACCCAATGAAACTATTAATTAAATGAAGCCTTAGTGACTTCTGTGGTTAAAAGGAAAGTAACCTGGTTTATAAATCTAACCTCAAATCACTAGGTAATGGCTTTCCCTTGCTTATTAGATTTTTGCTACTGTCATCAAAAGAATAAAAAAAAATCAGATTAAATTTGAAGTATTGCTTTAACAATACGTTTCAAGAATGCTTTTAGAATATCTGAACCTTCCCCATTGTTTCCTTTCATTGTGAAGTTTCACGGGAAGAATGGAGAGAAATAATTCAGTATTATACGAAGACAATTCAGAAAGTATATAAATGTGTCTTCTCCAGTTCTTTTCCTATTGCTACTTATTTCCTAAGAAATGTGAAAAATCTTGATATATGAAGAATTTCCTAAACAAAAAATAATTTTAAAACACACAGATTTTTATGTGTTATATACTTGAACATATAATGCAAGTACCTTCGCCAGGAAACAATGAAGAATTGGGCAAAGTTAAGTGAAACATATTTTTGCTAAAAAGCCAAGATGCACATTTTTCCTCCCAAAGCCCTGCTGCCGCTCTGCAGCCCTATGTTCTGGTGCCCAGCTGCTCCTGCAGCGAAGCTGCTGCCAGGTGTGTGCCCCAGCTGGGCACTGGACTCCAGGAGTTCTCATCCCTTGGAAGGCGCAGCAGTGTCCCAGATATCCCAGAGAGACACCGGGAATCACCTTCACAACGGGATGGGGGCTGTAGGACAGTGTGATCACTTCAGCTAAAAGTGTGCACTGCTGACAGTTTCAGATTGCTTTAACACATGATTTTTGCATTTTGAGGGCACTGTTCCCGTTATGGGAATGGGTCTCGCTGGTGAATTTGAAGGAGGAGAATACACAGCTTCATTTCCTGTGAACTGTCAGAATATTTTTTGCTTTTGTTCAGATTTCAGCACAACTTTGAGGGTGAAATCCAAACCTCTTTCAAGCCAGTGGGGGTTTTCTCATGGATTCAAAGAGGCAGACCTGCTTTGTGAGGATAAGCTGGAGCTCCATTTTGCCAAACTCCACATGACCAAAATGCATTGTTCGTTTTCAGCTGCCTTGATCATAAATATGCCTCATTTTACTTTATTCTGAGTCACTCCCCTGAGGGTTTAACTTACATATTTATTATTGATTCAGAAATATCTGGCTAACAATGACAGCCTGACTTAATGGCCAACACAATTTAGACATCTGTCATTTTTAAGCAGAACTCTAGGAAGAAAAGCATTTAACAAAGTTCCTATGCTTCCTGGGTAGAACTCCACGCTGTCTAATCAACAGTCCTACGGCTTTGCATTTATCGCAGTAAATTATTTCTATGCTCTGGGCTACGAGGATGGGGATGGGTCTGGAGGGGCCACACGGGGAGCCCGAGGGAAGGGTGGAGCTGGGCCAGGGCAGGCTCAGGCTGGAGATAAGGGAAAGATTCTGCTTCCCCCAGAGGGTGCTGGGCACTGCCCAGGCTCCCCAGGGAATGGGCACGGCCCCGAGGCTGCCAGAGCTCCAGGAGCGTTCGGACAGCGCTCCAGGGATGCACAGGGTGGGATTGTTGGGGGGTCTGTGCAGGGACAGGAGTTGGACTCGATCCTTGTGCATCCCTTCCAGCTCAGGACATTCTGTGCTCCGCGGTTCTCCTCAGAGGTTTCCCGTCCCGAGGGAGCAGTCCTTGCTCGGCTCCAGGCAGAGTTCCCAGGCAGGGCACTGGGGGAACCGCACCCCATCCATTTTCCGGGGGCTCTGGCTCAGCCGGCAGTGGCGCTCAAAGCTGGGTTTGTGGCAGACACTTCGCAGTGCACTTCAATACAGCATTCAGTTTAATTAGCACTCGGGCGATTCCTTTTGTTGTCGGTAAACAACAGGAAGGTTTGACAAGGCGGAGAAGAGAGTGCATTTGTTGCTTTCATATGCCACTCAAACTAGACCGTCACCATTCCCAAACTAAGGCTTCTTTACACGAGCTTGTGCTAAATAGTGTTAGATTTCTATGCCTAAACCTGGCAGGTTTTCCCAGGGTTGCATCTGATATCAAAATCAAGGTTTATTAACATTACAAAGAGCACCGCTGTCCTGTAGTGCCCCTTTTATCATTCTAAGCAGCTGCCTTGAGGCAATGCGTTTAACCTTGGGAAATGGGAGAGGAATTCTGGGAAGGCAGAAATCTTTGACAGCTCGAGCCTTTTACCTGTGCCAAAATCTGCCCTCCTTTAGCTCCCACACTGAAAAAGAGAGGAGGCCCTTATTTGATGTTTATCTATTCAATTCACTGCACTTAAAATCGAAAGAGAGGGTGGCATTTCCTTACAGTGACCTCTCATTTGTGCTTCAAGCACACCAGGGATGAAAATTTTCCTTTTTTCTACTGAGAGACCTATTAGAAAGACAGAGCTGGTGAGTGGGGGGACATCAAAAGAAACCCCAAACCATTTAGCAGAGTGCAAAATTTTAAAAAAACATAGTTGTGCAGGTTATCTCATTCCTACATGTTTTATGTCTTATGATAAATTTCACATTCCATTCACTATTTCATCACCTGTTGCAGTAGCAAAGGAGCTGTCACTGGTTCAGTTATAAGCCCTTATTTGTCAGAGTTTAGGGCTTAGCTGTAAAAATAGAATTCATTTTGATGTTTCACATATCAATTCTCACTTCATACACATCTTCTTCTTTCAGAAGCTCCCGAAGTATTTCCTAAGCTCTACATGAATATAACCTTTGAAATGTGGCTAATTCCACAGTTTCTGGCCGGCCCTTGGCATATTGCAAAACACCAAAGCAGTGTGGGTACAAATTAACTATCAGATATTAAACAAACATCTCCAGGTTTAAGTGTTGGTATCACACTTCTCAAGCGAGAAAACATCAACAACAACAACTCCACCACAACAAACCAAAACAAAAAACAACAACAAAAAACCCACAAAAAAGCCCAAACCAAAACAAACAAAAAACCAAACCAAACCAAACAAAAAAAACCCCCAAACAAACCCAGAAGTCCTCTCTTTCCCTCAAGTTTTTGACAGAAATGTATATAATAAGCTGTACTATTCAGGGCCAAATTCAGAAGGGATAATGTGCACGTCCTCTAAGGGATTTAATTACATCTCTCTGCTTTCCTGGGGTGTATTTACATGGCACGGTACAGTGCTTTTCCTCTTCAGCAGGCAACATCAGCCAAGGCAGAAGCCAGTGCTCGCTTTTGCAGGCAGCTGTAGCAGTCAGGTGTCTTAGTGCAGAGCAAGGCTCATCAAACCTGGCATTTGAGCCCTCTAAGCCCAGGGGACACGGTCCGTGCTCCCTCTCTTCATAGCTATCTCCATCTAATGAGATTTTGCTCTTATTCAGGTGAATTGTTCAGCTGCTCTGCCCATAAGCAGCTTAATGTTTTACTCTAGCAGTATGAAAACGTTTTGTGCAGCCAATTCCACTTGGCCAGGTGTTACTGGCCGTGCTGGGTGTCTGGGCTCTGACAGAGCTCTGCGAGGATCCTGTTCACTCAGGGGCTTTACAGAGCAACGAGTCCCTTTGGAAATCACAACGCTGAGACATTGTCTTCACCGTGAGGTAAATGTGGGCTCTGCTTGTGTGTGGACACTGAAAGCTTGGTGGCAAAGAGATTTTCCAGTTTTCTGCTTGTCAGTGTGCATCCTCACTTTTTCACAGAAGCTAGCTGAAAAACAGCTAGAGAGCTTTTGTAAATAATTCTTCTATCTTGCACCTGTGAGAAGTTTTGCACCTTGTTATTGTTAGTCTGAGGGATTGTTTGGGAAATGGGTGTTTTAGGATCTGGCCAATAAACCTGGGGGGTGGATGGCTAAGGATCCAATGACTTTACACCATCTCAACGACCCAGGGTATAAAACCCATCTGTATATAAATAAATAAATAAATAAATGCATTTCAATCCTGTTCTTCCTGAGTTTGGCTGCCTCTTTTCTCCCCGGGCTGTGTCTGACTGTGACGCTTGTGTTTGCTCTAGAGCTGGACTTCCTCATCAGTGCTCATTAGGTGTCTCCTAGGCTGTTACTTTACCCTGTGCCCAGTTTGTGCCTTCTCTGATGAAGAGGAAGCAGACTACCACAAACCAGGAGAGCTGCCCTGTGCAAGCTGTGCTCACCTTCTTTTGCCATGGAATGGTCCAGCTGTTAAGGAAACTTCCCATTCCGTCTGTTCAGGGTCCCTCTGTCAGTCCCACAGCATCACCCGAGCTGGGACCAAAGCCCTCGTGCTCCCTCCACACCCACACCAGGCTTCCTCACCAGCTCAGCCCCAGGTTTCCCATGGCACAGTCTCAGACATCCTGATCCTTAAAATAATTTAATCCTGGTGCAATAACTAAATATAAAATCACAGCTCAAGCTGGTGCCGGTGAGGAGGGATCCCAAACAAAGGACACCCTTTTATCCCCTCACACTTTTACCGTGGGGAGGTCTGGTCTCTCTGACCAGCTTACATTTGTATGGACTATTAACAAGCCCTGACTCACTGGCAAGGGAATGTTTCTGGTAAATCTGAACTCCCAACAGCTCCAGTGTATTAAGTATAAGTTAAATATTTTTCCAAGTAGCAGATTACTTTCCAGCATCCTGCTAAATCATTCCATACTCCTTGTGTCTGTAGTTCCAACCAGCTAAGTTATGGCTTTTTCATTACCCCTCTTAAAATCAGGTCTGCTCTGGGTTTGTACATCAAAAGTGATGTGTGTGTGCATAAACACTCAATGTCTATAAGGATAACTTGTTGTCACTGTTGTAAAAGTGTATCACTGATTTATATACCAGCAGTGCATTATAAGAAATATTTTACTATTTTACATACATACTCATATAGCATATAAACAAAATATATCTAAGGAAAGATGAGGCTATGAAATTAAACATTTGAAAGCTGCTATTCTGCTTTACTTTCACTTGTCCTTTCAACCTTACCCCAGCCCTTTTTGTGTATAATATATCTTTTACTGGCATCATTTTACAGTGCTTATGCCTCATTCACACGCAGGGTCTGAGGGACTCCTTCAGAACACAGGTTTGTTCTCCGGCAGCCACTTCAGGCACAGCTATCACTGCACAGGGGACAATTGCAGCCTCAGGAAGTAGGGCCAGTTTTACATTAATTACCTTGATAAACACAAGGATCACATTGTTTCTCGCCAGGTGGACTTCGGGGGCCTCAGACTCTGCTTTAGGACCTCCACGGAACCTGCTGCTTTCTCTCAGCTCCAGGCACTTTGCTCTGAACAGCCACTGCTGGGACAAAGATCAGTAATGTGGCTGCCCGTGCCAGCAACTTGCATTTCAGCATTTTCTGGGAAAGAAAATGACTGTGGGAGCCTCAGTTAGGGACGTCCTTTAACTTTCACAGCTTGAGTTTTGGTAAGGCTGGCGGCCTCCTGCTCGGCCCTCCCCACCTGCTCTGGGATGCTCCTCACATTGCCACCTCCACTGGTGGCACTTGTCTGCCTGGTCAGACACGGAGCTGCACTGCTCGATGAGGAGCGGGGCTCTGAGCCTGACATTTGACACATTATCGAGATATCTTATTACCACTGCAGGGATGTGACCAGACTAA
The DNA here is from genome assembly GCA_013397845.1 of Melanocharis versteri. Taxonomy (NCBI): domain Eukaryota; kingdom Metazoa; phylum Chordata; class Aves; order Passeriformes; family Melanocharitidae; genus Melanocharis; species Melanocharis versteri. The sequence goes on along the minus strand of VZTG01004864.1, from coordinate 396,985 downwards.
AATGTGTGTTCTCACATGCAGATGTCAGGATTCTTGTTCGTGCTGTCATTATGTCCAGACTGGAGCAGTGCAATTCACGTTTCTCTCTTGTAAGGAACAAAGCGTCTGTGTCACATCCTTCCAAACTTGATTTTTACAGAGATTTATGGCTGGACCCTACTCGATGCCCCATACATTCCAGAAATGTTAGTTACAGGAGACTGGAATATTGTGAAAGAGTTGAACGCATAACAGAGTAGTATAGGCAAATTTATTTTTCCCTTTTGCTTTTTTTTTGGTGACTTTATATCTGTCTTACACACACAATAGACCAAACACAACTTAATTTGAAATCAGTTGTCTCAATGACATTTTACTAAGACCAGGAATTAAATAGATGTGTTTATTATATAGGCACTTCGTATATACTTTAAGTGCTTTAGTGATAGAAACAGTCTCGTAGGATTAAGCATTTCATTATCATAGCCTCTTATCAAGAAGAGAAATCGAAAATTTTAAAAATAACTGAAACTTTCTTATTCCTCCCTAAATTCTAGGCCCAACTTGTATACATGGCTCTTGAATTTAGAGAAAAGTTTCAAACTGGGGAAAAGTAATCTATTTTGCTGCCTCCAACCTTGCCCTCTTCTGATGAAAGAGTTAAGATACTACTGTTTTAATTCCTTGGCAAAGCATTCCTTTGGCTAATCTCTGATTTGGAAGATATTGAGCTTTCATTTTCCTTTGTTAAACCTCACCTCATTAATCCTAGTTCTATACCTTGTGACAGTGCGAAACAATGGCTTTCCTTCTTTGAAGTTTACAGCTCTGTAATACTGGGAGATAATTAGTATATCCCCCTTAGTCATTCTTTGACCAAGCAGTGCATATTTAGTGCTCATAATCTCTTTCCCCTTATTAATCCCCTTACAGCTTCTGTTTCTCATCCTCCAAACCTCTCCAGTCTGAGCAGGCTCCCAGCACTGGAAATTAAAGCCAGTATTCCAAAGGCAGGATTTACAAATGCTGTGGACACAGGGCTGTTTCCATCCAGCTGGACACACGTTGCGACTCACTAAACTGGGCCTGAGTGACTCTGCTCCCGGAACTGGATCCCAGCATTACACAACTTGTTGAAATGCTTTTGAGACTTGGTCCAGTTCAAACTTCCTCTCTGCTGTCAATCCAGCCAAAAGTTATTCCCCACAGGAGAGCCTTTTCTCTGGGAAGTTCAGCCAAGAGCAATGTGACAAAGTGAAAAACCACTTTCCTGCATAAGGGCAGATTTTCACAGAAAGGAGAAATCCTAGATGATAGAAAAGCAAAGTTAAAATTTGAGTTTTTAGGAGTAATGGAGAAGAGAGAAAATGACACTAATTTGTCTTTATTGTTTAAGTAACATTAGCAATATAGGAGTCATACATGTACTAATTATTAAGCACTAGCTTGGATGCAGGGAAGGTACACTCAAAAGCTGGAATTCACTGCAAACAGAATATTGGACAGTGCTGCCATGTTCTGTTATTCCAAAGGATTAATTTAGTATTGTTTGTGTTTTGTTACGGACTGGACTAATCAACATCAGATTGATTGAAACCTGGCTGGACTGCTGGACTCAAAGGTTGATTAGCAACCAGTTATAGATGATGCTAAATTGGAGGAGCTGGGTAGCATTCAAACCCCAACCTGACACTTCACAGCGACCCAGAGAAAACTGCCAGTAAAGCCAACAGGAACCCCAGTGAAACTCCAGGAGTGCCGAATCCTGCACCTGTGGAACCATCTGATGCTGCACCTGCTTGTTTAGAGGCTGGGAACCAACTGGCTGGGGAAGAGCCCTGCTGAAAGGTGGCAGTGCCAGGCTGGATGCCACCCAGCACAGGGGTCTCCTGGCAGAGGGGACGCGCTGCGTTCAGGCTGTGGGAGCAGCAGCATGGCCAGCAGAACGAGGCATGTCATTATTCCCTGCTGCTTGGCACGGGTAAGGCCACACCTGGAACAGCGTCCAGCTGGGGAAGGACAGACCTTGGGAGGCTGCCCAGGGCAAGAGGGATATGAGAAACTGGGGAAAAACACATGAAAAATTACCAGAATTTTGTGACCTCTAAGGAGAGACTCAGGCTTGTTGAGTTGGTGAAGAGGATGCCAAAGCACAACCCAATAGCAGCCTAAAACTGTTCAGAAGGAAATTGCAAGACAATGGAAGCAAACCTCAGTGGTGCCAGATGGTAAAACAAGAGGCAACAGCTACAAACTACAGCTCAAGAGGCTCCTGTTGGGGATTAGGAGAAATTTCTTCTCATCGAAAGTACTGCGGCACTGGAATGAGTAATCCAGAGATAGAGGAGACATCATTGTGGGGTTGTCAAGGCTTGGCCAGGAAAACCTGCAGCTCTCCTGACCTGTATTAGCAGTAGCCCTGCTCCAGGCAGGAGGTTGGAACAAATAACATCCAGAGATCTCCACCAACACATATTTTTCTGGTTCTCTGTGTCTACATTAGACTTACTGGGAAGGGCCTTTAAAACTGCCTTTCATGGCTTGCTACAAAAGGAAGATCAAAATCACAACAAAAGAATTCTGCCCCAGGAAGCTGAAGGCTGTGGCAGTTCGGGCCATGGCCAGATGTGTCTGTCTCAGCTAGAGCTTACCCCAGTCATCATCTCCTGCTGCTGATCATCCTCATCTACCACTTGGATTCTTCACTCTCTCTCTTGGAAAATGGCATCATTCCTATTGGATAATTTAAATACAAAAGCAGTTTCCCTAACCCACTTGTGCGAGAATGAGCCAGGTTAAAACCCCTTGTTATTAGGCATGGTTAATTAGCCTAGATCATTTTAACAAAACTGGGCAAGTGAGAAAGCACACATGCAGTGATGTCATCAGTGCCAGGGGAATGCAGCCTCTGGAGGAAACAGGAGAGCAGAAGTGAGCTGGATGCAGCAACTGCTTAACTACACTGAGCTGCAGTGAGAGCATCACACAGAGATCCCCACCAAGGAATCCGTGGGCAGGACAGGAGGCTCATTGTAAAAAATATGAGGTGATTGTGAAGTCATTGTGTCAGGTGAAGCAGCACAAACAGCTTTTTGTACCTTCCATAAGCTCTCTTATACGTGGAGAATTTCAAATGCATAAGGTACAAAAGGAATAAAAGAGGTAATAAGTATAATTCATAAGACATGTAAATTATTTCTGCTCATTTCCTGATTAAAAAGTGTGGGGGTGTGTTGTGTGTGTCAGGAGGGAAATTCTCAACCATCCTGAACAGAGGTAAGAATGGGATCTAAACCAAAGAAGAGGTTATAAAGAAGGGATGGGGATCATTGTTACAATAAACTGAACTGGTCCTATTCAGACATCTTTCCTTCTGTGCAGAACAGGAACCTTGAGCCTTACTGAGAAGGTGAGTTGTCTATTGAGTCTTTAAGTTTGTGCTCTGAATTGCCACCTCAAGAGCAAATTCCTGAAACAAGGCACGAGTCCAAAAGGAAGATCTGCCTAAAAGGTTTTATTGCCCACGTGCAGTTAGGGGCTATGTGAGGGTCCTTGTTTAGGGTAGAGAAAAGGCTGTGGCGTGAGCACAGCAAAAGCAAAGAGGTAACCCACCCGTTGATGCAGATTTCCCAATTTATTGATGATGACACCACGTTTTCATACTTCTTCAGGATGATAAGATCATGTGGATCCTCTTTGGGGTGAAAACGAAACGGTGCAGGAAGGGAGAGGTGAGCGTACCAACACGCACTACAGATACAGCATCTTCCCTGGAGATGAGTGCAAGCTTCCCAAACACCCAGCACAAGGCAGAGGACTGGAATATGGCACTTGTGATGGGAATGTTATTCATAAATCAAAGGCATAACCTGAATGGAGTCCTGGCCAGCAAAGCAGCACGATAAAGAAAGGAGCCATGGCTCACCAGACAAGGAGAAGTCTGTTCTGGCAATAAAATACCTGGGAGGGAGGAACATTCTAGATCTGCTCCCAGCTGGGTTCTGTTGGAACAGAAAAGCTGACATGCTTCCTGGACCTGTTTCCTCCTACCAGCTGCAGAACAGATTCTTTGAAGATGATGAAAACCAGCATCACAGGAGAAGCTAGACTGGATTATTTGGGGATTTTCTGGCATATGTGAGAGGTGGCTAAGAGAAGTATATTCTGATGGATTACTGAGAGCAGAAGGAAATCCGTGGCATTTATAAGCCTCTTTCCAGTTCAAAAAACCTCAGTGATAATGGATGAGTGCTCCCTTCATGAGAATTTCCCACTGCATTGACTAGGACTGCCAAGGTTTCTGGTATATTGCCAATGAGGATATAGCCAGGGCGTCTCTTTTTTTTTCTTTTCTCTCTGCTAGAAGGAGCTGTAGCACAGCCAATTCAGTCTCTTATACCACAGAGGTTACAACACTGGTAGTACATGTTCAATTCTTGTAGATCTCCCAGGAGGTGGTAAAGTTTCAGAGATAAATTTCTGGAACTAGGAAGAAATTCAGGCTTTGAGGAGACAGTAAGGAATTAAAAGGCTCCAGAGAAGTATATTGCTGGAGAGTGCTACCAATAAAAACTCAAGATGCAGAGATATTAAATTAAGCATGTTGTCTCAGAATTGTGACGTTTAGACATGTGCCATGAAAAGGCATTTCAGGATGAGACAGAGAGGCTCTGAATGTTTTAAGACAAGCGTAGCAGCAGATAAAAAGACACCTGTTTACTTTTGGCCCCAGGACAGGATTCAAAATGCTGTTGACCCAATATAGATTGAATATAAAGAGAGAAAATTGAGATTTTTTTTTTTTTTTTTAAGAACGACATCAGACTTTTAAGTTTTTTTTCACATTCCAAGCACTTTCTCAGACTCCCTTCTCATCATATGTCAGGAGTTCAATACATTCTTTATTAACTTAGATATAGAATAACATCTTCCAGGACATGTTAGCATCTGCAAGATTTTAATTCTTCCTAATTGGCCCAACTGATTTTGTTCCACTTTTTCAATGGCACCAGTTCTTTAGATTAGATGGCTGGATCTGTCATAGTACAGCAATTGCTGTTTCCCCTTCTTTCTATAACCCCCAAATCTGAGTCTATATTTCTGCTGCTTTACCACTGCTCTGTACTTTTCCCTCTGTTCTCTCCACACCTATTCTTTTCCGCTGCCAGTTTTCCCCATTCCAAAACCACAGCCAGGAGCCACGGCAGCATGATCACTCTGGCACAACTCATCATTCCCCTCATTATACCTGGGGTGCTACATTTCCTCATTTTTCCCCTTTCAGGTTCAGAAACACAGCTCTAATAAAGACTCAGCCTTCCCGTACTACTCTATCCTGTGTTTAGGAACAGAAGGCCATCCCTGTACTCTGCCAGCTCTCCTTAGAATCCATGATACATGCTATTTCCTTTAGTATCTCATTATATGTGTCATCGATGTCTTGTTTGGCCTAAAGCCACATGGCAGCCTGACAGGCCTGTGCTGCAGTTTGGCAGCTCCCGTGCAGGGCACAGCTGTCAGCAGCTCTTATCCTCCATTTCAGAAAATCAGCTGGTGCTGGCAAGAGATCATAAGCTGAGGCTAAGCAGTAACTGTGCATCCTTTTGAGCAAAGCAGAAATGGGAAAATCATTCGGGGGTTCATTTTCTGTCCTAGTCTTTTTGGCAGCCCTTTCTTACTGATGGCAAATCTGATAAGCTCCTTCTTTTGTGCTCAGCACTTCGTATAGAATGGGCTTTCCTGCCTCTACCACTTGTTGCAGATGCACAGCACAATGCTGAGGAAAACATGGAAGGAAGGCTGCTCATTACATGTATGAGCATATGCTCTGCCTGCTAAGAACACACACTCCAGCTGCTTCTGCAGGCCACTGTCAGGGACTCGGGGAATTAGCCCACTGCAGGAGGAGTGGAAGGCTGTCTGTCATGCTGGCTGTCTGTCACGCTGGCTGATGTCCCATTTTACTGTTTCATGTCAGAAACTGTGAGGATCAACTGATGTGAATATAATATCGAAGGACAGAGGACAAGAAGCAAAAAGGGGAGAAAGGAACAGCAGAGAAAACAAACAAAAGAAACCAGCAGCAAAGGAAAACAAAACAAAAATGAAAATTTCGAAAAAATTATTTCCAGAGAATGCTGAACAGCACCACACCTGGTTCCTTCCAGAGCACCATGTTGATTTTAGGGATGATTTCTTTACCTCTGTTATTTTATACGCTGGTACTTCGAGAACCGAGCTGGCAACACAGAGGAAGAGCTGGCAACACAAGAGGAAATATGACTGTCATGCAAGAGAAGGAGCTAATGAATGATGAGGATGAATTCAAGAAAGAGAAAGTGAAGAAAAAGGGAGTTTTAAGTGCCTATAGCTGAGCCTACCACTGCACTTTACCTAGAGAAGCAGGCACACTGAAAAGGCTCCTCAAAGATAAATCAGGCCAGTTTTGTCTGTGTGCAAGTGATGTCAGTGAGGATAAGGGGGGTGTTGGGGGAGCCTGGGCCAGGGTGACAGTGCAGACGGGCCATGGATCTGTGAAGGCATCGAGCAAGCCCACAGGTGGTGGGTGCCAGATGAGAGATGTTATGTGGGTACAATTAATACCCTTGAACAAATAATTGCTCATCAGTGCCAGCAAGGGGATTGCAATCCGGCCCATCACTGTGGGGCACAGGGGGCACATCCGAGTGCCTCTCTCTCTACTGGTGAGCACATGACCTTCTCCAGGGAAGCCTATACAGGGAAATACACCTGGAAATCCGCTGCTCTATTTAAAGTGGATTCTGAGACCCATGCCCAAAGGCAGGTATATGTTTATATACCTGATAAGCAGCACACATAAACCAGGTGAGAGTGTGGCCTTTAAAAGAGAAAAGCAGTGCTCCTCCACCAAGGCAGAGAGGAGCTGTATAATCAGGCCCATTCTGTCCGGCTGCTGGACTCTTGGAGCTCTCCTTGCAGCCGACCAAAAGCACAGGGTTATCTACTCCTGCCTGGGGAGGAGCAGGGAACAGTCCCACAGAGTCTGTAAATGGAAGGCCACCTCTGCTGGGGCTGCAAGGCAAATTGCCAGTTTTGGAAGGAGCTTGTTAAATATTTATCCCTTACAGTAAAGCTGTGCTGTGGGATATATTTCTCACCTTGGTTATTTCTTACTGGAATTGAACCCACATTGTACTGTGCCTTGCTAGAGGGATGCACCTGAATCCCTGCAGTGTCACCCTGCAGTGACAGCAGTGGTCAAAAGTAAGACTTCAATAGATATCTTTTTCATCCTGAGACAAGTTTTAGACTGAACTGCTACTAAGACTTGTTTTCTCCAATATAGGCTTGTCTCCTGTCCTTGCCTGTGCTCTGCTGCCTTCCTTTCTGGTACTTTTCACCCCGTGTTTTGTTCAGAAGCCTTGTCTGTAAACTGCAGGGTCACCTGTGGAAGGAAAGAAAAACAAGGACTGGATCAAGAACAGAGTAACAAATCCCCATGGAGTATGGTGTGCTCTAATGCCTGGCAGGAGCACCGCAGATCATCCATGTGAGGACTGAGGTGGATGCTGGTGATGCTGAAGCCCTGAAAAAGGCTGTTCCAGCACGGATTCATGACCAGCAGTCCCCTAGTGCTCAGACACATGGGAATTGATTACTTCACAATGTTAAACCTCACAGAAATCAAAGTGTTGCTTCTTGAAAGTTGCCGTTAAAACCTCCTGGTAAGTTTTTTTCCATGAGGCAAATTAAAGCAGAAGTCACATCTGGGTAACGCTCAGGAATTCTGTTAGTTCTTTAAGTCATTATGACAAAGAGTCACTAAAGAAAAGAATTAAGAACTTAGCTAGAAGATGTTTGATTTAGCTGGCCTGGTATTCAGCCTGAGCCCTCAAATCCACAGACACTTTTACACTAACTTTTATTATTAACTTATTACTAACAGCATGGTGTAGATGCACACACACATGCACACAATGCTGTCAAGGCATGTTCTCCAAAGATATGCAAATGCCCAGGGCCTCTCAGCCTTTATTTTGTGAAAATCAGTGCCAAAAGGTGACAACTACAAAGATGTTAAAACGAAACAGCCCCTGTAAGCATAGCATTCATTTAATCTCAGAAGGAAAAAATGACAAGACCTGAAATCTCTCTCTGCCTCAGTGAAAACCAAGTGCCACAGGGAAAACCCAAGAGCGGAGTTGGTATGAACCAGCAATATCTTATGGGAGCCAAGGGTATCAAGTGGAAGAAGCAAGAATATACATCCAATCTACATCTCAAAAAAGCCTGTGTATACCTAGATCTCTTTCAAAAAGATATATTTTTATCACTTTGGTATTTCACTTGCGATGAGGGGGAAAACTTCAAAATGATTACAGATCTAGTTGGATTTAGGAAAGAACATTAAAGTCTGACATCATAACTGAGCTTTTCTAACTCAACAGAACTCTCTTGAAACCTTAATTTTGCGAGATACTTAAGCATGTGCTTAATGGTAATCACCAGCTGAAAGCAGTGGGACTACTTGCATGCTTACAATTAGTGGGAATGCTTAAGCACCTTGCATAAATTGAGACCTATTATTCTCAATAGGTATTGGGAGCCCGTTGGGAGATGAGTTTCTTGTGGCATTCTGCAGTTCCTACTTCCCAACTGTTATAATATATACTTGCAAGTTCACAGATTCTGAAATACATTACTATTATGTCTGTAGCTGCAATGAAAACAGAGCTGGAGATTTAGAGTCTGTTATTTGTCAGTCTGATTTTTGTCTGCCTTAGCAGAGAATTGTCCCTGAATTTTTTAAGTATTTCCACATCTCATAATGGAAGTAGAGCTTATCACATTATCCCACAAGAATTAAATATTTACTTTGTGTTTTGGGTGGTAGGTGCAGTCAACAATATAGGAATTTAATTCTTCAATTAATGGCAAAACCTAGGGATTGCTCAGTGCCTTTATTAGGATCTCAGCAGTGTGATCAGGACATTGTCTATCATTTCCATCACTCCAAAGCACACTATCTGCCCTGACAAGCAGAACTGCCATGGCTCAATCCTGCCACTACTCTTCCTTGACATTTCCGGGGAATCATCAAGGGATACTCTGAGAGCAGCTGCCAACATGTCTTTGACAGGCCACTCATGTTTTTTGGGTTTCTTTCTTATTCAGCTCTGCCTGTACCACTTCAGTGAGCTCCAGACATCAGTCTGAGTCATAAATAAGTAAACTGAAAAACATCAGGAAAATCGAAATGAATCAGAGCCTGACAAAAATAACGTGTTTTAAAGAACCTGTGCATAGTGTCACAATTCACCCATTCGGGGTGTTGCAGCTAAAGCAGCAATTGGTACTGGTTCATGCTGGGCATCACCCTGCCTCTGGGCTGTCAAAATCATCAGGAGAAAATTCTTCATCTCCAGCCAGCAGAAAGGCTCTTCTTAATCTTCTCAGATGATGGCCTGGCTTGTCTTTGTTCCAGGCTGATACACTCTAATTCAGCCTGCTTGGGTCTAATCCAAAGTTCTGAGGAAAGCTGCAGCTAAATCCCAGTTCAGTGGGTTATTTCTGATGAGGAAAGAGTGAAAGACAGTACAACATTCCAGATCGTCCCATCTGCCACTGTCTCCCCATTCACTGCTCTGTTCAAAGTTCTGTCCTTTTACTGAAGAAGGCAGCACCTGAAAAGATCGGCACTTTTTAGAAGTTTGGGGTTTTTTGTCATGGGCTGTGTGATTGGAGGAGCATGGCCAGAAATGTGCAAAGCTGAGGGAACAGACTCTGAGTCTCCCAAACTAAAGGAAAGCAGGCAATGTGTTGCTGAGCACAGACCTAGGGCAGAAAGAGGTGGGGTCTTTCTGCACCTCACAGCTACTCTTTACAGGAAGTGACGACATGACCGCAGATGAATCAAAGTATTTTTTTTTTTTCTGTCCATCCTGGATAACAAACAGTGATGAATTCTGGATTGAAAGTTCATGTTCACATTAATTTATATAAACTAGACCAGCACACCTGGAGATATGATTACACCCCAGCCAGCTCATGGCACCTGCATTCCTTTGTGGTGCCTGATCCTTGGAGAAGGTCGGGCTGGTTTGGGTTTTACAAGAGAAAGCAGTGGGGAGGTTGCTGTAATTTCTTCAGGCGATGAGGCATTCCATCACCAGTGCATGGGGAGGGACAAGAAGCTTGCTGGGCTCGTTGATGTGTGTCCTGTGTGTCTCCTGAGCTGGGACAGGATGCGAGCAGCAAGAGAAAAAGTCCAGTGCACAGGCAACTCTCGTGCCTCATCTGTGCCGGGGGAATTCTTACCTGGGTGCTAAACAGCAGCAAAGGGAACAGAGAAGGAATTAAAGTCTGTCCCTTGTTTTGGAGTTAACAAAGCCTAGGCAAGGAAAAAGCTGTGTTTCATACTGTGCTGGCTTATGTTACAGCAGAGCATTCAAATCCATTGTGAATTTGAATGATTGGTATACCCGCTATCTCCAGGTATCTCCAGCAAAGTTTAGAACAGGAAAGAATATCCAACTGTTTCTGCTCTGCCAAAGTTAACTATTATTACAGCATGGAGATATAATATTAATTTTGTTCCAGTGAAATTGGCTGGCATATGTGTTTCTGTGAGCCAGGCAACAGGTCATTACTGAAATAGCAAAACAAACCTGTTCACCATTCTTGGTCCAGCACATTGCATTTAGATTTTAAGATCATAACTGTTGGATACCTCTCCTGCAATGATGTACAAGACCCACTCTGCCAGAAGCTATATACTTCCATAAAATGACTTTGCTGTATCTTCCTTTTCCAGACCCATCTCAATATAACAAAATTTAACAGTCCTGCAGACAATGCCAAATATCTTTCATTCATAATTAAGGTGAAGGCAAGTGGTACAAATCTCTAATTATCTTTTATGTCCTATTTATTCTCTAGTGAATTATTAAGTAATGATTTATAGCCCAAATTCCACATGTGTACCTGCTAATTCAGGGGGAAAAATATCAGCCCTTCATGCTCTTTCAGCTAATGGGCATTGCTAATTGAAAAAATGTTCTTTGCACATATCACTAACTTTCCAATCATTTACTTGTAGAGAAGTTTGAAAACTAAAAAATAAAAAAAAAAAACAAAGAGAGAGATAGATTCAGTGGAACTTTGGAAGCTGGGTATGGTGCTATGCTAAGTTCTCCCTCCCCTGTGCAGGCAGCAGGCAGAAATCAGTGACTGAAATATTCTGTCACCTCATATTAGTTTCTGCCAAAGCAGGAGGTGTCAGGAGCAACAAGTGAAATTTGAAAGCAGAGGTTCTATCCGTGTATTCCTCCCAGTGCTGACTGTGCTTCCTGCAGGCAGGATATTTTCTGCAGTGGCGTGTCTTGATAATCTCACACTGAGATCCTTTCTTTCTTTCTTTCTTTCTTTCTTTCTTTCTTTCTTTCTTTTCTTTCTTTCTTTCTTTCTTTCTTTCTCTCTTTTTCTCTTTCTTTCTTTCTTTCCTTCTTTCCTTCCTTCCTTCC